>JARBWK010000005.1:95408568-95899350 GCA_030556195.1 Anolis apletophallus
GTCGTGTCCGACTCTGGGGGGTTGGTGCTCATCTCCATTTCTAAGCCGAAGAGCCGGCGTTGTCCATAGACACCTCCAAGGTCACATAGCCAACATGACTACATGGAGCACCTTTACCTTCCCGTTGGAGCGGTACCTATTAATCTACTCACATTTGCATGTTTTTCGAACTGCTAGGTTGGCAGAAGCTAAGATTTTCCAGTCATTATGTCCAGTCGTGTCCGACTCTGGGGGGTTGGTGCTCATCTCCATTTCTAAGCCGAGGAGCCGGTGTTGTCCATAGACACCTCCAAGGTCATATGGCCGGCATGACTACATGGAGCGCCTTCACCTTCCCGTTGGAGCGGTACCTATTAATCTACTCACATTTGCATGTTTTTCGAAGTGCTAGGTTGGCAGAAGCTGGGGCTGACAGTGGGAGCTCACCTCACAGAAAAAAAATATTGTAACAATAACATACAATATAATTATATATATATATAATTATTAAGACAATGGATACTAATATTATATTATTACTACTATTATATTGTTATTATATTATATACTGTACTATTATTGTATTATATTGTATATTATATATTTATTAAGACAAGGGATATTATTATTATGTTTCTATTAATATTCTATTGTATTAATATTATACAATGATTAACGCAAAGGATAGTATCATTATATTGTACATTATATTATTATATAACATTCTGTACTATTATTATATTATATTGTATATTAAAGGTAATGGTTTTCTCCTGACATTAAGTCCAGACGTGTTTGACTCTGGTGTTCATCCATTTCTAAGCCGAAGAGCCGGCGTTGTCCATAGACACCTCCAAGGTCATGTGGCCATAGGCATGACTGCGTGGAGTGCCTTATATTACCTTATATTATATAGTAAAGGTAAAGGTTTTGTCCTTTGGAAGGGATATTATGTTAGGTAAAGGTAAAGGTTTTCCCATCATTATGTCCAGTCATTAAGTCCAGTCGTGTCCAACTCTGGGGTTGGTGCTCATCCATTTCTAAGCCGAAGAGCCCGTGTTGTCCGTAGACACCTCCAAGGTCATGTGGCCATAGGCATGACTACATGGAGCGCCTTTACCTTCCCGTTGGAGCGGTACCTATTAATCTACTCACATTTGCATGTTTTCAAACTGCTAGGTTGGCAGAAGCTAAGATTTTCCTTTCATTATGTCCAGTCATTAAGTCCAGTTGTGTTCGACTCTGGGGGTTGGTGCTCATCTCCATTTCTAAGCCGGTGTTGTCCATAGACACCTCCAAGCTCATTGATCTACTCACATTTGCATGTTTTTAAACTGCTAGGTGGGCAGAAGCTAAGATTTTCCAGTCATTATGTCCAGTCGTGTCCGACTCTGGCGTTGGTGCTCATCTCCATTTCTAAGCCGTAGAGCCGGCGTTGTCCATAGACACCTCCAAGGTCATATAGCCAACATGACTACATGGAGAGCGCCTTTACCTTCCCGTTGGAGCGGTACCTATTGATCTACTCACATTTGCATGTTTTCAAACTGCTAGGTTGGCAGAAGCTAAGATTTTCCCATCATTATGTCCAGTCATTATGTCCAGTCGTGTCCGACTCTGGCGTTGGTGCTCATCTCCATTTCTAAGCCGAAGAGCCGGCGTTGTCCATAGACACCTCCAAGGTCATATGGCCAGCATGACTGCTTGAAGGGCCGTTACCTTCCCACCATAATATTATATTATTACAATCTATTGTGTATTATATTATAATGAGGACAAGTGATGTTATTATTAAGTCAAGGGATATTATTATTATTATGCCAAGGGATAGTAATATGATTTATTATACTATGTTGTATATAATAATTGAGATCAGATATATTATTATTCTTGTTGTTATTTTTACTATAAGACAAGGCCTACTTCCCTTTGGAAGGGATATTATGTTAGGTAAAGGTTTTCCCCGTCATTAAGTCCAGTCGTGTCCAACTCTGGCGTTGGTGCTCATCTCCATTTCTAAGCCGAAGAGCCGGTGTTGTCCATAGACACCTCCAAGGTCATATAGCCAGCATGACTACATGGGGCGCCTTTACCTTCCTGTTGGAGCGGTACCTATTGATCTAGGTAAAGGTTTTCCCATCATTAAGTCCAGTCGTGTCCGACTCTGGCGTTGGTGCTCATCTCCATTTCTAAGCCGAAGAGCCGGCGTTGTCCATAGACACCTCCAAGGTCATATAGCCAACATGACTACATGGGGCGCCTTTACCTTCCCGTTGAAGCGGTACCTATTAATCTACTCACATTTGCATGTTTTTCGAAGTGCTAGGTGGGCAGAAGCTGGGGCTGACAGTGGGAGCTCACCTCACAGGAAAAAAAATATTGTAACAATAACATACAATATAATATATATATATAATTATTAAGACAATGGATACTAATGTTATATTATATTATTACTACTATATTATGGTATGTTATTAAGTGAATTGATACTGTATTGTTATTGTTATGGTGATGCTGCTGCTGCTGCCAAGGGATGATAGGAACAGGCCTCTCCCCGTCCCTGAGGGCCTCAGCCGCGGCCTACCTGCCTCCCGGCCTGGTCCGGGTCCTGGTGTCGGCCCCCGTCGGCGGCGGAGGCCCGGCGCTTCCTGCTAGCTGTCTTGCGGGCCATGGCGCCGGAGGGGGCGCCGCATGAGGCGGCAGCAGCAGCCGGGAAGGGCCCTCGCCGCCCCGCGCCTCCCTCCGAGCATGGGCCTGCCTGCCTGCCTGCTTTCCCTGCCTTCCTCCTTGCCCGCCCGCCGGCCTTCTCTCCTCCTCCTCCTTCTCCTCGCCGACTGTCTTCCTCACAACAGGCCCCGCTCACGACATTTTTGCCACTCTCGGGAACGCGTCTACGGCGCCCGCGCTTTACGGCCTCCTCCGCCCCCCCCCCGGCACGCGACACACAAAGCCCCGCGCCTGACACGGCGTTGCTAGGCGACGCGGAGAGGACAACCCGGAAGCCAGCCTCGCTTGGCCCAAGCGCGTCGTCCGCGCCCCCTACAGGGCTTGTAGGAAACTGCAGCCTCTACTCTTTGGGGGGAAAAAAAACACAATGGGTTGCTGTGATTTTTTAAAGGATTGTATGGTCATGTTCAATCATAAAAAAAAAACTCACAGCCAACTTGTCGCCCATCCAGAAGCAGCCCTTTGTCCTCATAATATAATACACAATATATTGTAATAATATAATATTTTGGTGGGAAGGTAACGGCGTTTCATGCAGTCATGCTGGCCATATGACCTAGGAGGTGTCTACGGACAACGCTGGCTCTTTGGCTTAGAAATTGAGATGAGCACCACACCCCAGAATCGGACACGACTGGACATAATGATGGGAAAATCTTAGCTTCTGCCAACCTAGCAGTTCAAAAAACATACAAATGTGAGTAGATCAATAGGTACTGCTCTGGTGGGAAGGTAACGGCAGTCCATACAGTCATGCCTATACCCACATGACCTTGGAGGTGTCTATGGACAACGCCGGCTCTTCGGCTTAGAAATGGAGATGAGCACCACACCCCAGAATCGGACACGACTGGACTTAATGACGGGAAAACCTTTACCTAACATCCCTTCCAAAGGGAAGTAGGCCTTGTCTTATAGTAATAATAACAACAATAATAATAATATATCTGATCTCAATTATTATATACAACATAGTATAATAAATCATATTGCTATCCCTTGGCATAATAATAATAATATACCTTTATTTAATGATAATACCCCTTGTCCTCATTATAATATAATACACAATATAATGTAATAATATAATATTATGGTGGGAAGGTAACGGCGCTTCATGCAGTCATGCCTATACCCACATGACCTTGGAGGTGTCTACGGACAACGCCGGCTCTTCGGCTTAGAAATGGAGATGAGCACCACACCCCAGAATCGGACACGACTGGACTTAATGACGGGAAAACCTTTACCTAACATAATATCCCTTCCAAAGGGAAGTAGGCCTTGTCTTATAGCAAAAATAACAACAATAATAATATATCTGATCTCAATTATTAGATACAACATAGTATAATAAATCATATTACTATCCCTTGGCACAATAATAATATCCCTTGATTTAATGATAATACCCCTTGTCCTCATTATAATATAATACACAATATATTGTAATAATATAATATTATGGTGGGAAGGTAACGGCGCTTCATGCAGTCATGCTGGCCATATGACCTAGGAGGTGTCTACGGACAACGCTGGCTCTTTGGCTTAGAAATGGAGATGAGCACCACGCCCCAGAGCCGGACACGACTGGACTTAATGACGGGAAACCCTTTACCTATATTATAAGAAGAATATGGCATATATATACGCTATCGTACTGATGGTAGCTTGTTCAACTTAAGCTGTCTGAGGGCTCGCACTAAGACTCTAAACCAGACCTGGGCAATTGCCGGCTCTCCAGGTGTTTTAGACTTCAACCCCCCAAAATCCTAGCCAGTTTACCAGCTGTTAGGATTTCTGGGATTTGAAGTCCAAAACACCTGAGAGCCGGCACTGCCCAGGTCTGCTCGACACTATCTAGTCCGTGAGCTGCTTTTTGCTGACGATGCTGCCCT
Organism: Anolis apletophallus; assembly: GCA_030556195.1. Lineage (NCBI taxonomy): Eukaryota > Metazoa > Chordata > Lepidosauria > Squamata > Anolidae > Anolis > Anolis apletophallus. The sequence goes on from JARBWK010000005.1 coordinate 95,413,176, forward strand.
TGTCGCCCATTCAGAAGCAGCCCTGCAGCGCCTCACATCCTGCTTTGCAGCAGCTGCAGAGGTGTTTGGGCTGGAAGCCAGCCTGAAGGAAACAGAAGTCCTCTACCAGCCCGCACCACAGGAAGAACGCCATCATCCCCACGTCAGCATAGGCCAATCTGTGCTTAAGTCCGATTAGCAGTTCATCTACCTGGGAAGCATCATCTCTTCAGAGGCCAAGATTGACAAAGAGAGAGATCGCAGATTAGCAAAGGCATAGAGTGCATTCGGAAGGCTTCACAAAAGAGTCTGGAGCAACAAGCACCTGAGGCAAAGCACCAAAATCAGTGTGTACAGAGCTATCGTACTGTCTATTCTCCTCTATGGGTCTGAAACATGGGTCGGCTATCACCAGCACCTACTCCTCGAACGCTTTCATCAGCGCTGTCTTCGCACAATCCTAAATATACACTGGACCGACTATGTGACTAATGTTGCTGTCCTTGAGCAAGCAGGGATCACCAGCATTGAGGCCATGCTATTGAGAACACAGCTGCACTGGACAGGACACGTCTCTAGGATGGAGGACCACCGCCTCCCAAAGATACTACTCTATGGTGAACTCGCCACAGGTCAGCGCAAGAGAGGTGCCCCCAAAAAGAGATACAAGGACTCCCTGAAACATTATCTCAGGCTCGGCCAGATTGATCACCAACAATGGTCCACCCTGGCCTCACATCGGGAGGCATGGAGACGCACTATCCACAATGCTGCGGCCTCTTTCAAGAAGACACGGCGAATGAGTCTCGAAGAGAAACGACAACGCAGAAAGAACCGCAACTTGGAAACAACATCACCCAAGGAGACTTTCTGCTGTGCTTTCTGCAACCGAACTTGCCTATCTCAGATTGGCCTTTTTAGTCATCAACGCGCTTGTAAAAAGCGTGGGATGAGTTCTTCCTGAATCTTCGTTCGCGAAGTAATGCCGAGAGAGAGATGGTCATGTTCAATCCTAAATAAAATCACAGCCAACTTGTCGCCCATCCAGAAGCAGCCCTTTGGCCTCATAATATAATACACAATATATTGTAATAATATAATATTATGGTGGGAAGGTAACGGCGCTTCATGCAGTCATGCTGGCCATATGACCTAGGAGGTGTCTACGGACAACACTGGCTCTTGAGCTTAGAAATGGAGATGAGCACCACACCCCAGAATCTGACACGACTGGACTTAATGACGGGAAAACCTTTACCTAACATAATATCCCTTCCAAAGGGAAGTAGGCCTTGTCTTATAGTAAAAATAACAAGAATAATAATATATCTGATCTCAATTATTATATACAACATAGTATAATAAATCATATTACTTTCCCTTGGCATAATAGGCGCCTGTAAGCCGCCGCGAGCCTCAGGGAGTCGGCGGCATAGAAGCCCGAATAATAAATAAATAAATAAATAATATACCTTTATTTAATGATAATATCCCTTGTCCTCATTATAATATAATACACAATATATTGTAATAATATAATATTTTGGTGGGAAGGTAACGGTGCTCCATGCAGTCATGCCGGCTACATGACCTAGGAGGTGTCTACGGACAGCGCCGGCCCTTCGGCTTAGAAATGGAGATGAGCACCACGCCCCAGAGCCGGACACGACTGGACTTAATGACGGGAAACCCTTTACCTATATTATAAGAAGAATATGGCATATATATACGCTATCGTACTGATGGTAGCTTGTTCAACTTAAGCTGTCTGAGGGCTCGCACTAAGTCTCTAAACCAGACCTGGGCAATTGCCGGCTCTCCAGGTGTTTTAGACTTCAACCCCCAAAAATCCTAGCCAGTTTACCAGCTGTTAGGATTTCTGGGATTTGAAGTCCAAAACACCTGGAGAGCCGGCAATTGCCCAGGTCTGCTCTAAACTATCTAGTCCGTGAGCTGCTTTTTGCTGACGATGCTGCCCTTGTCGCCCATTCAGAAGCAGCCCTGCAGCGCCTCACATCCTGCTTTGCAGCAGCTGCAGAGGTGTTTGGGCTGGAAGCCAGCCTGAAGGAAACAGAAGTCCTCTACCAGCCCGCACCACAGGAAGAACGCCATCATCCCCACGTCAGCATAGGCCAATCTGTGCTTAAGTCCGTTCAGCAGTTCATCTACCTGGGAAGCATCATCTCTTCAGAGGCCAAGATTGACAAAGAGAGAGATCGCAGATTAGCAAAGGCATAGAGTGCATTCGGAAGGCTTCACAAAAGAGTCTGGAGCAACAAGCACCTGAGGCAAAGCACCAAAATCAGTGTGTACAGAGCTATCGTACTGTCTATTCTCCTCTATGGGTCTGAAACATGGGTCGGCTATCACCAGCACCTACGACTCCTCGAACGCTTTCATCAGCGCTGTCTTCGCACAATCCTAAATATACACTGGACCGACTATGTGACTAATGTTGCTGTCCTTGAGCAAGCAGGGATCACCAGCATTGAGGCCATGCTATTGAGAACACAGCTGCACTGGACAGGACACGTCTCTAGGATGGAGGACCACCGCCTCCCAAAGATACTACTCTATGGTGAACTCGCCACAGGTCAGCGCAAGAGAGGTGCCCCCAAAAAGAGATACAAGGACTCCCTGAAACATTATCTCAGGCTCGGCCAGATTGATCACCAACAATGGTCCACCCTGGCCTCACATCGGGAGGCATGGAGACGCACTACCCACAATGCTGCGGCCTCTTTCGAGAAGACACGCCGAATGAGTCTCAAAGAGAAACGACAACACAGAAAGAACCGCAACTTGGAAACAACATCACCCAAGGAGACTTTCTGCTGCGCTTTCTGCAACCGAACTTGCCTATCTCAGATTGGCCTTTTTAGTCATCAACGCGCTTGTAAAAAGCGTGGGATGAGTTCTTCCTGAATCTTCGTTCGCGAAGTAATGCCGAGAGAGAGATGGTCATGTTCAATCCTAAATAAAATCACAGCCAACTTGTCGCCCATCCAGAAGCAGCCCTTTGGCCTCATAATATAATACACAATATATTGTAATAATAGAATATTATGGTGGGAAGGTAACGGCGCTTCATGCAGTCATGCCTATACCCACATGACCTTGGAGGTGTCTACGGACAACGCCGGCTCTTCGGCTTAGAAATTGAGATGAGCACCACACCCCAGAATCGGACACGACTGGACTTAATGACGGGGAAAACCTTTACCTAACATAATATCCCTTCCAAAGGGAAGTAGGCCTTGTCTTATAGTAAAAATAACAACAACAATAATAATATATCTGATCTCAATTATTATATACAACATAGTATAATAAATCATATTACTATCCCTTGGCATAATAATAATAATATCCCTTGATTTAATAATAATATCCCTTGTCCTCATTATAATATAATACACAATATAATGTAATAATATAATATTATGGTGGGAAGGTAATGGTGCTCCATGCCGGCCACATGACCTAGGAGGTGTCTACGGACAGCTTAGAAATGGAGATGAGCACCACACCCCAGAGTCAGACACGACTGGACTTAATGACGGGAAACCCTTTACCTATATTATAAGAAGAATATGGCATATATATACGCTATCGTACTGATGGTAGCTTGTTCAACTTAAGCTGTCTGAGGGCTCGCACTAAGACTCTAAACCAGACCTGGGCAATTGCCGGCCCTCCAGGTGTTTTAGACTTCAACTCCCAAAAATCCTAGCCAGTTTACCAGCTGTTAGGATTTCCGGGATTTTGAAGTCCAAAACACCTGTAGGGCTGGCAATTGCCCAGGTCTGCTCTAAACTATCTAGTCCGTGAGCTGCTTTTTGCTGACGATGCTGCCCTTGTCGCCCATTCAGAAGCAGCTCTGCAGCGCCTCACATCCTGCTTTGCAACAGCTGCAGAGCTGTTTGGGCTGGAAGTCAGCCTGAAGGAAACGGAAGTCCTCTACCAGCCCGCACCACAGGAAGAACACCATTATCCCCACGTCAGCATAGGCAAATCTGGGTCTTAAGTCAGTTCAGCAGTTCACCTCCCTGGGAAGCATCATCTCTTCAGATGCCAAGATTGACAAAGAGATAGATCACAGATTAGCAAAGGCATAGAGTGCATTTGGAAGGCTTCACAAAAGAGTCTGGAGCACCAAAATCAGTGCGTACAGAGCTATCGTACTGTCTATTCTCCTCTATGGGTCTGAAACATGGGTCACCTATCGCCAGTACTGTCGCACACTGGCTGTGAACCAGGGCCCTTTAAATATTCACACAACCACGGCTGGAAATAACAGTCTATTTAATGAAGTAAACAATGTCCAAAAAAACCCCAGTAAACATGAAAATAGCCACGGCAAAAAGCATTTGAGAAAGTCCCAGGAAATGTTCCCAAACCTCAGGCTAATTAAGTAGTTAGGTCTCTGAATATAAATCCACTAAGAAGCAACAGAACTTAAAACTAGGATAGTCCCAAAAAAGGCAAGCCCAAAGTTCGGTCATGAATGACCAAAAAATCATGAAATCAGGAGTTCATGAAACTGCTTGCAATAGAATCGAAAGTTGACCAGTGTGGTGTCCCAGCCTAGTAGTCAGAGACAGACTCAGGGGGTCCCAGCTGCCCCGGATCAAGGGGATGACGGGTGGCCAGATGGGTACGGGTCTGCAGAGAAAGACTTGGCCTGGGATGATGGCTGGTTACAGGGGTATGATAATGCAGATGAGAATATTGATGACTTCCTGGAAGTCGGTTCTGAATTAGACAGTGAGAGGCCCAGTGACCTTGATTCTCACGAGAGCTTCTTTACTCCCTTGCCAGATGAGCATTTTGAAGATTGGGAAGTTAGGGAGGATCGGGTTTCTCAGGATGAGAGTTCTGCACCTGGGACCGCTAATGAGGAGGAATTTGACAGGAGGGCCAGTATCAGATCCTCCCGTAAAGTTTGGAGTTTGAGAAAGGGGGTACGTTGGTCACATAGAAAGTAATTTCCTTTATTAGATTGTGCCCGGGTTATTCTAGTTAGACCTGAAGCTACGTTCAGCTTGGAAAGTCTCACGTTCACGTCTCTAAGTTCCGAGGATCGCCAGAGCAGTTTGCCTCAAGATTCACGTTGACTGCGGAAGCGGTTTGCCTTGCCTTGGGATCTTTGCTTTCTTTGGGATTTAAGCCAATTGGGCTTGCAGCTCGAGAACTTTATTGGACTACTTTTGACTATTTTATTCTTACATCTTTGGACTATTCTTTATCCTTTATTCTAAACTAGCTGTACCCGGCACGCGTTGCTGTGCCCTTTTTAGGAGATGCGAGAAAGTCCAATCATCCACGATGTGCCCTCCTCTAAACTGCAGTCGGATGGAGTGTGGATCATGGGGGGCATTGTGTGCCAAGTTTGGTCTTTATTGGTCTTGGTTCTGGGCCACAGTGGTCTGTGGGGAATGATGGGTTTTGAAGTACTACAAATCCCATTTTCCATGGTGGTACTTGAAGTCCCATCATGCATGGTCGGGGCTCTGTGTGTCAAGGTAGGTTACTGTAAATTCAGGCCATACACAATGTCCCATGAGCTGAGGCCTAGTTAGGAACAGCAAGTTAATGAAGCCTTACTGTCAATTCAGGCCATACACAATGTCCAATGAGCTGAGGCCTAGTCAGGAGAATCAAGTTAATGAAGCCTTACTGTCAATTCAGGCCATACACAATGTCCAATGAGCTGAGGCCTAGTTGGGAGAATCAAGTTAATGAAGCCTTACTGTCAATTCAGAGCGGAAACAGCTTCCCAGTAAGTGAGGGCTAGTTAGGGAAATCAAGTTAATGAAGCCTTACTGTCAATTTTGGGCATGGTCTGTGATGTTTTGGGGTGTAAATTTTCGGTTGGAAGTGATTTGGTTTTTTTGTTTTGGGGATTGGCTCAGGCCTTTTCCTTATTCTGTTTTGGCAGTTTATTATGGTTCGGAATTTTCATGTTGGCTGGCCAGTGCAGCAGTTATGCAAATCCGCCCTTATTGGCAGCCAATCATGTTGTTCAGAATGTAGAGGCTGGGTGAGTCTTTGGCTGCCCCGGAGGATGCTGGTAAATGTAGTTTTATTTTTACTCGTTGTTTAGGGGCCTTTTAGGTTTTGGGGGGAAATGTTTCTTTGCTACAAACGTACCTTGCTTGAGGCCTATTTCTGTTGGCAAGTATTGTGTTTCTGCGTTGTATGGTTTCTTTGTTTGAGGTATACATCACATGACGTGAACCCATTTATATAATAGATAAAAGTACATTTATTGCATCTGCCTGGTGTGTGTGATCTAGGGGGACTGTCCGCGATCTGAGGCGCAACAACCAGGAACTGAATTTCAACCTTTACAGGGCTAATAACAAGATCTCAACATTGTAACATTTCCCTCCCTTTTTCCTGGGAAAGTAACAGCTGCGGCTAGAATCAGCAAGCCAGGTGTCTCAATTCCCGCCCACTGGACTCTCAGAAAAACTATATTCCCTTAACTGCTTTACCAGAGTTTCATCACTTTGGCCCTGCACTGAAAATCACACAGATCCCTGCACACCACCACAACCCACAACCCCTGAAGCCACAGAAGCCACAGGCCCAACAAGTACCTACAAAGGCAAGATAGGGAGGGAAAAGAAAGGAGAGAAGGAAAGAATGGAAGAGGAAGGAAGGAAGAAAGGAAGAGGGATCGAGGAAAGAAGGTAGGGAGAGAGGGAGGAAAAAGAATGAAAGAAAAAGAAAGGAAGAAGAAGGAAGGGGGAGGAGGGCGCGGGGCCAAGGCGGACCTTAGTGTCGACGTCGGTGAGGCAGTCCCTCCGGAAGGTGTCGAAGAGGCCGCGGCTCTTGAGCTGCCTGATAATGAGGGCGATGAACTGGGCGTCCCCTGGGGGGCAGCGAGGACGGGTACGCAACGCTAGGGTCATGCCCGCCTCCCCCGAGGCCCGTGGCGGAGGATGAAGAGCAAGACGAGGATGAGGTGCCGCTGCCGGGCTCCGCCATCCCCGGCGAAGAGGGCGCAGGGCCCCGAGAGCAGCAGGGGATAAGGAAGAGGCGGCGATAGCGGCGCGGAAGCGGCAGTCACGGTGAATTTGCGTCACTCCTCCCCGCTGCATGCTGGGAAACCGAGGCCCGGGCTGCTCTGGAGAGCCAGATGCAATCATTAAAAGAGCCACGTCTGGCTCCCGAGCCATAGGTTCCTGACCCCTGCCCTCGGGGCTAGACAAGAATGTTAATTCAGAGAATCAGACAAATAACCTAGGCCAGGCTTGAGAGCCAAAAAGCTAACACCCAGCCATTTGGCAAACACCAGCCATTCTTAATCCGGTCAACTAGACCTTTCTTCATTGATTCCTTGTTGCCCACCTCACTTTCACCTCATTGGCCAGAGCCCTCATTGGATCTTCTGCTGGCTTGCTGATGTCACAGGCAATCATAACAAAGCCAGCTCAGGGGTGAGGGGTGGGTGGGTTATGGGAACTTTTGAATCTGAAGGCTATATATTTTGTATTTCTCTGCCCAGTGGGCATGTCAATTTTTTTGGCAGGCAACCCACAGTGGCTTGGTCTCTATCCACAGCCATTCTAAATTGCTCAACAACAGTAGCACCATCAGCAGATACAATCAGGCCCGGATTAACCCCTTTTGCCTGCGTGGGCTAGGCCACACTTTGGCTTGGTCGCCAGCCAAACCAACAGTAGCTCTACCAGGCCCGGATTAACCGCACCCCCACATTCCTTCTTTCCACTGCCCACGCTTTGCCCCCAAAAAGGAAAAAGGAGCAAGGAGAATCCTGGCCTAATTCCAACCCTGCTTCTCCTTTTTCCCCACAGGCGCTGAGCCCTTCTTCCCGCACTCACGTGACCTTTCGGCGTGAAGGCTGCTGCGGGGCGGCAACTGTATTCAAGCCACCTCTGCCTCCTCCTCCGACATGTTCCTGGGTGCCGCGCATGCCCGGCAGCGGCCCCAGGGGCAGAGCTTCCCTCTGAGTCAAGGAAGGAGGGCACCGCGAGGAGGAGGAAGGAAGCCCCCAGGCAGGGCCGTAGCCAGGATTTTGATTCGGGGGGGCTGAGTTTGGTTCAAGGAGACTGGGTGGAAGAGGGTCTACCCTAGCAAACCTTTTGTATTGTTATCCCAATAACCCCATTAATGTGGGATATAATGAGCATGGTGATCAGATCATGATATAAATAAACATAACAGTTTAAATAATGTACCAGTAAGGCCTTTTTGCGGACCACCTTGAGAATTTCGGGGGGGGGCTGAAGCCCCCATAGCCCCCCCTGGCTACATGCCTGCCCCCAGGGCCGCTGTGGGGCATGCGCGGCAGGAGGGCGTGAGCACCTCTGTCTCCTCCGCCATGTTCCTGGGTGCTGCACAGCGGCCCCGGGGGCTTCCCTTCGCTTTGTCCTCCTCGCGCCCTCCTTTCTTGGCAAGGGGGCGGGGCGATGGCGAGGGGGGGGCGCCATTCCCTCCTCCCACGCCCCCTCGCAGCACTTTCCCCGCCCTCCCCCGAGAGAAAGAGAGAGTCATCTCCATGCTGCGCGTTGCGGTTTTGTTTCAACATTTTTATTATTTTTGTCCGTGAACTGCGCTCCCCCTCGGCTTGCGCCCCCAGGCCATGGCCTAGGGTGGCCTCATGGGTAATCTGGGCCTGATGATACAATGAGAGATTCTTCTTTTCCTTCTTTTCAGATTCCCCTGGCCTCTTTGTAACAACCCCCCAAAATAGTATCCTTTTCTTAACTTTCAGCCCTGTGCATGATACATTGTGTCCTTTACTGACTTTAACTCTGCTTCAGCCATTAACCTTCTCTCTCCCAGGCTGCAAAGTCCCACTGGCTTAGCCAGGACGCCCAAAAGGCGTCCCGGGGGGCACGGAACTGCAATATTTTAAACTGCGGATACTGAGACCCACCCAGTTTCGGCATCCACGACTTAACCGATAGGCTCCGAACCAATTAATATTATAGTATTAATATATTACTGATGTGCTGTGGTAATAATATAATATATTGTATACACATATAATATTGCTAATAATATTATAGTGTAATACAATATAATACTACTAATAATAAAATATAGATCTGCCCCTTCCCTCCTGTCCTGCAGGGAGCAGCTAAAATCCTGGCTTTGGAATCAGGCGTTCGCAGATTGACAGATGATCTAGTATAGACTAAAAGTTAATGGACGAACAACATTTAGATTGAGCTGGATGATGTTTTTTAACTTGATGAATTGTCCTTTATATGCATTTTAGAAAGTATGTATTGCATATGTTGTTTTATGATGTTATTTATTGTATAGCATCGAATTTTGCTGTTAGCCATCCTGAGTCCTTCCACGGGATATAAAGGTTCTAAAAAATAAATAAGAATTATGTTTTTATATTACATGTAATATTACTAATAATATTACAGTATAGTGATATAGTACAATACAGTAATACATAATACTAATATTGTGCTGTGCTAATAATATATTGTATACACATATAATATTGATAATAATATTATAATGTAATACAATGTAATACCAATAATAATACAATATAATAATTATGTATTTCATATTACATGTAATATTACTAATATTACATGTAATATTTTGGCCCTATAGGTACCTCGTGGTATGGTTCATTGTGTTGCCGAGTTTCGTGCTTCTGCGATCTATAGTTTCGTTGTCTATTTGAGTCATTGCACGACTGTTCAAAAAAAATATAGATAATATTATTAATTAGTAATAATATTACCAATAATAGTAATATAAATAATATTAATATAAATAAATAATATTAATGTTATTGTTCCATTAATATATTACTAATATAAATAATATAATTAATTAGTAATATTACCAATAATAGGAATATAATATTAATATAATAATATAAATAATATTAATAAATAATGATAATATTACTAATATTATTAATATTATTAATTAGTAATAATATTACCAATAATAGTAATATAAATAATATTAATATAAATAAATAATATTAATGTTATTGTTCCATTATTAATATATTACTAATATAAATAATATAATTAATTAGTAATATTACCAATAATATGAATATAATATTAATATAATAATATAAATAATATAATTAATATTAATAAATAATAATAATATTACTAATATTATTAATATTATTAATTAGTAATAATATTACCAATGATAGTAATATAAATAATATTAATATAAATAAATAATGTTAAGCTTATTGTTCCATTATTAATATATTACTAATATAAATATAATTAATTAGTAATATTACCAATAATATGAATATAATATTAATATAATAACATAAATAATATAATTAATATTAATAAATAATAATAATATTACTAATATTATTAATATTATTAATTCGTAATAATATTACCAATAATAGTAATATAAATAATATTAATATAAATAAATAATATTAATGTTATTGTTCCATTATTAATATATTACTAATATAAATATTATTAATTAGTAATATTACCAATAATATGAATATAATAATATAAATCATATTATTAATATTCATAAATAATATTAATATTATTAATATTATTAATATTATTAATTAGTAATAATATTACAAATGATATTAATATAATAATATAAATAATATTATTAATATTAATAAATAATAATATTATTGCAACATGATTGCTATTATTACTATTATGCCTGGAGGGACCTCTACCGGGGGTTATTTGTTTGTGCTTTTCCTGCATGGCACGGGGTTGGAACAGATAGTTTCTCCCAGCTCTATAATTCTATGGTTCTTAGTGGAAGCGATTGGGAACCCGGAAGTGCTGCTTGGCCGGCATGTGGACTGGGCCTCTTTGGGCCACTGGCTGCCTTTGCGTGGCGTGCCCGGCGTGATGACGTCAGACGCCGCCTGCCTGTGGAGGAGGAGAGAGAAGCAGACAAGATGGCGTCGCCCCGCTGCCGAGGCGGGTCTGGACTTGGGAAGCGGCCGGTCGCCATGGAAAAGGGCCTGTAGCCGGGCGGAGGGAGCGGAGAAGCCGGAGCGGGGGAGAAGGAAGAGCCGCCGGGACGGAAGAGCGGGGCCGCCGCCAGCCGGGTGAGCGAGGAGGGGAGGGCCGAGGCTTTTGAGGCCTGAAGGCCCACCGCGGCAGGGAGGGGCGTGTCGCTGTGCGCATGCGCAGAGCCGCTTGGCAGAGGGAAGCGCCGGATCCGTCCATGCAATGGCAATAATAGCAATAATAATAATAATAAGGATCATAAAGAGCCCCCCCAGGACTCAGACACCGGACGGGAGGGATGCCTCCCCACCTATTTCAAGGCCTTAATCCCACATTAAAGAGGTGATTTAAGGATCATAAAGAGCCCCCCAGGACTACACCGGACAGTTTCAAAGGAATATCAATATGACCACTGGAATAATAATAATAATAATAAGGATCATAAAGAGCCCCCCAGGACTCAGACACCGGACGGGAGGGATGCCTCCCCACCTATTTCAAGGCCTTAATCCCACATTAAAGAGGTGATTTGGTTCCCAGTTTCAAAGGAATATCAATATGACCACTGGAATAATAATAATAATAATAAGGATCATAAAGAGCCCCCCAGGACTCAGACACCGGACGGGAGGGATGCCTCCCCACATATTTCAATGCCTTAATCCCACATTAAAGAGGTGATTTGGTTCCCAGTTTCAAAGGAATATCAATATGACCACTGGAATAATAATAATAATAATAAGGATAATAAAGAGCCCCCCAGGATTCAAACACCGGACGGGAGGGATGCCTCCCCACCTATTTCAAGGCCTTAATCCCACATTAAAGAGGTGATTTGGTACCCAGTTTCAAAGGAATATCAATATGACCACTGGAATAATTTATTTATTTATTTCGGGATTTTACCCCGCTCTTCTCAACCCCCGAGGGGGGACTCAGAGCGGCTTACAATACGGCGCAATTCGATGCCCACATAATAACAATATAAGACCCCAGAACCCTTCAACAATTAAAATACATTAAAAATACATTAAATCACAACTACATTAGCACCATACGCATTCCCTCTGGATTAAAACAATGTTCAGTCCATAAAAACATTGGCCATAATCACCCACTTTCATTAAAATCAATCCTAAAATGCTGCCTTGTGCTGGTGTACGAATGCCTGGTCCCACAGCCAGGATTTTACTTTTTTCCTGAAGGCCAGGAGGGATGTGGTGGATTGCACATCAATAGGAAGTGCATTCCACAGGCGGGGAGCCACCACCGAGAAGGCCCTATCCCTCGTCCCCCACCAGCCTCATCTGAGACGTAGGCGGGAGCGAGCAGGGCCTCCCGGATGATCTTAGATGCGAGGTGGGGGCGTAGCGGCTGATGCGTTCGGACAAGTAAGCTGGGCCAGAACCGTATAGAGCTTTAAAGGTCAAAACCAGCACTTTGAATTGAGCCGGGTGGACAGGCAGCCAGTGGAGCTGACACAACAGGGGTGGTATGCTCCCTGTATGTAGCTCCCGTTAGTAATCTGGCTGCCGCCCGCTGGACTAATTGCAATTTCGAACTGTCTTCAAAGGCAGCCCCGAGAGTGCGTTGCAGTAATCTATTCGGGATGTGACCAGGCGTGGACGACCGTAGCCAGATCAGACTTCCCAAAATACGGGCGCAGCTGGCGCCTGAGTCTTACCTGCAAAAGCTCCCCGGCCACCACTGAGACCTGGGGTTCCAGGCTCAGCGATGAATCAAGATCACTCCCAAGCTGCGAACCTGCATCTATTATTAGTAGTAGTAGCAAGAATGTAGTTTCTCTCGCCCCATAATTTTACCAGAAAGGACGCTTGCCTGCTTTGCTTCCCAATTTTGGAGGAAAGCAGGGTATGTCTATAATTAGAGGACCCCAAAGGCTCATTTAGACCAGTCTTTCCCAAACAGTGTGCCGTGGCACACTAGTGTGCCGTGACGGACCTCCTGCTGTACCGCGAGAAAGCTCTCTGCCCCCTTCCTCCCCCTCCTGCGAACTCCTGCTGCATGGGGAGGAGGAGGAAGGGCCGGGCAGTGGCGAAGAAAGAAGAAGGGACCGGGCGCGCCACTCCTTCGGCCGTTTCCCCAGCCACCAATCCGCCATGACTCCCACCATGACTCTCGCCCCTCGCTCGCTGAAGCCGTGTGGAGGAGGAGCCCCGCCCACTGAAGCCCGTCCACCGCTCCTGCTCCTGCTCTCATGTAGGAGAGCTGAAGCTGGGGGAGTGGGCGGGGCATGGCGCAGCCTGGCTCGGCCCCCTCCCCCGGCTTTGGCACTCCCAGCAGCTGCAGCCTTGAGGGGACAGTGACCAGCCAGCATTGTGCTGGCTCTGCCACCGCTGGCTTGGCACTGTCCCCTCAAGGCTGGAGCAGCTGCTGGGAGAGGTGAAGCCAGGGGTAGGGGCGGGGCATAGCGCAGCCTGGCTCCACCCCCTCCCCGGCTTTGGCACTCCCAGCAGCTGCTCCCAGCAGGCCACCAACCCCAGCCGTTCTTTACTGTGTTAGAGTGTCATTTTGTGTCATTTTGGTTGGTGGTGTACCCAGATTTTTAATGTTAAAAAGTGTGCGCGGCTCAAAAAGGTTAGGAAACACTGATTTAGACCAATGTTTCCCAACCTTTTTTGAGCATGGCAAACTTTACATTAAAAAATCAGAGCTACCACCAACAAAAATGACACAAAATGGCACAATGCTGGCTTGGCACTGTCCCCCCCAAGGCTGGAGCAGCTGCTGGGAGTGCCGAAGCCAGGGGAGGGGCAGAGCCAGGCCCGCCCATGCCCGCCCCTCCCCATCTTCAGCTTTCCTACAGAGGAGGAGCATGAGCGGTGGAGCGGGCTTCAGTGGGCGGGCTCCTCCTCCTTGCGGCTCAGCGGGCGAGGCGAAGTCATGGTGGGAGTCATGGCGGATTGGAGGCTGGCTGGGAAGCGGCCGGGAGGCAGCCCGGTCCCTTCTTCTTTTCTTTGCCACTGTTGGAACCTCCAATACTCTTTCTTCCCCCTCCTGCCGAACACTTTTTCTTCTCCACTCGGGCTCCCTTCTTCCCAACCTCGCTCTGCTTGCTTTGCCTCGCTTTGCTCACGCTGCTGCTTCTGCGGGAGGGGGGGAGGGAGGGAGGAAGACGTGACCCGTGTTGGCGCTACTGCACAAACTCGCCCCACGTCTTCCTCTGTCCCCTCCACAGTGCTCTTTGGATATAGGTGAACTTCGACTCCAAAACTCAAGGTCAATGCCCACCAAACTCTTATAGTATTTTCTCTTGGTTATGGGAGTTCTGTGTGGGAAGTTTGATTCCATTCCATCGTTGGTGGAGTTCAGAATGCTCTTTGATTGCGGGTGAACTATAACTCCCAGCTGTTGAGCAAGACCTTCGTGTGTGTCTTTCTGCCATTCCTGCCAGGATACCTATGTTGTGTTCATCGAAACAGGCCCAGGTTTCACACTGAGTGTATACATACATTTAAAAACATATTAACTATATGTATTACTGTGTTAGAGTGTCATTTTGTGTCATTTTGGTGAGTGGTGTGCCCCAGGATTTTGTAAATGTAAAAAGTGTGCCGCGGCTCAAAAAAGGTTGAAAAACACTGATTTAGACCAACTCCAATATGTATGTTTTTATCTATATATGTCTTTATCTCTGTCTATCAATTTGCTATCTGTCTGTCTGTCATAGAATCCTACAATTAGAGGGGACCCCAAAGGCCACCCAGACCAACCCTCTTATGTATGTCTTGATCGTAAGGCCGAGTGCGGTGTCATCTATACGCAGATGATGTCCAGCTCTGTCACTCCTTCCCACCTGCTACTAAGGGAGGCTGTTCAAGTCTGAACCGGTGCTTGGCCGCTGTGATGGACTGGATGAGGAACTAACAAATTGAAACTAAATCCAGACAAGACAGAGGTCCTCCTGGTCAGTCAAAAGGCCGAACAGGGCATAGGGTTTCAGCCTGTGTTGGATGAGTTTACACTCCCCCTGAAGGCGCAGGTTCGCCATTTGGTAGTGATTTTGGACTCATCACTGAGACTGGAACCTCAGGTCTCGGCGGTGGCCGGGAGAGCTTTTGCACAGTTAAAGCTTGTGCGCCAGCTGTGCCCGTACCTTGGGAAGTCTGACTTGGCCATGGTGGTCCACACTCTGGTTACATCCTGAATAGACTACTGTGTGGGGTTGCCTCTGAAGACTGCTTGAAAGCTGCAGTTGGTCCAACGTTCGGCAGCCAGGTTACTAACAGGAGCGGGAAACAGGGAGCATACAACTCCCTTGTTGCGCCATCTCCACTGGCTGCCAATTAGTTTCCGGGCACAATTCAAAGTGCTGGTTTTAACCTACAAAACCCTATATGGTTCGGCCCAATTTACTTGTCGAACGAATTCTCCCCCCTATGAACCATCAAGGACATTAAGATCCTCCAGAGAGCCCTGCTCTCCATCCCGCCAGCTTAAATGGCGTCTGGTGGGGACGAGGGACAGGGCTTTCTCTCTTGTGGCCCCTCAGCTGTGGAACTCCCTCCCAAGTGACGTTAGCTCTGCCCCCTCCCTGTTGTCCTTCAGGGGGCGGGTGAAGACTTGGATGTGGGCAGAGGCCTTCCCAGAATAAGCGGAAATGATTTCAATCTGAAATGGGTGACCACTTTTTTAGACCGAGCTGAATGTGGTTTTAATCGCAATGTGATTTTATGTATCTCTGTTTTTATATATTTTAATATGCTGTTTTAAGATGTTTTAAATTTGTATGGCATTGAATCTTGCTGTAAGCCAGTCTGAGTCCCTCCTTGGAGGTGAGAAGGTCGGGGTACAATTTTTTAAAAATAAATAAATTGATCTATGTATGTATCTATTTATTTATTTGCCGCATTTCTAACCCGTTGCTTTTCAATCCCTGGCGGATTACATTGGGCCCCGCCAAGAGGCCATGACATACAATTACAGTAATAAAATCACAAATTAGACTTCATAAATAAAAATGATACATAATTAAAAACCATATATAAGCCATCATTAAAAACAATAAAAACAGTAAACCAGTCTTCATCTTTGTGCTGGTCTGTGACTGTAATAAAGTTTTGATTGATTGACCAGTCTTCAGTCATATTGTCATTCCAGTTCGTCTCTTTAAGGTGCTGCCTACATCTATTGTCCAAACACCTGGTACTAGAACCATGCCTTTAATTTCTTTCGGAAAGCCAGGAGGGAGGTAGCCGATCTTACCTCAGTCGGGAGCGTGTTCCATAGGCGGGGAGCCACCGCTGAGAAGGACCTGTTTCTCTTACCCGCCAGGCGCATTTGAGCTGTTGATGGGAGTGAGAGCAGGACCTCCCTGAATGATCTTAGATTTCGAGGTGGGACATAGGGGTGGGTGTGTTCGGACAAGTAAACTGGGCCAGAACTGTTTAGAGCTTTATAGGTCAAAATCTGTCTCTGTCTATCAATTTGCTATCTGTCTGGTTTAGAGTCGTATAAAAAGTTCAGTGCAGTTAAAGTGTACTATTTGAGCCCCAGTATTGACCATATAAGATAGTTCAGACTGCACTTTAATGGCAGTGTAGAGGAGGCCATACTGAAATTCACAATCCAAGCCCTCCATCTAACTTCTGCTTAAAAACCTCCAGTGAAGGAAGCACATTTCACTAACAGCACATTTCCTAATGTTCAGGTGGAGTCTCTTTTCCTGCAGTTTGAGTTAATGACTCCGTTGTCTTCAGAGCAGGGGAAAACAATCTTGCCCTCCTTTTAATGGGACATCTTTTCAAGTGTTTAAACCTGGTTCTCATGTCCCCTCCTCTCAGGCCCTTTTTACGCTGTCCTTATATCCCAGGATCTGATTCAAGATTATCTGTTTATCCCAGATTATATGGCAATGGAGACTCAGGGCCCTCTACCCTAGGATCTGATCCCAGGTTTTCTGTTTATCCCAGGTTGTCTGTCAGTGCCTCTGATTCTCAAAGTGGGCGGTGGGAGGCTCAGGGGAATTTGGGGGGTGGTGAACCCCTTTAAGGGGGCGGTGAACGATTGGCTCTTTAGGAGTGGTTGCGCCGCCCTCTTCTTTGGCCCCGCTCCCTTCGCTTTGACCTGCATATTAGATACTTGGATTAAAATTCATAAGAGTAGCAAAATTATTTATGAAGTAGCAACGAAAATATGGTTGTGGGTCACCACAACATCAGGAACCTTATTTAGGGGACATGGCATTAGAAAGGTTGAGAACCACTGCATTAATACATATATTTAATTGTTTAATTGCTATTAAATTTTTAAAAAATAATTTCTAGGGGCGGTGAGTAAATTTTTTCTGGGAAGGGAGTGGTAGCCCAAAAAAGTTCAGGAACCCCTGGTAAGTGCAGACTCACGTAATCCAGTTTAAAGCAGTAAGCCTGGGATCAGATCCTGGGATATAGGGCCTCTCTGGAAGGGCCCTCATATAATCCAGTTCAAAGCAGATAACCTGGGATATAAAGACAGTGTAGAAGGGGCCCCAGCCTTCTTTTATCCAAGGTCACTTCCTCAGCCACTCCCCATAGGCCTTGTCCTCGAGACTTTTTGGTAATTTTAGTCACCCTTTGGACATGTTCTAGCTTGTCCGTATCCATATTTTGGATTGCTTTGTCCAGAACTGTACACACCATTATTCCATGTGAGGTCTGACCAGAAAGCAGAACAGAACCTTGGGATGGGTTGCTGAAAGTGGAAGGCATTCAGGGGCTGCGAGGAAGGCCAAGCTCTGTGGAAAATCAGCTCCCATGTTCGGGTCTTAGTCTCTCATTCTGCTGTGTACCCTTTTCTGTCCTTTATCTCAGTTTCAGGTGGGAAACTACTCTAAACACCAGGCATAGTCCAACTTTGTCCCTCTCTCCAGGTGTTTTGGACTTCAACTCCCAGAATTCCTAATAGCTGCTGTTAGGAATGGTGGGAGTTGAAGTCCAAAACACCTGAAGGCCCAAAGTTTGCCCATGCCTGCTATACACAATAGAGGCACCACTGTTCTAATTCGGGTTATGAATGATTTTCTAAGTACACTTACCTGTTTAAATGTGAAGAGTAGCGTTGTTTGCCTTGAGGGGAAATGCAACACAGTTAAAAGTACAGAGGTAAAACTAAAGACCATAACAATACTTATATTAGCTAATCTAGAACAAAGATTAAAACACCAGTTCTAGAAAAATGTAATGTTAGAATTAATAGTTTAAAATTGACCAGGCAGGCCTACAGGAAGATATACTGGTAAGCTTTTCATTTTATCTTATTTTTGAGGGCTTATTTATCTGTGAGATCTCTTCTGGTAAGTCATTCCACAGTCTTTGGTAAGGTGACCTTAAGGAAGTTTCTACATGTGGTGGAAAAGTGATAATTTCAGATCTGCTGTAGTTGGAAGGTGATCATGAAGGTCTGCCTTGGAGGTTTATTCAGTATATTATATCTACTGGGGCTGATAAAGCCAGTTATACAACTGGGTGCGCAAGAGTGCTCACAAGGAATTGGGAGGTGGTTTCCTTCAGAAGATGGCTCCTGATAGTAAATAAGTATTTGTCACTCTTATATCCAACTCAGAGCAGTGTTTCAGCTTGACAGACAACCGTATGAAATCAGAAAGCAAAAGTAAAAATAATCTTGTATTTTGAAAGAATGGAAACTTTTTTTCTCAGTATCTTTGGACTGCTTATGTTTGGAAAAGATCTACAGAGCCTGTGTTCCTTTGGGGTCCAAAAACTCCACAATCATAGCACGTACACCTCTTGTCAGAATGTGGAACAGCTTTTTCATGCTTTGAAAGCCATGCATATCTAATTTAGAGCCTCTCATGTCATAAATCTCCCAGTTCACTTTATTTATAGGTGGGAAAGCTTGGTTTTTTCTGTTTCTGAAAACAATAATGAAGTGTTTGTGTGTGAACTGAAGCAGAATAGGCTGTGTTTTGGGTTGGGTGGCTGCCCTTCATTCTTTAACGAGGTCTTTCTTTAGTATCTTCGGTTGCCACATGTCAACTGATCTGATAGCACATTCCCTTCCATGCTTAGGAATCTAACAGTGAAGTCAGTGAGATTTATTTCCTAGTAAATATGCCAGGGATCGTGCTTGAACTGATTTTAGTTTTCTGCTCCTCTGGGAATGGGGAGTATTGCTGACTGGCAAATGTTTGTAGATTTTCCATCCCTCTGCAAAATGTAGACTCCTATTCTCTAGTCTCTATAGCAATTTCCATAGAGTGTAATAATAGATATAGATTCAAACCATCGACTTTTTGATCACCAAGTTCATCAGCTCAGCAGTTTAACCCAGTGTTTCCCAACCTTTTTTGAGCTGCGGCACACTTTTAACATTAAAAAAATCCGGGGGCACACCACCAACCAAAATGACACAAAATGACACTCTAACACAATAAAGAAACGGCTGGGGGTGGTGGCCTGCTGGGAGCAGTTGCTGGGAGTGCGAAGCCGGGGGGAGGGAGGCAGGCCGTGCCATGCCCTCCCCCTCCCCCGGGCTTTAGCTCTCCACAGATGCCAGCCTTGAGGGCAGTGCCAAGCCAGCATTGTGCTGGCTCTGCCACTGCTGGCTTGGCACTGCCCCTCAAGGCTGGCAAGCTGTGTGAGCCCCTCGGCCAGCTCTCCCACAGAGGAGGCATGAGGCGGTGGATGGGCTTCAGTGGGCAGGGCTCCTCTGCGCAGCTTCAGCGACGAGGGCAAGTCATGGTGAGAGTCATGGCAGATTGGAGGCTGGCTGGGAAACGGCCGAAGGGAGCGGTGCCCGGCCCCTACTTTTCGCTGCAGCCCGGCCCTTCCTCCTCCTCCCAAGCAGCAGGGAGTTTGGCAGGAGGAGGGGGAAGGAAGGGGGCATAGAGCTTTTCTCGCACCACACCTGATCATACCTCACGGCACACTAGTGCCACGGCACACTGGTTGAGAAACACTGGTTTAACCCACTGCGCCACCAGTCTGATACCTGGGAGTTATGTTTTGACGAGGCACTAGAATAATAGAATCATAAAGTTGGAAGAGACCTCATGGGCCATCCAGTCCAACCCCATTCTGCCAAGAAGCAGGAAAATTGCATTCAAAGTACCCCCGACAGATGGCCATCCAGCCTCTGTTTAAAAGCTACGGGGCAGAGTTCCACTGCTAAACGGCTCTCACAGTCAGGGAAGTCCTTCCTAATGTTCAGATGGAATCTCCTTTCTTGTAGTTTGAAGCCATTGTATGATGTTTTAGATTGTATGGTTAGCATTGAATCCTTGGTGTTAGCCGGTCTGAGTCCCTCTACGGAGGTAGAGAAGATTGGGATACAAAAGTTTTAAATAAATAAATAGTGACAAGGAAGATCTTCATAGAAATATTGTTTCTCCCATAAGGGAAGTAGAACATATGTATCTTTCTAGCCTAGGTAGAAAGACCTATTTCCTAATCCATATATTTGAATAAAGGGAGGAATTCTGTGTTGTGACTTGTTTCAATGCTCCAAAAGTGGGGTGGGACGTTTGGGCAAGAGAGATGATGTTCTCTAATATTATGTGTGTGCTATAACAGGGCTGTCCAACAGGCAGCCCACAGACCGTCTACGGCCCCCAGCCTATTGGACCACGGCCCCACTGCCCTCCTGAAAGATTTTTAAAAAATATTTTTTAAAAATGGCGGCCCAGGGAGGAGGAGGGGAGCAGGGAGAAGGAGAGCCAGCTCCTTCTCCCTGCCGCCCACCCTCATCCCTCTCTCTGCGCCGCCCTTCCTAGAGAGAGAGGGAACTGCCGAAAAAGGCAGTAGGCGGCACCAAGGGCGGCGCATCAGAAGCGTGGTGGCCTTTGGTAGCCCTTAGCGCCACCTACTGCTAGGAAGGACGGGAGCGACAGCCTTATTTCTCTCAGCAGCCCTCTCCTTCTCGCTCAGCGCCGCAGTGCATCAGGATGAGCGCGGCACGTCGCTGAAGCCCCTGTCCAGGAGTGGAGAAAGAGCGTCCCCATCGACCTGCCGACTGAGGCTCGTACAGGAACAGAGGTGCATGCCATTCCCATGTAGCAAACAAGTCTCGCTGGAACTCCCCCGCTAAGAAGAGCCTGCGGGCTTAAGTGGGTGAAGGACCTTCATTAGTGAAGACATAGGAGTTCTGCTCAAGACATCTGCCAACGTGTTCTCTTCTCTGGCAGATGAACAGCCAGAAGTTGGTGCAGGGAGACACACCAGTTTGAATGTGGTGTTAAGTTTGAGCAGTGGACCAGATGGGTCCTCCCTGCTGTTCAGGTATTTTATCACAGTAGGTGTTGTCTGTGAGGTATTAGACAAGCTTTCCTGAGACAATCCCACAGACACTAGGCCTGATCTGCACGCCATGAGCTGTAACACATAGATGGAGAGTGGATCCCCAGAGGGCTCCACTTTCCTTGTGCTGTCAAGGGATCCCGTGTGAGCCCACCCTGTCAGGAGGTCTGTTGTGATCGTAGGGCAGGGTGGGTTGATGGAAGGAGGCGGGCACCCAGGAAGGAGTCACAGCCACGGGGAGGAGGGGTGGCGAACCTCCAGCGGTAGAGATCAAGTGCCCGGGGTTGCCGGTAAGGGGATTGAACACTGACAGGAACCCTGCCTGGCAGGGGCGCAGTCGCGGAGGCGGGCAAGCGGGTGACGCTGAGGTGGTGGAGGCCATATGACCAGCAGCGCCGGGCGTCTCGGGCGGCACCTGAAGGTCTGAGACATGGCCAGCTAGACGAGACGCGCAAGTTGGCGAAGCGGTCTGGAGGGAGAGAAATGCCTTTTCGGAGACGAGTCAGTAAGGCGCTCAATAAATTGCCTTGTGGGATGGTAAGGATGGACTTCTCCCAAATTCTGACGAGTCCAAGTGACTGCAGAAGGGATAGAATAAAGAAACATGGGAACTCAATTGGCAAGGTAGAGGCCACTATTACCCAATGTCTTTCAGAAACCAGTAGTAAACCATGAGTTTTTTATTCAAGGGGCAAACTAACATCCAAGGTCACCATCCTGAACCTCTAGGTACAATAAAATGATTTAACTCCGCAAATCCAAGATTGGTACCAACCTCCACCTTTCTTATCACCAAAAATACCTAGAGAAAAACAATAGGATATGGAGGAAGGGTGTAACTGGGGATAGCGCCCATAGAGAGAAGTGTAACAATTTCAGCTTGAAGGGGTAGACTGTGAGGAAATGTGTCCCACTTATCTACCCACCCGAGGACCTCCTCAAACTCAATAGCATAACCATTTGCTATAATAGATAACACCATCTATCGGAGGTGATACTGTCCCAGGCGGCATGAGTAGGCTCAGCCTATCCCCAAAGAGCAGTGGAAGACACGTGGGATGTAACCCGGGAGCGACCAACTGGTCACTGGAGGAGTGGTCCCAACTAACGGCTGGCCGATCTTCCTAGCAGAGCCGGCGGGGTGGAGAAGCGTCAAACCTGCTTCTTGGAGGCTAAAGGGGTCTTGGCCTTATTCTGGGTACGGCTGGTATCTAGGTTTGGAATTGAAGGGTGAAGGAACCCCTGCAGTTCTGCTTCGAACCCGTCCAGAGTTATGTATCTATTACAGTATGGCCCACCATAAAGGGTTGGGACTATCTAGGAAAGGGCCGTCCCAAACTGACCCCGCTGGCTGCTGCTGATTGTAGGGCTGCCAGGTGTAGCCGTGGTCTTTAGCAGCCACCTAACCTCTTGTTTACTCTTAAGAGTAGTGTCGGTCTCTGGGTCAAAAGGCCCCCCTCATTGAAGGGAGTCCTCAGCCAATGCTTTAGCCTCATCGGAGAGTGCAGCGGACCTAAGCCACGCATGCCTACGTAGTGAGGTTGCAGACCCCACTAGGCCAGAGGCGTTCTGGGCGAGGTGTTTCGCAAAATCCTTTTGAAGTTGGGTTACTCCTATAGCTGCAATAACTAGGGATTTAGGAAGCGCCTGGTGTTCAAGGGGGATTAGATCCAGAAAGGGTGCTATCTTGTCCCATACTTTTGATAGCCACTCATCAAAGTCGCATAATGCGACATTCAAATCGACATGGCAGCATTCAAAAACATATTTTTGCCAAGTGCATCAAGCTTCTTCCCCTCTTTATCTGTGGGGGAGAAACCCGTTGACTTAGGCCACTTGGCCTTCGTCAACTCGGTGACTACAGTGTTTGCCTTAGGTGGTCTAAGAACCCAAGGAAAATCTGCCAGATTGACTTTATAGAGAGCCTCCAAACGCCTAGGCACCGCAGGGACTGCACTAGAGGCAACCGGGGGTCCTTTGGCTATCTTCAATAAAAAGGGGAGGATAGGCATAAGGGCAGATGAAACCGAAGCCTGCTCTTCTGCAGCCCACATAGGATCCTGCACTGACTCAGGGGCTTGCGGCGCTGGCAGAGCCATGGCCACAATCATGTAGATCCCACAGTTGAGAAAAAATTGGCAAGTCAGCAGACTGTGGCAAACTGGAAGTCATTAGGAAGTTCATGTGAGTTCAGCATCAGAAGGGAATCCGTATCCACAGTCCCCCATTCCCACAGCAACATCTTGCAGCACAGGGCACAGGCTTGATCCCCAAAATTGGAAGCTGCTGCTGACCTGGCATGCAGCACCCATCGGGGCAGGCATCTGCAGGGAGGCATGCAAACCTGGAAGCAGGCTGGGGAGAGGGAAGAGGCTGTCAGGCTCCCTGCAAAGCTGGCTGAGGAAGACTGGATAGTTTTGTTTTATGCTGAGCAGTTGAGTCAGATGAAGTGGAAGGGAGAACACAGTGCTGAGGCGGCCAGCCAGGCAGAGCCTGGGGATAGCTGGAGGCTGTGCAAAAACTGAGAGCAGGCTGTCAATATTTGCTCTTACGATCGTGTCGATTCAGGGATGTAATTAGCTCCATCAGTTTGAATCTCCAGTTGGGCGGAAGTGAGCTCTTGCCAGCTGAATTCTCCGTACTGTGGAGACCGATCTTCTGGTCACCTCCTTCTGGTGTGCAGCTGTCGCACTCAGAGGAGAAGCAGAGGAGAGGGCGATGCCAGCGTCCCGTCTGTAACTGCGATCCTGGCTGCGCTCCACCATCCCGTCCACATACGCTTAGTCGGCGCGGCGCGAAGAGTTCAAACTGATTAGTCGCACAACAGCGGATGGCGGGAGAAGTCATAGCTAGCAGCATCAGAGAGGCAGGCTGAAATGAAAAGATGGCATGGGAGAGAGTTGCCCGCGATCCGCTGCTCAAACACAAGCTGGAGCGAGAAGCGGCATTGCCTGGCCAGCGTCCACAGCCTGCATAGAGGGCACTTCCGCCAGCAGGGGAACTGTTGCGTACAGATGCTGCAAAGGGAAGCAGAAGCAGGCTGAAGAGGAGAGCATAATGACGGAGCTGTCACTTTTCCCGCGAAACACTCCTGCTCCAGAACCTTGAAGAACAGAAGAATAGGGCCCCACGAAGCCATCTTGGACAGTAGGTGACCAGCGCCACTTGTCCGCCATCTTGGGCCATTGGCACCACTTTCTTTTTTGGCTCTGAGGCAATCTTTTCAGAAGGATTATTCACTTTTTTAATTTTTCTTCAAGCGGTTGCCTTGCCTTGGGGGTTAGGGAGTAAAAGAGGCCCCCACAGCAGAGTAGATGCCTCAGAGCGTGAGAGGGAAAGTAGTCTCTCATATAGGAAAGCCCTCAACCTTGCCAGTCTATTCTTTTGGTTGGAGTAAGGCAGCACAAACAACACAAGGAGTGGGCAAGGTGACCTTCCCCCAGGCAGTCACGCACAGGGAGTGACCATCTGTTTCAGGGATGGTATTAAACACTCCAGGCACTTCTTGAAGGATGCAGCCATCATAGCCAGAATCAAATCCAAAGCAGGGGTCAAAGGAGCCAGAAAATGTACCTCAGTCCAGATCAAAGTGCAGGAGAAATATAGAGTGGTCAAGTTCAGTCCAGGTCAAAGTTATCCAATAATCAGTATCCAAGAATCTGTGAAGTAGTCACTTTGAAGGTTCTCTACTGTCGCGGGCAGCGGAATTAGAGAACTGAGGGCTAGCCCCACTAGAGGCTATATATATACTCGAGGGTGAGGAGGGGTGGGGCTAGCATTAATGATGTGTGATTTTATAGAAGGTTCAGACTGTTCTGCTGGGCGCAGAGATACAGATGTGTGAATCCACAGGGACCATGAAAGAGAAGATAGCCTTTCCAGAGAGCCAGCATTATTTTATTATTTACTTCACTGGTATATCACTTTTCTCACCCTAGCAGGGGACTCGAAGCAGTTTCCAACATAATTATGGCAAAATTTAATGCCTCACATACAGAAACCTAACATGACGATAATAACATACACTATCAATTAAACACAATATCATTTAACATTAAAGCGTGGAATTAAAACATATCAATCTAAACATTAAAAAGTTGCACAATCCAACAATCGTAGCCCAGGCTGTTCCAAATATCATATCAAATATCATATCTATATGGTGTAGTGGTGTGAGTACTAAATTAAGACACCAGGGTTCAAATCCCTGCTCAGCCATGGAAATCAACTTGGGCAAGTCCAACTCTCTCCATTGAAAACCTCTATGAAATCTTGCCAAGAAAACCTTGTAATATAGACAACAAAATTTGGGAGTCAATAAGAAGCTCCTTTTAACAAAAATCTTACTACACATGACAAACTTTCCATTTTTTCTTGCTCACTATCTAGCAAGAGGTATTTTTTACCATTACTGACTTTAGGGGAATGCTGAAGAAGGGCTATTAAAATACAACTTTTCAGTCCCAATTTGAGCTGGGAAAGAACTGGAATCTTGCTCCCAGGGTTTCTTAATTTGTTATCCTGAATATATAGGTGTATAAAAAGGCATAAAAATCAAGCATTTACTGATAACAAATCAGCATTTGCCATACTTGCTAAACAGGCTGATTTTCCTTTTATGAAGTACAACTGAAGCATCTTCTGTAGAGTCCACTGTAAACACTGCACAAGAGAGTTGTGTAAATGTCTAAAACAACCACTAGGTGATGTTCAGGGAAAAAAAATTCAAGACTCCAATATTGACCTAAGGGGAAGCGATTTGGGGTTGGGACCCACAATTTAAAAAGCAGTGCTCAAGCCCATCCTACTAAAACTGTGTGTTTCTACTACAACAAACAAGGTAAATGCACACTATCTTAAGAACCTCCTATTGATTAAGAATAAATAGAGATACCCTCCTCCTGTTAAAACTATATACTTGGCCACCAAAATTGAAATCAGAATGGAAAATGAAGAATGGTCAAATAAAAATCTTCCTTAGAAAAAACATTTTAGAGATCCTAGATCCCTAGAAGGTTCAAAATGCTTTTGTTTACTTGTGCAAGCCTTTCTGATCTGCTTTTTACTCTCAGTTAATCAGCACCCATGGGTACTGATAAATGCAAGAAAAATGTAGCTTCTGGTTATTTGAGAGTCACTATTAAAACTAGGTCTAATACTATACCCCATATTATACCATGCCATAATCTCTTTATTGAATTAATATTAAATTTATAGTAATTAAAAGCAAAGACAAATAAAAAGAAACATAACTAAATTTAACAGTCTTACTGTTTTACTGTATCATAAAAACAGCTTTTTAAATTTAAAGTACTATTTAAAAAAATTGCCTGTGTCTAGAGAGTGCTGGTTGATTGAGTTCCAGTTATCTGAAAGTCTACTATATTATCAGTATTAGATTTTGTGTGTGTTTGTGTGTGTGTGTGTGTGTGTGTGTGTGTGTCAGGGGCGATGTAAGAAACTGCAAGTGTGAGAAACTTCTGGTGTGAGAAAATTGGCTGTGTGCTATGCTGTTTTACCATCCACATGGGAGGCTGGAGCTGACAGATGGGACTTTACCCTGCTCCCCGGATTTGAACCACTGACCTTTTGGTCGGCAGTCCTACTGGCACAAGGGTTTAACCCATTAGAACATAAGAACATAAGATAAGAACATAAGAAGAGCCATGCTGAATCGGGCCTCAGCCCATCTAGTCCAGCATTCTGTGTCACACTGTGGCCCACTAGTTGTACACAGGGATCTCTAGCAGAAAGGAGGGCAAAACCCTCACCTGCTCCCGACCCCCCCACAACCAGTACCCGGGGAAATCCTGCCTGCCTCCATCAACACAGAGGTGGCACTTGGATGTCCATTTCAGTAACTACTGATTCCCTTGGTATCCATGAATCTGTCTAATCCTGCCTCAAAGCTGTCCAGGCTGACAGCTGTCACAACCTCCTCTGGACGTGAGTTCCATAACCCAATGACCCTCTGGGTGAAGAAATATTTCCCTTTATTAGTCCTAACTTTCCTACCTTGGAGCTTTAGGGAGTGCCCCCTAGTCCTAGTGTTGTGTGACAGAGAAAATATTTTTTCTTTATTCACCTTTTCTATCCCATGCATGATTTTATACACTTCGATCAAGTCACCTCTTAAACGCCGTCTTTCAAGGCTGAAAAGACCAAGGCGTTGCAACCTGATTTCATAAGGGAGCTGCTCCATCCCTTGGATCATTTTTGTTGCCCTTCTTTGTACCTTTTCCAGTTCCGTTATATCCTTCTTGAGGTGCGGTGACCAGAATTGTACACAGTACTCAGATGTGGCCTCACCATAGATTTGTAGAGAGGCAATACAACATTTGCCGACCTATTTTCGATTCCCTTCCTGATCATGCCAAGCATAGAATTTGCTTTTTTCACTGCTGCTGCGCACTGGGTTGACATCTTCATTGAGCTGTCCACCAAAACCCCAAGATCCCTTTCCTGGTTTGTCTCAGAAAGCTTTGATCCCATCAGTTGATAAGTGTATTTGGGGTTCTTTGCCCGATGTGCATGACTTTACACTTGTTTAGGTTAATTTAAAAGTAACGGTCCTAAAACTGAACCTTAGGGTACGCCACTTCTCACCTCTTTCCATCCAGAGAAGTGTCCATTTATTACCACCCTTTGTTTCCTACAGTTTAGCCAGGTTCCAATCCAGGACAAGACCTGTCCCCTGATTCCATGGCTGAAGAGCTTATTTAGAGCCTTTGGTGAGGACTTTGTCAAAAGCCTTTTGAAAGTCAAGGTAAACAATATCGACTGGGTCCCCTTTATCTATGTGTTTATTTACACCCTCAAAGAATTCTATCAAGTTAGTAAGACATGATTTGCCTTTGCAGAAACCATGTTGATTTTCCTTCAGCCATTGCAGCACTAGGGGCTCAAGTATTGGATAACAGGTCTGTTCAAACATGTTAAATTGTTTTTATTCTTTTGTGGAGTATAGGAACATATCCATATTATTTCCATGATCTTGCTGCCTCTGTATCAAAGCAATTCCCAGGAACACATCCACTTTGTTAATTGAGGTATAAGGTAAAGGCAAAGGTTTCCCCTGATATTAGTCAAGTCTAACTCTGGGTGGTGGTGCTCATCTCCATTTCTAAGCCGAAGAGCCAGCATTGTCCATAGACATCTCCAACATCATTTGGCTGGCATGACTGTAGGGAGCACCATTACCTTCCCGCCAAAGCGGGAAGGTAATGGTGCTCACATTTGCATGTTTTCAAACAGGTAATGGTACTCACATTTGCATGTTTTCGAACTGCTAGGTTGGCAGAAGCTGGGGCTAACAGTGGGAACTCACCCCATTCACTGGATTCGAACCGCCGACCTTTTGGTCAGCAAATTGAGCAGCTCAGCAGTTGGACCCACTGTGCCACCAGGAGGTATACCTGTATGAAAAGTCAGGGACAACCCACAGTCAAATATTTGTAGCCTTCCCATACCATTTTCTGCAGGCTCTTTCGGCACTCTCCCATGTTGCATTACTAGCAGAACTCAAAATGTAGCAATACTTGTCTCTGAGTGTCCAGTTGGAAGGGCATTTCCTGGATTTAATTCTCTATGAAGGAAATACACACACATATATAAACAAAGCAAGATATTGCACCTCTTATTAAAATCCTGTTTTTTCTCCACAACACATCATTGTTACTAACAAAATAAGATAAGGAGTATAAACTAACCAAATGGCATCTCTAATTATGCTTCTCATGTGATATGTTTCTTGAGATAACAGTCTAGAACATGAAACATGATACATGGAAAGTTAACCTGCAAATTGTCAGCATGGTTATTTAACTTCTCATAGCCAAATATTTGTCTGGAGTTAATAGATGAGTTGGCAACAACTATGTTGCATCCCATATCAAGTTCTTAACTATTTTAACCACTCCTAGACTTTGTCTTTCAATGAATGAAAATTAGTGGAAGAGTGACCAAAATAATCAAAGATTTGGAAGCCAAGGCCTGTGAGGAGTGGCTTAGAGAGTTGAATATGTTTAGCTTAGAGGAAAGGAGGCTAAAGGAGGACATGATAGCCATGTATCAATATTTGAAAGGATATTACATGGAGGACAGGATATTAAATTGAGGAAGGGATAGCTTGTTTTCTGCTGTTCTAGAGAACCAGGACATGGATTCAAATTGTAGGAAAAAAAGAGATGTCACGAACGCCGACTTAGAACTGCCCCTTTACACACACACACGGAGACGTATCAAAGGCTAACTAGTTTATTGAATATAAAACAGTCCAAAAGGTATATAGTCCAATAAATGCAAGTATTCAAAGTATAAAGTCAATAGTCCAAAGTATAATGGCAAATAGCTTGAAGCGAGGCAAGGCTCCGCAATTCAATGCGGATCAGGAAACAGGGCAAGGTTTCGCAATCCAATGCGAATCAGGAACCAGGGCAAAGTGCCGCAAACCACTGCGGCTCAGGAAACAAGGCAAAGGCAAGGCAAGACTTGATGACCACGGTTAACTTGTGGTCCCACTCGCTCGCGCCTATTCAGTATAGACGTGGCCGGAGAACTGAGGATCAGTTCCCACGGGCCGCATTTAATCCTCGGCCGGGCCCCCGACGATCTAGGGCCCGGCGCCTCCAGTCTCTACTTTCCGAACGGTGACGGTCTAGGGACAGGTGCCAGCTCCTCCTGCCCTCCTCTATGTCCCTGCGCCTGTTATGAGAACGGCCCCGCTCTTCCAGCCTAGTATCGCTATCTTCCTGAGAAGTAGCCTCCCCCCGAAGTTTCCCATCCGCTAGCCTCCATCTGCTGTTCAGCCAGCTCCTGGGAACCTCGGCCATTTGGGAATTCATAACTATCTCCGCTATCTGCTTCACTGCCTCCCATCTCCACCTGGTCCGCTCCTTCCCGGGAGAATGCTCCCATTCGAAATCCCAGGCTAAACTCTCTGGCGGTGGACTGGGCAAAGGCACCGCTGACCAATCTTGCTCTGGGCCTTCCAACTCATCCTCCGAATCCCTTTCAGCCTGTGCGGGTCCCAATGCCAACGGGACCCCCGGTGCATTACCCTCCCCGCTGCCCGAGCGGACCCATGGGTGCTACACTATCCCCCCTCAGGGCTCCCTGGGCCGCCCCCCGGGGCTTGGGCTTGTCAGGGTAGTTGCGGTGGAAGCGAGCCACCAACTCCGGGGCGTGAACATCTCGAGCCTTGACCCAAGCACGTTCTTCCGGGCCAAACCCCTTCCAGTCAATGAAGTACTCCAACTTCCTGTAGCGGAGGCGGGCATCCAAGATGTCCTGCACTCGACCTCCTCCCCCGCCCTCCCGCATCACAGGGGGAGGAGGCGGCTGCGTCACGTCAGGCCGCACCCCCGTCGCCGGGCGGAGCAACGAACGATGAAACACCGGGTGGAGTTTCATGTCCGCTGGGAGTTGTAGTTTGAAGGAAACAGGCCCCACCTTCTCCAAAACCTTGTAGGGACCCAAAATCTCGCATCCAGCTTGCGGGTGGGTCGCTGCGTGGGCAAATTCTTGGTGGACAGCCAAACTTTATCCCCACAAGGATGTCGGGGCCCTCCTGGCGCCGCCGATCAGCCATCCGCTTGTAGTCAGCTTTCGCCTGGTCCAATTGAGTACGTAGCAAGTCTTGGAGTGCAGTGAGCTCGAAGCCAATCCTTAGCCTCGAAACATCCGCGGACGGGTCCACCGGGCGGGTAGAACCGAGGGTGGTGTCCATAGTTGGCAAAGAAAGGAGTCTCTTTGATGGATTCCCAAGGCCGCATTGTTGTAAGCAAACTCTGCCAAGGACAACAGGGACGCCCAATTGTTTTGCTGATAGTTGACATAGCAGCGCAGATACTGCTCCAAGGTGGCATTGACCCTTTCGGTCTGGCCATCGGTCTGCGGGTGATGAGCCGTGGACATCCGCACATCAATCCCCAGCAGCTTCTGGACGGCCTTCCAGAACTGGGAAGTGAATTGAGTGCCCCGGTCAGTCACCAGGCTCTGGGAAGTCCATGCAGCCGAAACACATGTTGCACAAACATATCAGCAGTCTCTTTGGCGGTAGGCACCCCACACAGGGGATGAAGTGACCCATCTTGGTGAAACAGTCCACCACGACCAGTATCGTGGTGAAGCCCTTGG
Source organism: Anolis apletophallus (assembly GCA_030556195.1). NCBI lineage: Eukaryota > Metazoa > Chordata > Lepidosauria > Squamata > Anolidae > Anolis > Anolis apletophallus. The sequence goes on from JARBWK010000005.1 coordinate 95,444,536, forward strand.
ATTTGGGGAGGTCAGTGATGAAATCAGCCGAAATCATCTTCCAAGGGGCAGAGGGGGTCGGAAGCGGCTGGAGCAAACCGGCCGGCTTGCCCCCCTGGTTCTTAGCCCGATGACACACAGGGCAGGATCCCACATAGTCCTCCACATCCTCCGCACTTTAAGCCACCAAAAGTCCCGTAGGGACCAGTTGGAGAGTCTTGAAAAGCCCAAAATGGCCTGCGGCCCGGCTATCGTGGCAAAGCTTGAGAATGTCCTCCCGCCGGGCCGCAGGGGAAACATAGACAGAGTCCCGGTGGTAAAGTACCCCATTCTTTACCTGAAACGGAGCCGGAGGTCCCTTGGTCAGTTGCTCCTGCACCCACGGGTCGGTCCGCTGGCGAGCCTGGACCCGCACACTCAAGGGTCTCTTGTCGCCAGGGGCTGGCGGAGCCACCGGAGGGTTGACAGGACGCGCCCGAGCCGCCGCAAAGTTCTCCGCTTTAAGCAACCGGGCCTCGGACGGCCCGTCGCCTCACGAACATACCCGGCTTTCGACAGCGCATCAGCTTGCTTGGTCTGCTTGGGGGTCACATAGTGAATGCGGAAATTGAATCGCTCAAAGAACAGGGACCATCTCTGTTGCCTCTGGTTCAATTTGCGCTGGGATTTCAGATGCTCCAAGTTCCGTGGTCGGTGAACCTCCACCGGGAACTTGGCCCCTTCAAGCAGGTGCCTCCAGACCTCGAAAGCCACCTTGATGGCCAACAGTTCCTTCTCCCACCTGGTGTAGTTCCTTTCCGGAGCCGCCAGCTGCCGGGAGTAGTAGGCACAGGGCAACAAGTCCGTCCCCTGAGGCTGTAGCAGGATCGCTCCCACCGCCACATCCGAAGCATCGGCCTGACGATGAAAGGGGTGGGGGGTTGGGGTGCTGCAAAAGCGGCTGGGTGGTGAACAGCTGCTTCAACTTGCGAAACCCCACATCGGCCTCCGGAGTCCACCGGAACGGCACCTTTCCCCGCAAACACTGGGTGATCGGATCAGCCCACTTGGCAAAGTCAGGAATGAACTTTCTGTAGTAGTTGGCAAAGCCCAGGAATCTTTGAATGTCTTTTTTTGCTAGCAGGGGTGCCCAGTCAACCACGGCTTGGACCTTGGTGTCATCCATGGCAATGCCCGTAGGTGAGATACGGTAGCCCAGAAAGTCCACCTCACGCAAGTCGAAAGCACACTTCTCCAGCTTAGCATAGAGCCCGTGGGCCCGCAGCCTCTGGAGCACTTCCTTGACATGGCGATCATGGGTCGCCTGAGATCGTCTAAGTAGACCGCCAGATAGCGGTCCAACAGGTCTCGGAAAATGTCATTCATGAAATGTTGGAAACAGGCGGGAGCGTTGCACAAACCGAATCCCATCACCAGGTATTCAAAACTGCCCCACTTGGTCTGGAAGGCCGTCTTCCATTCATCGCCCTGTCGAATCCGGACAAGGCTGTAAGCCCCCAGGTCCAGTTTAGTGAACACCTTGGCGCCCCGCATCCGCCCCAAGAGCTCGGGGATCAATGGCAGGGGATAGCGATTCCGGATCGTGATCTTGTTGAGTTCCCTGTAGTCATTGCACAGTCGCAAACTCCCGATTTCTTCTTGACGAAAAGAATCGGAGCCCCAGCCGGGGATTGGGAGGGCCGAATGAACCCCTTCCGCAGGTTCTCATCCAGGAAATCTCGGAGAGCCTGTTGCTCTGGTTCCGAGAGAGGGTAGAGTCTTCCCCGCGGGATCGGGGCCCCCGGTTGCAGTTCAATGGCACAGTCATAGGGCCGGTGCGGAGGCAAGCGTTCCGCCTCCTTCTCACTGAAGACATCCCCAAATCCGCATACTTCTTGGGCAAGGTAGCCACATTCTCCACTTCTTGGGCCAGGCACGCCCGGGCCGTCATGCAGTGGCCCTGGCAATGGTCCGAAGAAAAAATTAGCTGCCTCTTAGCCCAGGAGATCTGGGGGTCGGGGAGTGCGAGCCACACAATGCCCAGGACAATGGGGAAATCTGGGAGCCTGGTCACAAGGAAAGAAATGTCCTCTTTATGGGAGCTAGTCCACATCCTAGTAGGAGCCGTATACTGCGTCACAGCCCCTGTTTTCAGGACTCTCCCATCAATGGTTTGGACACCCTTAGGCTCTTGGAGATCAAGAAAATTTAATCCGGCGGACTTGGCATAGTCCGCATCGATGAAGTTGTTGGTCGCTCCCGAGTCAATCATGGCATGGACCATCATTGGCCCCTTCTCTGGCGACCACAAACTGACCATTACAAGGAACAATTGTCCAGTCTTGGGTTCAGGGGGGAGGTTAGCGACGTCGGCCGAGTGAGCGAACCCTCTTACACCCGGCCGGCCCCTTCCCCCGTCGCCTGAAGGGCCTCTTTCGGGCTCTGGGGCCCTCCGAGGGCGGCAGAGGCCCGAGGAGTCTTTCCACGCGGCTTCTGGGGGCACTCCTTAGAAAAATGTCCAGCCCCCCCGCAGTACCAGCACAAGTTGAGGCGCTGACGCCAGGCCTTCTCCGCTTGGTCTACTTTGGGCCGAACTGTACCCAACTGCATGGGCCCGGGTCATCCGGCCCGCCGGCACTGGTAATTGCCGGGGTTGAAATTGTCCAGCCCCTTCCTTCCGCGCCACCGGTTTCTCCATCACGCCCTTGTCCCACCGTCTCCTGGTTTGCAGTCCCGCTTCCAACCGAAGGCTCAAGGTGATGGCAGCCTCCAGATCCGCGGGCCGAGGATGTTTGATCATCTCCTGTTGCAGTTCCGACGGCAATCCCGCAATGTAGTGATACCGCAACGACGGCAGACCCCACTGCGACTGGGAAGCCAGAACACGAAAACGGGAGATGTACTGGGACAGGGAGATATCCTTGCACGCCAGCCGGGCCAGATCCTCTCAGCCAGTTCTTCATTCACCGGGCCCCCATGTTTCCCTGATCGCATCCAGGAAAGCCTGCAGCGTGTGGGTATGGGGGGCCTGCGCCCGGATCAATGCGGTGGCCCACGGTGCCGCAGACCCTTCCAGCAGATTGAAGACAAAAACCACCTTGGCTCGATCGTTGGCGAACTCGTTGGGGCGTTGCTCCAAATAAAGTTCCACTTGGCACACAAAAACCTCCACCTGGGCCGGATTGCCACCGAAGCGGCCAGGTGGGCTCACCCCCGGGTGCCGTCCGGCCCGGGTCCGCAGCTCCCCCACTTCTCGCATGTCTTGCACCTGCTGATCCGTCAGGTTAGCCATGGCAACCGTGGGGACGATGGGAGCCTGAGTGCGCTGCCTGCGGTTCCTGGTACGTCCCGTGGTGCAAAAAGGGGTTCGAGGAGTTCTCCGGCCAACTGTCACGAACGCCGACTTAGAACTGCCCCTTTAACACACACACGGAGACGTATCAAAGGCTAACTAGTTTATTGAATATAAAACAGTCCAAAAGGTATATAGTCCAATAAATGCAAGTATTCAAAGTATAAAGTCAATAGTCCAAAGTATAATGGCAAATAGCTTGAAGCGAGGCAAGGCTCCGCAATTCAATGCGGATCAGGAAACAGGGCAAGGTTTCGCAATCCAATGCGAATCAGGAACCAGGGCAAAGTGCCGCAAACCACTGCGGCTCAGGAAACAAGGCAAAGGCAAGGCAAGACTTGATGACCACGGTTAACTTGTGGTCCCACTCGCTCGCGCCTATTCAGTATAGACGTGGCCGGAGAACTGAGGATCAGTTCCCACGGGCCGTGCTTTAATCCCTCGGCCGGGCCCCCGACGATCTAGGGCCCGGCGCCTCCAGTCTCTACTTTCCGAACGGTGACGGTCTAGGGACAGGTGCCAGCTCCTCCTGCCCTCCTCTATGTCCCTGCGCCTGTTATGAGAACGGCCCCGCTCTTCCAGCCTAGTATCGCTATCTTCCTGAGAAGTAGCCTCCCGAAGTTTCCCATCCGCTAGCCTCCATCTGCTGTTCGGCCAGCTCCTGGGAACCTCGGCCATTTGGGAATTCATAACTATCTCCGCTATCTGCTTCACTGCCTCCCATCTCCACCTGGTCCGCTCCTTCCCGGGAGAATGCTCCCATTCGAAATCCCAGGCTAAACTCTCTGGCGGTGGACTGGGCAAAGGCACCGCTGACCAATCTTGCTCTGGGCCTTCCAACTCATCCTCCGAATCCCTTTCAGCCTGTGCGGGACCCAATGCCAACGGGACCCCGGTGCATTACCCCTCCCCGTTGCCCGAGCGGACCCATGGGTGCTACATTATAGTAAACTTAAATCAACATTAAATTCGCCCTTGCAATATTCTTGTAATTTAATCCAATTACTTTTTACCATTGCATTTTTATTTTTATCTGTATCTCTTAATCAAATGCTGCTTGTACTTCCCAGTCTCAAGATCATATGATCTACAAAGACCAGGCGAAGGACCTTCTCTGTTGTGGCTCCATCTCTTTGGAATACTCTTCCACTTGAAGTCTGTATGCTCCAAGACTTACTAGTGTTTCAGAGAGCATGCAAGACTTATCTGTTTAAGCAGGCCTTCCCATCTGGCTAATCAGTTTTATATTTTACTGTTTTTACTGTTTTTACTGTTTTATTGTATCACTCATGTCTGATGTAAGCCACTCTGAGCCTCCGGGGAGTGGTGACCTATAAATTTGAAATAATAATAATGAATACCTTCGTTAGCCAATCCATTTGCATTATATCTAAGATTTTTGATACCCACTCATCTTTTGTGGGAGTATTTTTTTATTTCCAATATTTAGCATATAATATTTTTGCTGCCATAGTAATTGTTATTTTAAAAAATCCATCTTGTCAGAACCGAGATCCGCTATCCCCCAAAGGAAGGAATCTGGTTTCTTTACTATCCTCAGTTTCAATTTTTTTCAGCCTCTAAGTGGATCATTTTCCTTTTATTTCTTTTTTTCTGCTTTTGGACAGGACAACCACAAGTGGAAAAAAGTCCCATTATTTTCTCCGCAATTCCAACAATGTGGGTTTGTATTTTTGTAAAATTTTGCTAGTCTTTTGGGTGCTAGGTACCATCTAAATAGCATTTTCATCCAGTTTTCTTGGTATGAATAACATTTAATTTCATTTGTGTTTATTTTCCAGATTGCACACCATGTCTCTAAATTAAATTGAAATAGATCTAGATAATCTGACCACAGAGGCCACTGTACATGATAGTATGTCCCCTAGGAATGATGGGTAATTATCAAATACAGTGGTAATCAGGTGGTCTTTTTCCTGGGCCTCCTGGCTATTTTCCTATCTTGAAGGACAGAGCTGTATGTGCCACGAAGGAGTCCCTCCAGCTAGCCCATTGTCCTCTGGAAAGGAGACTTCCAAGGCAACTATTAGCCCAGTCAGCTTTCATATGGAATGCAGGAGTATGATGTTTTGTTTTGGGGGTTTTTTTTGCCTTAGGCAAAAAAAATATATTGGACCAGCTTGTATCTAGAAGTAATCACATACCTCTTTCATCTTGCCTCGTTTGTGCGTATACTTTGTATTCTTCCCCAAGAATTAACCTAGAGAACTCACTAGAACTGTTCCCAAGCAAGCATTTAGGATTGCAAATAGATGTTATCATCTGGGTTTAAATCTCATTGAATAAGGCACTTAATCTTGTTGAATATCATTAAGTCCCCTAAATTTGAGCCGGGCTGTAACTATAATACTTTGACATTTCTTACCTCTCAGTTACAATAGATTACAGGCACTTGGTGATACAAATATGGGGACATTTGGTTGTAATTTGATTCAATGCTCATTCTTCCTCATGAGATTTTAATCTAATTGTCTAAGTATGGATGAGTGAATTACAGGTTTAAGATTCTCCTTAAACCTTACATTAACTTTGTGAAATGGTGTGAACACAGTTGGACACAATTTTAATAGGTATTTAAAATTTTATGATCAGAATATCAAGACCAAAAGTCTTGATTAAACTCCTTTTGCTATCAACAACATTACATTTTGATCTTGTTGCTGAAAAGGGGACATGCAAATGTCTCACAAGAGCACGAATTTGGCTACTCAGTGAATACAAGTTTTTATTATGGAATATCACATGCAAAAGAAACCTGACAAGAAACTGAGTTCCTAGCAAAAGGGCAAAAGCACTCTTGCTTGGAGAGAGAAAAGCTCAGTAGACGTTCACTTGACACAAATGTCAACAGAAATTTCAGATGGACTTGTGTAACATCCATCCCTAGGACAAGCTGGAAAAAGGCCAGCAAAAAATTGCTTAGTTGTTCTTCTTGCATATAAAGAAATAAGTATGTTTGAACATTTTGGTTCACCTTCACAATGCTCAAGAGGACAATATTAGAGGTTGAAAGATAACCCATCCTTCTACCTCACAAAAATGAAGTTGCTAGTAAGGCCTAAGAAACTCTAGCAAAATGTAGATGAATAAATTAAATGTAAATACCTGTAAATTGATCTGATGTGGAATTTTATTTGAATGTAGAAAACCTTCATTCTAAATCTTGGCCCACCCCAAAGTACACTGGTGGCCTGAGGCAAGTCACTGACAATGTACGTACTTTAGCAAAGATAAAATGAAACAAGACAGAAGGGAAACTTTCTGCTCTCAAATAGATATATGGAGAATTATTTTTATCAAGTTTCTTAACAGTAGGATCGGATGTGAAATCTGGGTTTAAACTGATGCTCCAATTTGGGTAATAAAATAGTTAAAGCTTTAATTGAATTCTGAATGTTTGATTATTTGCTTCTGGTAGAGGTAATAAAACTCTTCAGGGATATTTTGAGGTACTTTTGCCATGAAACATGATGATACAAATATATATATATATAGCCTTTATATAATTTTAGACATAGTGCTGTGATTTATAGTATACACTGCACTCTTAAGGATATATGCCCTTCCTTCCCTTGTCACCAGTTACAAAAACCAACATAATTCTACCTGTTTTGTGTTGGTTTGTAATGGGATTGGTTTACTCTTCACATCCAAATCTTCTTGAGGATGGTCCTGTTGACTTTGTAGGTGAAAAGACAGACCAGAAAAGGGTTCTCTTGTAGTTGTACGATTTTCAGAATGCAAACTAAAAGATACTTCTTCTCCTGCAGGAGTGACTCCTTGGTACTAAAAATGATCAAGAAAAACAAATGCCGACAACTGGTAATTATCATATTTACTTCTTCACGTCAATGAATTGAGATGTGCTATGGATAGTAGGCATGAGAAAAATGAAACAGAAATTAAAAGGATTCGTAAGAGATTCGTATGTAATGGGACTTTTGAGGTTTTACGTATCGCTGCCGCGATCCCGGAAGTAGACTTCCTTTTACGGTCCTTGAGGCCTACAATTTGCGTTATGATCATAAGAAATTCTTAATTATTAATTAATTAATTATTGTACTACATACTCACTTCTCCCTGTCTTCTCCCCCTCATTTCCTTCCCACCTTCATTCAGCTTCTTCTTTTTCCTGCATTTCTATGGGGAACTGGAAGTGACGCTGCTGCTAGGTAGGCAATGCATTCTGGAAAGTGTAGTCCTCCAGGCTTCCCCCCTTCTCTTCCCCTTTGCTCTGCTGCCATGCCCCATCGCAGGGGCCAGCTTCACACACACACGCGCACGCGCTTCTCCTCCTCTCTCTCCCTGCGCTCTCTCAGATGCTTCTCTTCCCCGTTGCTCTGCCATGCCCCATCGCAGGGGCCAGCTTCAGCCCTCCAGGTACGTGTTTTGGACTTCAACTCCCACCATTCCTCACAGCCTCAGGCCTCTTCCTTTTCCTCTCAGCCTGGGCAAACTTGGGCCCTCGCTCCCTCAGGATCGGGGTGAGAGAGAGGCAGCGAGGAGTGAGGGGGCTCCTCCTCCTTTTCTTTTGCTGCTTCCAAGAATAGAAAACCCCTCCCTCCCTCCCTTCCTCCCTCCCTCCCCCTCCTTCCTATTTGGAGAGTCCCATCTAGAATTCAGTGTGGTTTATTCAAGTTTTGGCCCTACAACTCCCAGAAATCCCAGCCAATTTACCAGCTGTTAGGATTTCTGGGAGTTGTAGGCCAAAACCATCTGGAATGTGCATGCTCTGGCATACGAATTACTAACAAATCTCGTTAGTACTTAAGTTATATTTCAGAAATTTTTGGGAAATTTTTTGTAAGTCTTTCTTTTACTAATAAAAAAATCCCCCCCATTTGATTTAAGAATCGCCATTTTTGGATTCTAAACCATGCCTAATGGATAGGTATGTGAAGGATAATAAAAACTTAGAGTAACTGGTTTAATCCTGTTGACATGTCTTCCTTTCCAACCCTTCCATCTAACACTCTCTCCCATTTAATGTGTCAGACACATGACTGGGAACCCATCTAGGGGAAAGTAAAAAGAGAGGTGGGCTAAGCACTATTATTTACTGCTGAATATATAGACCTACATTTTAATCAGTGGCTATTGTAAATATTTAGCATAGTCTAACATGATGTATCTTGGATGGGGTGTTAGCTCAGTTAAGTGGCTTGGGAGCTTTGGCCAAGTTTCCAAATTACTGTTTATTTTCAAGATGGTTGAAAGCCCATTTCAATCATTTATTAAAGCCACCCCACTACTACTGATATGTGACATTAACTATAGCCATAACATGGTAGATGTACTATTTTTTGGTGTCACATCATGAAGTCAGTTCATGATAAAGAAAGCATTGTCATATCAGTTTGGCTCTGCAACACAGTCACTTGATAATTACCTAGTCTCTGATTGGCTGGGATCATGCAAGCAGGAAGCAGGAGGTTTGGAGTGAGGTTAAATCAAATAAGGAAAAGGAGATCAGCAACAAATATGCAGCTAGGCACAGGTGGTGAAAAGATATATCAAGAATATTCATTTGCAAATCTTCACCACTGTCTATTTTAACCCTTTTTGCTTAGGAATACCTTGGATCAATACCGTGAAGCTCCTTGTTCTGGAAATATTTTCTTGGTTTGGTGTGATTGTTATAATTTCCTAGGAAGATGTATTTTCACTTGAGAAAAAAACATTTTAAATTATAAAATACAGTTGGCATGACAGAACTCTTTAAATACTGTATTTCAAGGGCTGCCCCACAGAAGAGGTCACAGGGAGGAGGTGCCTGGCTGTTTCCTTCTGCCCCAGAGAATAGGATCAGGTTTACTGGTTTTAAATGACAGAAGAGTAGATTTCAATTTAATACTAAAAGGAACCAATGGTGTGGCATTTTTCTCTGGACGTCTTCAAAAAGAGGCTCAACAGCTACCTGGTGGGGATGCTCTAGCTAGAGATCTGGCACAGAACAAGGAGTTGAACTTGATAGCCCATGAAGCCACTTCCAAATCTTATGATCTATGAACAACTAATAATATCAGAATAAAACTATCCTCCTAATTATGACATTATATATTGGAGGTGAAGCTTTCCTTTTGGCAGGTACATGGAGTGAATGACACCTACTATATTGTTTCCATTACTCTCTTTCATTAGCAAATCTTCCATTACAACTTTTCCAAGTAGTTAATTCACCCAGAAAAGCATTATATGCTTTATTTTGCAACATCAGCAGGAAAATGGAGTGTTATTAATAGGATATCTTTTCCTTCCTTGCCCTCATGTAATAGAAAAAGGCTATTTAATAACATTTCTTTCTACTGAAGGAACATTACTCTGGCTGGTTCACCCCCAGAAAAAAAGTGATGAAAATGTATTTGGCTCCATTGTAAGCTAGTGTAAATGATGAAGGGCTCAGTAAAGTCAATGGGGCTACATTATTTTACATGGAGCAAGGACTTAATATTGTATTTTTTCATATTTTCTAAAATAAAGTAAAAAGTATTCATGGCCTACAACAATTCAAATTGAAGGATTCAGGTAATAATCTAAATAACATTCGTATAATTGGGCCACTTAAATAAATAACATTTCTATGTGTACCATCAGTTTCTTTTATTCTTCCTCTTAACTTAATGGACTCTTAAGATGTTGTGGCATCAGAAAAAAAATCCAGACTCACGGGATCAAGCCAGTGGTTCAGCTGAGGAACATGTGTTCTAGGTGAAGAACTAAGATGAGGATTTTCCTTGTTGTTCAAATGCTGCTTATCCCGAAGGTCATTTCCTCTTCTGGTTGGGATACAGGAATAGCTAGCATGCAATGGACCTTTTAAAATGTTGCTGGTTCTTTCTAGCACTTCTCGAGTTCTACCATTTTTGTAGGTTGCAGATGAAGGGCAGCCACCTGAATATTAAACAAGAAACATACACAGTATTTTGAAGCAGAAGCAAGTACATGAAATAACAAAAGTGGCTAGAGCCCAGTGGAAATGAGCTGTGGAGCAAATACAAGACACTCCAGCCTCTGAAGTAAATCCTTTTTGCTTCCATGTTCCTTTGAATCAAATATTTTAAGGGTGGAAAGCTGAGGCATTTTGATTCTGGAGTGCTGCTGATAATTCCTGACACCCCCCAAGAGGCTTGCTGCATGGTGGTCTGTAATATTTGCAATCCAAGGTCAAATCTAAAATAAACCACAAATGAGATTAATTTTGCAATCTCAGCTTAATCTTCAGAGAACTCATTTCTGAAAGGGCCCAAAGCCAGAAGCTGCAGACAAAAGCCCAAAACAACAGTGCTGTTCTTTGTGCCAAGAGGGTGTCTCGCTTTCAAATTCACCACTGCAGTGGGAGCTCAGGTTACAGTTTCAACTTCAGAAAACACAAGGACTAAAAGGAGGTTGCTGAAGATGTGGACAGAATTGCTGGTTGTGCAGCAAACAAACTATCAAAGGCTCTTTGCCCTCTTTCCCATTTTTTTAAAAAAGAAATCAACATGCACAATATGTATAATTTTTAAACACTGGAAGACATTTAAGGGAAGGATAGCAAGAGAAAGATGAAAAAGAGTTACAGAGTAACTCGACCACAGGGTGTCACTCTTGACCCAAATTTGGGTCAAACTGTGTCATTGTGTGGGACATCTAGAAATATGGCTTAGCATGAACATTAACAGGCACTTTGGTTACATTAGAATAGTAGATGGTTCATTTCAACTCAAGAATTTAGATATCCAAATACACGACATATTGGCTGCTACTTGTCAGCCAGCACTCCAAATTTTACTGGCCACTAATTTTCAGTTAAAGATCAAGGTAATCAAAAGCTGAATATCCAAAAATTGACCTTTTTTAAAGGACATGTTTTGTTCCTAAACACAACTTAATATTCAGCATTAGCAGATAAACAGTCTGTTAGCCTTTCAGAAACTTTAGACAAAAGGAACATCCAGGATTCAAGGGAATAAGAAATGGTCTGACTCTGGGGGAAAAATCTCAGACTCTAATTTAATGTTAAGAGTACTTCTAGTAGGAACAGAACAAAACATGTCAAAGATTGTTTAGATCCAATTGATTCAACATAAAAGCAGGTTCAAGCAGAAACATAAAATTACACTTCAGCTTCTGAAATTCTATATAATGATACTGGCAAGGTCAAAAACATACAAGAATTTGGAATAAAAATATCTTTTCATTTAGTTACAGTTCCGTTGCCTTCCCTTATGGAAACATATTTTTTATGTTTCTCAAGCTATATAAAGACACTAGGCAAGGTCAGAAGCATACAAAGTTTTGGAATAAAATATATTTTCATTTCAGTTCAGTTCTTTTGCTTTTCTTCACAGAGTTTCACAATAAGATTAGCCCCAAGGCAACTTGTTAGAGAAGTAGACTTCTTTGTGGGCTGTGGCAATGCATTTGAGAACCTGCTGAGTGCTATAGGAACCACAGGATATTATGTCTTTAGGTATATCTACACCGTAGAATTAATATAGATTAACATCACTTTAACTGCCATAGATTAAAGCAATGAAATCCTGGGAGTTGTCGTTTCATAAAGCAGCATCAGTCTTTGGCAGAGATTATTAAAATTACAGTTCTCAGGATTTCATAGTGTTTAGCCATGGCAAATATGGTATTATGTTTTCATTTCAACCTTTCCTATACAAGCAACAGGGATATTATGTTTCATCAAATATTTCTATTAGGTGAAGATACTCTATGGATGAGTGGCTACCAAACATGATGGCTATATGCTGACTCTGCATTTGGAATTGCAGGTGGAAAAGGAGGACTTTGATAGGATCTAACAAGATTTTCCATGTGCTTATGTTGAAGGCACAGAGCAGCATGGAATACTAAAACAAAAGCAAAAGCAAACCCTCTCACCCATCACCTTTCCATAAGTCTGAATGTTATTACAAACTTACAGTTGCAGCTCCGTGCTAATAGTGTGATAGGTAAAATTTGTTCAAAAAACTATTAGTGTTATATATTTTGCAATGTCTGGTGCAAAGGCACATAATAAACCACCTCATCCACCAGTATTATGAGCTTTAAGTGGAAGTGACTCTTCATTATTTTAAGTAGAGATCTTTTTCACATCATTTAAGAAAATACACTAAGATTGAACTTAATCAAATACATCATGCACTTTGTGACTGAGCAATACAATGTCTTCTTGACTCCATTTACTTGATTCTGAGGTATATGTAATAATTTCCACCACGATGGTAAACTATAAACTCATGGTGAACTTCCTTTTATCCCATATTTCCCAATGGTTATTAGGCACATTAACTTTTGTGCAGTTTGGTGCTATGGACCTCAGATTTCCTAACTGACCATAGCCATACATTGTTATATTTGCACGTGTGAAAACAGCTGGCTCTGTTGTGATTGGGCTACTGTTTCATTTGTTCTTAAGATGTCTATACAGAATATAATTCTCCTGAATTAATCAGGTCATACTTGCAATATAGTATTATCATAACTTTAGTCTTTCTTCATAAAATGGCAAAGCAGTCACTGGGAGTCATGCATAGTGAGCCCAATTCATAATAGAACACCAATGACATTCCATCATACTGTTTATAGTATGTGTCTGGACCAAACAAAAATAATTAGGTCTAATATCTGAAGGCACGATACAAAGGTATTTGGAATGGTTTGTCTTACCAGCCCTTGGGTCTAGAATTTCAATAGTTGCTTCCCTCTTGTGTCCCAGCACAGCATTTTTAGGCTTGTTCAGTATTACTTTGAATACTTCATTGTTTTCTTCAAGGCCATCATCCTGAAGGAAAATATTCCAGATCTTGGTAGAAACACCTGTCAAAGGCATAGTATATAGATCTGAGTCCTACTTCACATTTCAAAATATTTTTCTCTGTGGTCGAACATTTAAAAATGATAACTGCAAGTTCTGGGAATTGCTATCAACTGTGAAACAGTTCAATCAGGAGAGATACATTTCCTTTCTACATGTGCAATAACCACTACTGATAATTGTGGATGTACAGCTGTAAAACATAAAAAAGTAGAATGCATCCCAAAGTTTCCAACAAATAAATTTCTGAATGCCTTTGTTTATGCCATGCTGGTTTAGTAATGACACAAATCTTGGTTCATCATCATTGCCAATCAAAAGTCATCTGTTTCCTGATGACACTTCATTATTCAGTCAAACTTAATTAGAAAACTTATAATTTGTTATTGAAAATGAAATTAGAGGAAGAACAAGTGAAAGAATGTACGATTCACTGGACACAAAATATTGGACAGGATATTGAGATGGAGAGATGGGAGCCAATGAAGTAAAAAAAATTCTACAAAATGATGTACAGATGGTAACTGACCCCAGTCAATCTCAGAAGGATTATACAAGGACACAAAAATGTATGTTGAAAATGTGACATGTGAAATACATCAAGGTACTTTTATCATATTTATTTATTTATTTATTTATTTATTTATTTACTCGGCTTCTATGCCGCCACTCCCAATATGGCTCGGGGCGGCTCACAGCCAGAAAGAAAGACATTACACAATAAACATATACACTCTAAAATGCAATACAAAATGCAGGTTAAAAATACACAATAAAACATCATTAAAAACACAGTTAAAATAATTAAGGCGGTCTGGCAACAGTGGCATGGCTTCAGGAACCCGCTGGGCCTATACCTGGAAAGCCAGCCGGAAAAGGTGAGTCTTACATGCCCGCCTAAACGGAAGTAAGTCATGGATAGCCTGTGTGGCTGGCGGAAGGGCATTCCACAATGTTGGCGCTATGACCGAGAAGGCCCTTCGGCGAGTGGCAGTTCTTTTAGCCACCTTAGCAGAGGGGACAGCCAGAAGATTAGAGTCCTCCGAACGAAGTGATCTAGAAGGGTAATATGGGGTGAGACGGTCCCTCAGATACACTGGCCCCAGGCCGTGTAAGGCCTTAAAGGTGAGAACCAACACTTTGAAGGCAATCCGGTGCTCGATAGGCAGCCAGTGCAGATCCTGCAAAATGGGTGTTATAAGGCATCCTGCGGGGGAGCCAGACAGAAGCCTGACGGCAGTGTTCTGCACCAGCCTGAGCTTCCGGGTTACCGACAGAGGAAGGCTAACGTAAAGAGCGTTACAGTAATCTAGCCTCGAGAGGACCGTGGCTTGGATCACCGTGGCCAGGTCAGACCGGGACAGGTAGGGGGCCAGCCTCCTTGCCTGACGGAGATGGAAGAAGGCAATCATGCTGACCACAGAGACCTGGGTCTCCATGGTCAGCTGGGAATCCAAGTGGATCCCCAGGCTCTTCACGGAAGACGATGGGCATAACGCCGCACTGTCCAGGATCGGAAGCTGGACATCCCCACCGCCCGGACGACCTGGCCACAAGATCTCCGTCTTCGCCGGATTCACCCTCAACCTACTGGCTCACAGCCATCCAGTAACGGCTTCGAGGCAGTGCTGGAAATTATCGGGGACGGGGCCAGACCTGTCCTCCACCCTCAGGATGAGCTGAGTGTCGTCAGCGTACTGGTGACACTCAAGCCCATAACTCCGCACCAGCTGTGCAAGCGGCTGCATGTAGATGTTAAATAATAGAGGGGAAAGAATGGCCCCCTGCGGAACTCCACAAACTAATGGGGAGCCCTCGGAGACCACTCCACCCCTCCTCACACGCTGGGACCGCTGGTGGAGGAAGGAGGTCAGCCATTTAAGGGCTGTCCCCCTCACTCCAGCCATGGCCAGGCAGTGGATCAAAAGATTGTGGTCGACCGTGTCAAACGCTGCCGTGAGGTCCAATAACACGAGCAGCGCAGACCCGCCTTGGTCAAGCTAGCAGCAGAGTTGGTCTGTGATGGAGACCAGGACCGTCTCCGTCCCATGCCCCGAACGGAAGCCGGACTGGAAGGGGTCTAGCCATGTTGCATCATCTAAGAAGGACTGCAACTGCTCCATTACTGCCCTCTCAACTACCTTGCCCAGGTACGAAAGATTCGACACTGGTCGGTAGTTGGAGGGAACCGCCGGATCTAAAGACGGTTTCTTCAGTAATGGAGCTACCACCGCCTCTTTTAAGCACTCTGGAAAGACTCCTTGCTCAAGGGAGCTGTTTACGATATTCAACAGAGGCCCACGTAACCCCTCCAGGCAAGATCTAACAAGCCAGGAGGGGCACGGGTCGAGGGAGCAGGTGGTAGGTCTGGTTGCAGCCACAATCTTATCAACAGCATCTGCGTCCAATGGCCGAAACCGGTCGAGGGTGTGCCCGGCGGAGGGCCACGGGGTCTCGAGTTCCCTTACTGTATCAACCGTGGCTGGGAGATCCCGGCGGAGGCTCAATATCTTGTCTGCAAAAAAGCTCTGAAAAGCACCGGCAGTAAGGGCCTGATCACTGTTTTTTGGGACAGTAGGGACCGTCGTCAAAGACCGAATTACTTTGAACAATTGGGCCGGGCGTGAGCTGGCAGACACTATCGAGGCGGAGAAGTAGGCGCTTTTGGCCGCCTTGACAGCACGCTCATAAGCATCTTTGAAAAGCTTATAAGCTGATAATGAGGCTCCGTCACGGAGTTCCCTCCACACGCTCTCTAGCCGTCTCCTTTCCCGCTTCATCGACCTAACATCTTCTGTATACCAGGGGGATCGATGTTTGCGGGGCCGGAGAGGGCGCCTGGGGGCAATCTCGTCGAGAGCTCTGGCTAATGAGGAGTTCCAAGCTTGGACCTGCTCATCAACTGAGACGCTGTGGTGGACATGCGACAAACCGAAAGAAAATTGGAGATTCATACAAAATGTATTACAAGAGATATTTATTTCTCTTGAAACTTTATTTCTACTGGGACCTCCAAATGAACAAACAAATCACACAAATTTCAATTAATTACATTATATGAATATTGCAGCAACACTACTTCATTCACACAAATGGAAAACTAAAAAACTACTCCTAAAAGAAAATTGAATTATAAAACTTCTAAAAATGGTAGAAAGTGACAGGTTATCCTGTTTGATAAAGGGGAAGATGATAAATTTAAGAAAATGGGAATCATGTATATTTTTTATGAAGAAAAAAGAAAATGAAAAAAATGATTGCAGATTTTGATGATTAAGTAAAACATTGAAATACCAAGTTACAATAAAGAAACTGCCTAAGATAAGGGATTGTGAGGTTATAGTAGTATTTTTATTGTGTGTCTCCAAGGTGGAAAGTGGGAAGTCCATTTTAACCTTTTAATTTTATTATTTTGATTATTATTTCCTATGAGGAGGGTGGAATACATTAGTTTTAATTGGTTAATATTGTGATATATGGGGAAAGTATTGTCTTTACAAATTGTATAATACTTATATTGCTAAACAAAATAATGAATACACACTAGAAGTAAAAACTTACAACTGCCGCCCTAGTAAATAATTATATGCTATTATCTGAAGAACCATGCAGTCTCAGGAACACTCAATTCATGTATCCACTGATATATTGTACTAGCAGATCTCTGGGTTTTTTCACATTTAAATTTATTACATTAATACTTTATCAACTAGCTTATTGTTTTACTTTATTTTGCAAGACAAACCTGTCGAGCATGGAATTACAAAAGGGGAAAGTACCAAGGAAATTTTCAATAGTAAATTCACAGAAAAGGAGAAGCCTCCTAAAGAGTACAGTTGTTCAGATCTTAAAGTCTGTCTTTCCATTCTTGTTTTTCTTTCTTTTGTGAAATAAATTCTCTGCATCTAGAGCCTCCAAACTTTCTGAACAAAAAGCCCATTACAGTTGGTGAAAAAACAAACCAGTAGATGATTCTGTGATATTCATAAAACAAGTTCTATAATGTGCCATTGTCATGAAGGCTTCTTATAGTCTAATTTCCAAAGCACAATGTTGGCATAAGTTCCACTGAATAGAAACAGGCAAGCATTTTGGGAACAATTTCAGAACTGTAGGATCCAGATGAAGTTTTATTCCCTTCCTGGGCTCCAGTTCAACAAAGTACTTAACCACATGCTTAAGTCATATCAGGATTTCATAGCATCAAACACTGTGTGTATATTTCATACTTTGAGTAAATACGGAGGGACCCACAAAACCCCTCCAATGACAATGAAATCATATTGAAAAGAAAACTCATTTTAAAAGGTTTTCAGCATTTTTATGCTACATGTTGATGGGGGGAAATAACCATTTTACAACTCTGTAAGAAAAAAATCTAAAGAGGAAGGAGCTATCCACCCACTTTTTTACCCGCCCTCCCTCCCTTGCGTTTTGGAACACATATACTTGGCAGAAATAAAAAGGTTGCATTGCTAAATCCTTATTTTCAGAGTTTGGTGAAAAAGACAGACGGTACAGTAATATTTTTCCTGCCCATACTGAAGCAGTGAATTTTATTTTAAGTCTGAAACACTACACAATATAAAAACAAAGCTGCTTATCTGCTGCTTTAAGCAAAACTATGCATTGCCGTAGATCTACAGTTGGATCTGGCAATGTATTTATTTTTCATTTTAATATATTAGATACCTGTACTTTCTTCCCTATGGAGAAAACAGCAGTGTTTGGAAAAGGATAGTTTACACTCAGAAGGTAACTTGGGAAAAAGAAAAACAGTTTATCTGCCCATGTCACTGTTCTGATCAAAGTTGGAGGCCAGCATATCTTGATTAAATTCAGGCCAAAACACTGGGTCAGCTGGCCTCAGATTCCTTGTGTCATGTTGACTGAGGAGAAACTATCACTTTCTACAACCTGGTAATTGTGGCTCGACTAATACATGTATCCATTAATCTTTTCAGCATCCACATTATACTGTCATGTAATCTTCATCTTACAATAACTAAAAAGACAACATCATTTTTACATGTTCTACTGCAAATCTAGCTATCATATATCTAATACCTGTAGGTTTTACCTCCTACATGACTGCACATTTTTCTATTGAATCTCCTTCCTTCCTTCCTTCCTTCCTTCCTTCCTTCCTTCCTTCCTTCCTTCCTTCCTAGCACTGTAAATAAATCAAACAAAATCCTATGTGGATAAGTTCACCTTATATCTCTGGAATAATCTTCCATAATGCACACAAGTGAATAAAGCATAGACAAATGGCCATGCTCTCCTCTGTCACTACAGTTTAGCATTTCTGCATGCTGAACGACTTCTTAAATTTTCAAGGAAGTACAATACTCACAATATTTTCATGTTTGGGCACTTTATGGATCATGGCCAAAGACTGTAGACTGGGGTGTTAATGATACTGAAAAGAAAATCTTCTGTCTTAAAATGTCAATTTAATTAACAATTTAATTAACAATTAAATTGTGCTCAAGTCTAGAATTATCATTGATGAAATAGACACAAAAACACACGTCTTCTAAACAGACAGTGCCAGTAAGTAAAAAAAAAACCCACCCCTTAATGTCATCTAATAATTTAACGATGAGCCCCATCTAACCATCTATAGTAGAATGGTGTCAAGAAATTGCGTACTTATCAGTTGCTAACTTGGTAACAATTAAATTAGGTAGTGTAAAAAATATATACAAAACCACAAAAAGTGATACATTTATTAGGCAACTGAAGTGTACTAAATACATTGAGCTTCTGAAGGCTTATGGCCTTCTCCAATGGGCAGAAGATGTTGAAAAATTATATAGAAGAAGAAAAGTGATTATGGTCATAGCACTACATTTTGTATCAGATATTATTTTACTTGTTCTGGAGAGATCTCAATGCAGTCCAAGGCCACTCCTCTTCTTGGCTAAGTGTGGAGCAAGACAAAGTTCAACTCCATTAGCAACATAAAATTTAGTTTCCTTGAAATCCAGTTTGTAAGTGTGTAATTTCTAATTATAACCTTTTCATTCAACTGGTGTTGCAGTTTTATCCTCTCCCATTGGGAGAACATCTGCATAAGCTTTGACTTGCATAGCAAAAATTTCCCTTTTTCATTCGGGCAAATAAAAGTCAGTCAAGTAAAAGCAGACAGGCTTGTCAAGAAACAACAGTTTTTTATTTCACCTTTTTCACAGACAGATTTAAAGACACCCTCTTCCCCTCCTTTCTTGTCCTGCTCCTCCCTTTCCCTCTCAGTGTCTCTTTTCATTCTGATCCCAGCCCCACCCTTCACACACACTTTTCTTACATTTATTCAGCTGATTGTAATTAAATTATCTTCAACCTTGGCTCATATATCTCATTGTTGAAGTAAGGAAGCATGTTTCCTTTTTCATTCCTCACATTCTTACAATTAACTAACTACTTTCCCTGAAAAACTTTAATTTTTGAATAAGGAAAAATTACATGGATGCCACTGCTATTATTACATGAAAGCTAATAAAATTGGGATTTCTATACCTGTAACAGACCAAGAACCTGAATAATTGGACATCATTTATCACAAATCATGTAGACAACAACGCAAAATGATATTAAAGTATTAGGTAATATATAGCAGCAAAATCTTGGAAGGCATGGGGAACATTTCTAACCATTCTAGGCCCATTCTGAGCTGCTCTAACTGCTTCTGGTTTGAGGAGATCAAATAAAGTTCTGGTGGAGTGCATGTATGAAGCCTGTTATCAGTTAGGTGGCTTGGCACATCTTTACCAGCAGAAAGTAATTTAGTTAAATAGATCAATCCACCTTGTTGGTTTACAGTTTGCTTGACAGTGGTGTAATGAATCTGTGTTGAGTTTTAGTTCAAGATACTGAAGGCAATCCCTAAAAAAGGTTCAGCACCTTGTATTTAGAGTTTAGGACAGGCTGTCCCCTGATATTTGAGCCAATAGCTGTTAGAGGACTATTAAATCCGCCACAGGGTGCGATCCCTGACAGCTCGGTGGTTTGCTGTGATGAATTATCTCGGTTCTTTGCAGATAAAGTGGCGCTGATCCATGCCAATTTCGATACCACTTTAACGGCAGTCTCTGGGGATGTGACACGAGCATCTGCTTGTCCGGTTTTAATGGATTCGTTTCAATTGGTTCAGCTCGAGGACGTGGACAAGATCCTTGGAGAAGTGAGGCCTACCACAGGCATCCTAGACCCCTGCCCATCCTGGCTGATCAAAGAAGCCAGAGTGGGTGAAGGTGGTGGTGAATGCCTCCTTACAGGAGGGCAAGATTCCAGCCAGCTTAAAGCAAGCTGTTATAAAACCACTGTTGAAGAAACCATCACTGGACCCCACTCAATTAGTGAACTATCGGCCAGTCTCCAATCTTACCTATTTGGGCAAAGTCATGGAACGTGAGGTGGCTTCGCAACTCCAGGGGTTCTTGGTAGGTACTGATTATCTTGATCCAGCACAGTCTGGCTTTAGGCCGGGACATGGTACTGAAACAGCCTTGGTCGCCTTGGTAGATGATCAATGCCGGAAGCTCGACAGGGGGAGGGTGTCCCTGTTGGTTCTCCTGGACCTCTCAGCAGCTTTCGATACCATTGACCACGGTATTTTTCTGGGTCACCTTGCAGATATGGGGCTTGTGGGTACTGCTTTGCAGTGGCTCCAATCCTTTCTGGAAGGTCATACCCAGGAGGTGTTACTGGGTGGCACCTGTTCGGCTCCGCAACCTTTATCTTGTGGAGTCCCTCAGGGTTCAGTACTGTCCCCGATGTTATTTAACATCTACATGAAACCGCTGGGAGAGATCATTCGGAGTTTCAGAGTAAGGTATTATCTGTACGTAGATGACGTCCAGATCTGTCACTTCTTCCCACCTGTCACTAAGGAGGCTGTCCAGACTTTGAACTGGTGCTTGGCTGCTGTGTTGGACTGGATGAGGGCTAGCAAATTGAAACTTAATCCAGACAAGACAGAGGTCCTCCTGGTCAGTTGAAAAGCCGAACAGGGCATAGGGTTACAGCCTGTGTTGGATGGGGTTACACTCCCCCTGAAGACGCAGGCTCACAGTCTGGGAGTGATCCTGGACTCATCGCTGAGCCTGGAACCCCAGGTCTCGGCAGTGGCCAGGGGAGCTTTTGCACAGTTAAGACTCATGCGCCAGCTGCGCCCATACCTTGGGAAGTCTGATCTGGCTACGGTCGTCTACGCTCTGGTCACATCCCAAATAGATTACTGCAATGCACTCTTCGTGGGGCTACCTTTGAAGACAGTTCGGAAATTACAATTAGTCCAACGGGCGGCAGCCAGATTACTAACTGGAGCTACATACAGGGAGCATACCACCCCCTATTGTGTCAGTTGCACTGGCTGCCTGTCCAATTCCGAGCTCAATTCAAAGTGCTGGTTTTGACATTTAAAGCTCTATACGGTTCTGGCCCAGCTTACTTGTCCGAACACATCAGCCTCTACATCCCACCTCGTAATTTAAGATCATCCGGGGAGGCCCTGCTCTCGCTCCCGCCAACTTCTCAAACTCGGTTGGTGGGGACGAGAGAGAGAGAGAGCCTTCTCGGTGGTGGCTCCCCGTCTGTGGAACGCGCTTCCAAGCGACATACGATCAACACCATCCCTCCTGGCATTCAGGAAAAAAGTGAAATCTTGGCTGTGGGACCAAGCGTTTGCACATTAACACAATACATATTGTACCCTAGGCTTAGCTGGACCTTAGTAATTTATTTATTTCAGGATTTTACCCCGCTCTTCTCAACCCCCGAGGGGGGACTCAGAGCGGCTTACAGCACGGCACAATTCGATGCCAAATGAAACAGCGTAAAACCCCAAACCCCACAACACATTAAGATACATTAAAACATTAAAATACAATTCCTCAGCAACATCTACAGTCATTCCAATTAAAACAATATTGATCTATAAAAGCATTGACCCACTTCCTCCCTTCCATTAAAATCCCCATCTAACATGCTGTTAGTGCTGATGTGGGAACGCCTGGTCCCAGAGCCAGGATTTTACCTTTTCCTGAATGCCAGGAGGGATGAGGTGGACCGTACCTCCATAGGAAGCGCATTCCACAGGCGGGGGGCCACCACCGAGAAGGCCCTGTCCCTCGTCCCCACCAACCGCATTTGAGAAGTCGGCGGGAGCGCGAGCAGGGCCTCCCCGGATGATCTTAGGTTACGGGATGGGACGTAGCGGCTGATGCGTTCGGACAAGTAAGCTGGGCCAGAACCGTATAGAGCTTTAAAGGTCAAAACCAGCACTTTGAATTGAGCCCGGACCCTATGCCCTGTTCGGCCTTACGACTGACCAGGAGGACCTCCGTCTTGTCTGGATTTAGTTTCAATTTGCTAGCCCTCATCCAGTCCGACACAGCGGCCAAGCACCGGTTCAAGGTCTGGACAGCCTCCTTGGTGACAGGTGGGAAGGAGTGACAGATCTGGACATCATCTGCGTACAGATAACACCTTACTCCGAAACTCCGAATGATCTCTCCCAGCGGTTTCATGTAGATGTTGAACAACATCGGGGACAGTACTGAACCCTGAGGGACTCCACAGGACAACGGCTGTGGAGCCGAACAGGTGTCACCAATGACACCTTCTGGGTACGACCTTCCAGGAAGGATTGGAGCCACTGCAAAGCAGTACCCCCAAGCCCCATATCTGCAAGGCGACCCAGAAGGATACCGTGGTCAACGGTATCGAAAGCCGCTGAGAGGTCAGCAGAACCAACAGGGACACACTCCCCTGTCGAGTTCCGGCGTAGATCATCTACCAAGGCGACCAAGGCTGTCTCAGTCCCATGTCCCGGCCTAAAGCCAGACTGTGCCGGATCAAGATAATCAGTGTCTACCAAGAACCCTGGAGTTGCGAAGCCACCACACGTTCCATGACTTTGCCCAAAGAGGGGAGATTGGAAACTGGCCGATAGTTCACTAATTGAGTGGGGTCCAGTGAAGGTTTCTTCAACAGCGGTTTTATAACAGCTTGCTTTAAGCTGGCTGGAATGATGCCTTCCCGAAAGGGAGCATTAACCACCACCTTCACCCACTCTGCCAAACCCCTCTGGCTTCCTTGATCAGCCAGGATGGGCAGGGGTCTAGGATGCATGTGGTGGGCCTCGCCTCCCAAGGATCTTGTCCACATCCTCGAGCTGAACCAATTGAAACGAATCCATTAAAACCGGACAAGCAGGTGCTCGTGTCACATCCTCAGAGACTGCCGTTAAAGTGGTATCGAAATCGGAACGGATCAGAGCCACTTTATCCGCGAAGACCTTGGCAAACTCATCACAGCGTACCGCCGAGCCGTCAGGGATCTCGCACTGAGGCGGATTTAAAAGACCCCTAACGACCCGAAACAGTTCCGCTGGACGGTTCTTCGCGGCGCCACCTTGGCCGCAATAGATTTTTTGTGCGGCTTTTGTTGCTGCGTCATAGGTCCTCAAATAGGAGACCAGGCGCGCCTGAGCTGATCCACTCCGTTTCCGACGCCACACGCACTCTAGCCTCCTCTTTTTTCGCTTCATTGCTGCCAGCTCCTCAGTGAACCAAGGAGCTGGTTTAGCTCGGTTACTCAAGAGGGGGCGTTCTGGAGCGATCGTGTCAATAGCCCTTGTCATCTCCCCTGTCCCAGAGTGAGACAAGAGCCTCGACAGGTCACTTACCAAGGAGGCGGGAAAATCCCCAAGAGCCGTCAGGAACTGTTCGGATCCATAAGTCTCCTGGGGCGGACCATTCTAGTAGGTCCACCACCCCCGCGGAGGTGGAAAGGCCCAGTGAGTCTAAACCTGATCAGGTGGTGGTCGGTCCATGGCAAAGGAATGATGGTCAGTTCCTCCACTCCGCCACTTTCATCCCATCCCTGACAGAAAACCAGATCCAGTGTGTGTCCTGCACTATGGGTGGGACCCGATATTAACTGGGACAGGCCCATGGTTGCCATGGCAGCCATGAAGTCCTGAGCCGCTCCTGATAGAGTGGCCTCGGCATGGACGTTGAAGTCACCCAGCACAATGAGCCGCTGAGACTCCACGGCCAGGCCCGAGACCACCCGGCTAGCTCAGGTAGGGAGACTGTAGTGCAGCGGGGTGGTCGGTACACTAACAGAATCCCTATCCTGTCCCGGTCACCAATCCTTAGGCCGACACATTCGAACGTGGCTGACTGTGGGATGGGGCACCTGGTCAAGGGATGGAATCCTTATAGACCACTGCGACTCCCCTCCCGCCCTCCCGGTCTCGCTTGGTGCTGTACGGAGTAACCCGGTGGGCAGAGCTGGGAGAGATTAACCCCCAGCCTCGTCCAGCCAGGTCTCCGTTATACAGGCCAGGTCAGCTTGTTCTTCAAGAATTAGATCTTGTATTGTTGATGTTTTACCATTGACTGACCTGGCATTGAACAGCACCACTTTCAACCGGGAGGGACCGCCTTCCTGAGTACTCAGCTTAGCTTTGTCAGGAGCCCGATTTAAATTTATCAGAGTTCTTGCACAAATTTTTGGCCGAATTGGAATTTTATGACGCTCTCTTCCAGGTCGAATTAGTGGTTTAGGTCCATCACAAATTCTAGGCCGAATCCATATTTTGGGTCTCCCTTTCCCGCATCTTCCCCTCCCCAGTCACCACCCCGATAGGGACCCCCGCCCGGGAACCATCCCTCCTGCATGCTCTCTCTCCTGGTTTGGTGCACCCATATAAGATGTAAATCTCTTTCCTGTGACCCCTCGCACCCTGCGGCTTCCCCCACCCTCTGAGTTGTTAAAAACTATTAACAATGCACAAAGTGCAAGTGCCAATATAAAGTGCGATGATTTTAGTCGAAGCATGGGTAGCCAGGAAGTCAATGATGGTCGTGAGGTGCAAAATAGGCCGTTGGCCTCTAAAGTGCGAGTCACAGTAGGCACCACAGTTCTAAAGTGCGAGTCACAGTAAGCACCACAGTTCGGGTCTCGTCCCAGGCTTAAGCGCTAGCAGCAACAAATAGCAGCAGTTGATAGAGTTGGCACACAATGCACACAGTATCTTGTAGTGTGGCAGTAGCGTCTTAGAAGATTCCAGTTGCAATCAGGAAGTAAAGTGCCAGTGGTGCATAATTGAAAGGAGGAACATTCACCCACACCCCACACACCCACACAGCCCACTCACTTCTGCACTCCAGACAACCCAACACACAATCAAACATACAACAATTTACAGACAACCAAACACACAAGCCAGCAGGGCAGGCAATTCTCCTATGGTTCCCCACCCCCCAACAGCCAAGCGCGGTGGAGCTGCGGCGTCTAGGAAGCAACCTCCAGAGAGTCCTTCCCCGCCACCCGGTTCGGCGCGGCGGGAGCTGTGGGAGCTGCTGTGACAAGGGCGGCGTTGGAGGAGAGGTCTCCCGTGGATCTTCTCTCTCTCCGCAGTTAACCAAGCGCTACTTGTGAGCTTCTGCTACTCACAAGTAGTCCAGAACAGCAGAGCTGGGTGGGAAGATTCAGGTCACTTGTGGCAACTCAGCAGCAGCAGCCGCCTGAGGCCTTGCGAGGCCTAGTGCAACTCAGCTTTTATAGTAGCTCCCCCCTTGGAGGTTGCTGAGTCACACCCTGGTGGAATAGAGCTTCTGCTACTCACAAGTAGTCCAGAACAGCAGAGCTGGGTGGGAAGATTCAGGTCACTTGTGGCAGCTCAGCAGCAGCAGCAGCCTGAGGCCTTGCGAGGCCTAGTGCAACTCAGCTATTTATAGTAGCTCCCTCCTTGGAGGTTGCTGAGTCACACCCTGGTGGAATAGAGCTTCTGCTACTCACAAGTAGTCCAGAACAGCAGAGCTGGGTGGGAAGATTCAGGTCACTTGTGGCAGCTCAGCAGCAGCAGCAGCCTGAGGCCTTGCGAGGCCTAGTGCAACTCAGCTTTTATAGTAGCTCCCTCCTTGGAGGTTGCTGAGTCACACCCTGGTGGAATAGAGCTTCTGCTACTCACAAGTAGTCCAGAACAGCAGAGCTGGGTGGGAAGATTCAGGTCACTTGTGGCAGCTCAGCAGCAGCAGCAGCCTGAGGCCTTGCGAGGCCTAGTGCAACTCAGCTTTTATAGTAGCTCCCTCCTTGGAGGTTGCTGAGTCACACCCCTCATGACACAGTCTCTGCGGTTAAATGCTTTATTTAGAATAAATGAGATAGAAAAGGTAAAAGTAAAAATCAGTAGAACCAATACAAGGTCAAAAAGCAGTTCTCAACTGACTGGCAAGTCTTTGGAAGTTGCAAAGGATAGAGTCTCTGGAAGTTGCAAAGGATAAAGTCTCTTGATGCCACAAAGGCTAATCCACAGGCCCAATAG
Source organism: Anolis apletophallus (assembly GCA_030556195.1). Classification (NCBI taxonomy): domain Eukaryota; kingdom Metazoa; phylum Chordata; class Lepidosauria; order Squamata; family Anolidae; genus Anolis; species Anolis apletophallus. The sequence goes on from JARBWK010000005.1 coordinate 95,471,020, forward strand.
CCTGACTTGGTAACAAGGTCCCCTCAACGGAGCTTGGACAAGGTAGTTCAAAAGTTGGCATGAGATAAAGACTGAAGTCCCACTTGGGCCTGTATAGGTTTGTCTCTACCTAACTCGGCAATGCGCTGACTTCTCCTGGGCTTTCCCACGGGAACAGAAAGGGAATCTTTCATATCTCTCCTATCTGCAGACTTCTGGAATTCCATCTCGTTAGTTGGGACAGCTGTGGAAAAGGGAGGCTGCGAGCTGACTTGGCTCCAGGTGTTATTATCTCTATGGGAAAGGGCCGCGCTGCGCTTCTCTTTGACCCGCGGGGGCCCTGCTGAGGGAAGAGGCTGAGCCTGGCTTTCGGGCCTCTCTGCCTTCTTGCTAGGGACATGGCGGTGGTTTGGTTTGCCGGAACCGTGCTGGGGTGTGACAATACAGCACTTTGGACTGGATTTGTAACAGCAAGTTGATGGATATGGCTCAATGCTCCTGTTATGGACAAAATACTGTTTTTAATTTAAGAGAATGTGTATGATGTGTTAATGTTAATTGTATTTTAATGTGTTTTAATGCTGTATGTTTTTGGTTTTATATTGTATTTATTATGTTGGCGTTGAATTGTGCCTTTTGTTAGGCCGCTCTGAGTCCCCCCTCGGGGGTAGAGAAGAGCGGGGAAGAAATGTTGGAAATAAATGAATAGCTCCCATTGGTGAAATTGAGGTCCTGTCTGGTCCTTTTTTGACAATCCAGCTGCCAGATCACAAAATTTCCCCAAATTGCCAAACAGAATTGTGCACACCCCTCTAAATCACTGAGGTTTCATTTATTTTACATAAAAATTGGCCTGTCTTGAAAGATTATTTTAGAAATTGTAGGCATGAATACTGGTCCAAATTTATTTTCATCCAAATTCTGAGCAAATTCATTAATATCAAATATCAAATAGGCAATGCTAGGAAAACCTGCTAGTAAAGATATAAAACAAATTGTCTTACCAGGATCAAACTGTATTAATCTTGCTGTACTATGTTTGAAGTCAAAGCCATTTCTAGCTGATCCATCTTGGACCTTAAAACAACAACAAAACTCTAAGTAGCAGGTAGTAATAGAAATTTTGATATTTTCAACTTATGTTATATCTTACCTTTATTCCAACAAACAATGGCTCAGAACTCTCTCCATTTCTTAGAATTTTGATAGGAAGAGATCCAGTGTTTTCACAAATACGATAGCATGTTTCTTCCAGTTCTATACGAGACCATTTTACTTCAAGACTGATGGTGAAACATATTTTTTTAAGTTACAAAGGAAATACAAAGGTCTTATATGGTAATCATTGGAATGAATTCACACATTTTAAAGGAACATAATGCTTGCAGTAATTAGCATTTCTCAAAGTTACTTTCAAGAATAACCTAGTCAGCATGACCAGTAGCTTTGGTAGTGATGTATTTATGACAGGTGTTCCTAATAGTCCATGACTCCTATATCAAGGGTGGATAATGGTAAAGGGGCCTCTTGGAAAAATGTTAATTTCTTGCACCAAAATAGGAGACATGGATATAATTTTACCATATCTCTATTCTCTCTTTCCCATCTGTTTTAGTTCTGTGTTTTCCTTCTAAAAGGAAGTCATCTGGAATTAAATTCTATGCTACTTCCAGTTGTGAATAATAGCTTTTCCTGAGTTTAAAGCACCCCAAAGGTGGCAAAAATGGCAAAAAAACACAACCCTGCTATAACCCCAGAGACCATTTGGGACACCAACATTTAAAAAATCTTTGGACTGGTGATCCTTAGAAACATAAAAATGTCATTGGGAATTGCATGGTTCATTGACTGCATTTTTCCCATCCTTGCCTTGGTGCCTAAGGTGTCAATGGATGGGGTTCAGGGACATTTTAAAAATCTCCAATTACCTTCCCATTATTATAGAAACAGTTTATAAGTGCCTTTTGAGGAAGATTCATAACATTCAACAAACTCCTGGAGGGCCCAACAATCCCGAGGACTAGGATATGAATACAAGAATGTGAACTTTCTTTTCCATCTAAAAAGCATGGCATTCATTGAGTTCAAGAGTTTTTGGCCTTAAACATAGTCAGTCATGCTTCCTTGTGCCTTTGTTTAATATCTTTCTGAAACTACTCAAAGTGAACTACATTTAATGATAAAAACCACAATGCACAACATCTCAACAAAAATAAGAATAAAAGCAGATAAAGTATCATATAGAAATAAAACAGGAAAACCCTTTTACATCAAGGAGTACCACAAATCAGTTAAAACTTGGCAGAACTAAAGAGCTTAAACAGCTGTTCTGACAGCCAACAATAAAGACATTTCCTTTTCACCTGCAGCACAGAGCCTACTGGCTTCCTTCCCATAACATAGATCAACTTCCAGTGGGACTTTATGGTGCAAGTGAAGAGGGAGAGTTGTAAGCCACCACCACAGCAACATGGGAGTTAGGGTGAATGGGAAACTGGGCAATGTGGGACAAAGGGCGACAAGTTCCCCACACCTAATGCTGGGCCCCAGTGGACCATAATATGATGGTGTCCTAAGACATTGACAGACCAAGGTTCAAATTGTCACTCAGCAATGGAAACCCCCTGGTGACTCTGGCCAAGTCATGCTCTCACCCTCAGAGAGAGGAAAAGCAACCCCTTCTGAACAAATTCTGCCAAGAAAACCCTGTGAGTTTTCCTCAAATGCTTTAAAGACTCATAACAAAAGTTTTGTTCCTACTTTCTGAAATCTCATGGAATGTTCCTCTTGCAACATATTGTGACTGATTAAAGTCATTATCATCTCATCATGAAAACAAAACATACAGAAGAACATTGTATAACCTTAAATAGGAAACTGCTGTCCTCTTGGGATTATATAACAATTTTAATGTCCCAGGAGGAAAAATGCAGAAACCTGGTGCCATTCTGCTAAAGTATTTTTATTTTTAATAGTAATAATAATTATTCTTTATTTATATCCCACTTTTCTCCCTAAATAGGATTCAAAGTGGCCCACAACTTATTAAAACAGTACAAAACAACACATATAACAAATAAAGCCATCTATAAAAGAAAACATAAACAAGCATTTAAAACCATTTAAACAGTTACTATTGTTGTGAGAACTCATCGATTTAAGTAACACACTTCATTGAGCTCATTGTAAGTTAGCCTTCCTTTGACTTCAAATGAGATTTCTTTGTTAAATGCTTGCTTTTAATGCTCTTTGGGTGTCATTTTAAAAAGATATCAGGGAAGTGGCTGTTTTAATCTCCTTGGGGAGGGAGTTCCAGAGGGTCGGGGCGGCCACCCTCTCTCATCACCACCCAACTGCATTTGCGACGGTGGAGGGAGTGAGAGAAGGGCCTCTCCAGAAGATCTTAATGCTTGGGCCAGTTGGTATGAGGAGATGCAGCCAGATAGACAAGTTGGACCTGAAACATTTAAAGGTCAAAACTACCAGCTTGAATTGGACCCGGAAACATATGGCAGCCAGTGCAGGTGTTGTAGCAGGGGGGTAGTATGCTCCCTGGGTATAACACCTGAGTAAGCTGGCTTCAGATCTTTGGACTGGTTGAAGTTTCTGGGCACTTTTCAGGGACAGCCCTAATTTTCAGAATGGATTAATCCATTTTCCTCCTCTATATAAATATCACTTGATAGGTGAACAAGTGTACAATAAAGAAGCTGTTGTCATAGTTAACCTTATTCTTCTCTTATATTAGAATAAATATCAAAGCAATAATAACAAATAACAAAAATAATTTATCTTCTGGCTTTTATTTTCTAGGCATATTGTGTTTGCTCCACTTACAATGTAGCCTACCTGCTGTTTTTGAATTGCTACAAGGTAATAAAACTGTGTCTTAGTGGGATTTAAAATCACTGTTATGCAATGTTGTTTTCTTTTGTGATAGTATATTAAAATAAATGGGATGAGAAATTGAAAGGTGTTACCGCAAAAAGAGAGAGCTTGAAAATGTCCCCAGAGGCATAAAAAGGAACTCCATGGCACAGCCAATGTAAGAGAAGAAATCAAAGCTGCAAGGTTAGCAGGAGTCTCTGAGTGGACTCTCTTATGGTCCACTGTGCTAATGGCTGATAAGGAAAATCCATTGCACTGGTTTGGTGAGATAACACAAAACAAAGCTTTGTGAGGTCTATAAAGAGAGAGAAGACAACAGAGCAGAGCTGATCAGTTGACTGAGATGAAGACACTGGTCTCTTAATAGACCATGCCAGAAGATACAGAGCCATTTAGCTGTAGACAATTCCCAGAGCAGCCGATTACACTGTATTTCTGCTGATCTAAACAGACAGAGAAAGAAATAGAAATATTTTTTCTTTGTTCTCAACAGTCTTGTTGAAGGTAGCATTTTCATGCCTCACAAGACTTGTTGAGAGAAAAAGCATTCATTTTTAAAAAAGATTTTATTTACATACATTTACAACTTACAGTGTAACGAAACACAAAACACTGAACATTTTACAACATATAGCCCCACCACCAAGGCCTGAACAAGTATCCTTCTTCTTCGAGGGCTCTGTGAATGCACACTTATGAAGTTTGCGCGCCAGCGCAGGCTTCCAACGAAAACTTCCCAGTTTGAAAAGTTTTGGCGGTAGCTCCGTCCAGCCGGCCCGGAGGGCATAAAAAGCGCCTCCATGCGCGCCCACCCCATTCCTTTGTTTTCTGCCACTTGGGCAACATCGGAAATACGGCTGGTTGTGTGAGCATAGCATGTCCACAACCAGTTTCAAAAAGTGTTCATCCTGCGGTAGCAAGATCCCAGATTGCGACGGTCACTCGAAGTGCCTTCGGTGTCTCGGAGAGGGGCACGTTGTTCCTGTCTGCCAACACTGCCAGGCCTTCTCGTCGCACACCAGAAGAGCGAGAGCCCGCAGGCTTCAGGCCTACCTGACGGAGCGTGCTCTCTACCCTCCAGAGATGGAGACGGCTGTCCCATCTACCTCCTTGGGGTCCGGGGCGGCTGCTCCGGCCCCTACTGTATCGACCGCTCACCCGGCTGGGAAGAAGCGTCTACGGAAGGAGAAGAAAATGAAGTCTGTCTCCTCGAAGACTTCGGTGTCGAAGAGGCCCTGCACTGTGACGACAGAGACGGTTCAGCTGCCTCCACCTCGCCGGTTGTCGACGAGCTCGATGGCGTCGGGCCTCTCCCAGAGGTCGGCCATCTCGAGGACTCCCTCCAATAGAGCTATGGAAATAGCGTTCCGGAGGTCGAGCGAGGAAGTCCGTAGAGCACAGACCAGAGGCCTGGTTCCTGTGACTCCGGCAAGTCTCTGGAGGCTGGAGCACAGACCAGAGGCCTGGTTCCTGTGACTCCGGGCAAGTCTCTGGAGGCTGGAGCCTCGAGACCCCCCAGGACACCGAGTCAGACTCGCTGGAGAGTTAACAGGCGCAGGACTCTGACGTCATCTTCATCGGCGTCGTGCCCTGATTCTCCGCCTGCCCCTGTTCTCGCTGTGGAGACAGGGGCAGAGCAACACATCTCGCCGGGAGACTCGGTCCAGACCGTCGTCAGAGTCCCCTTGGCTCAGCCCTCGGTCCGACAACTCTTCGTGACGTCGCCTGAAAAAGGCAGGCAGACCACGAGGCTCGCCATGGCCCCGGCAACACGAAGCCCTCTCCCTGCATTGACGGTGGTGACCGTGGTCCCATCTACATCGAGAGCGCCGCCACTATCGCAACTTCCGGTGGCACCGGAAGTGGTTCGACCATGGTCGGGAGACGAGGCCGAGGAAGGCGAGGCCCCTCGATCGGTGAGGTCGGGGTCCATCTTGTCTCTCAACATGGACCGAACACCTTCTCACAGAGGCTGTGAGAAGGAGCCTTCCTCGTAGCCGACAGACTCCGCGAGAGCCTTCGGCGAGCAAGTGGGCCGGATGGCAAGGGCTCTGGGCATGCAGACGTATGTCCCAACAAGATCCAGCGCCTGCCGCATCTTCAGCAGGGTGCAGGTCGAGGACGCGGCCCAGCCACATCTTCCCATGCTGGAACCCCTGGAAGAGGTGGTGAAGGCGTCGTGGAAGACCCCGTCGACCATCCCACCCACGTCAGGGCATATCGAGGCGTGGTATAAGATCGACGAGAGGGAGAAGGAATGGCTGCATGATCATCCAACACCCAACTCGATGATCGTCACCTCCTCCCAGTCTTCAGGCAGAGAGTCCACAGCCCCCTCTGACCAGGAAGGGAAGAGGTTCGACACGGTCGGTAGGAAGATCTACCGAGCCGGACTCCTGCTGACTAAGATGGCGAACTATGGGGCGTGCATGGGAGCCTATCATCAGATCCTGTGGGAAAGGGCCCAACCCTTTTTCCAGGATCTCTCCCAAGAGCAACAGACTGCACTGGCCTCCATCTCGCAGGAGGCGGAGGCGCTGGCACACCACCAAATCCTGATGGCCCGCCACACCGGAGACACATCGGGAAAGCTGCTGGCCCACGGTGTCGCCATCCGCAGGCACGCGTGGCTGAAGTCGTCGGGGTTGTCCTCCAACTCCAAGAAAACCATCGAGGACTTGCCGTTCGATGCCCAGGGACTTTTCTTTGCGGGCACGGACGACAAGTTGAAGGCCACTCACGACTTCAGAGTCCTGACGGCCAAGTTGGATCGACCACCGGCGCAACCCAGGACCCGGTACTACCAGCGGGCAAAGTTCCAGCTCAGGTCTCAGTACCGCCAATCCCCAAGGCCATACTCGGCTCCGCAGCAACACCAACAGCAGCAGCCGAGACAACAGCAGCAGCAACAGATCAACCGACCTCGCCATGCCAACAAGTCGAGGCCACGCGAAAACAACGGCAATGGACAATCGAATCGCCGTGTTTGACGGGGCGACGGACGACACCGCCTCCTCGCTAGGTACCGCTGCCACCACCATGCCTCCCCCAGCCCTCGACCTCCACCATCTCACATGCCGTAAGGAGACCGCCTGACCCGCTACATCGGTGCTTGGCGACGCATCACCTCAGATGCATGGGTGCTCTGGATTGTCGAAGACGGCTATGCCTTGGAATTCGACGAGCTCCCGCCAACGAGGTTCATCGTCGAGACGGAGCCGTCCGAGGTGATCTTGGAAGAGGTCGACAGCTTGCTTCAAAAGCGAGCGATATCACAGCTCCCACAAGGAAAGAGAGGCATTCTTCTCATGGTACTTCACCGTACCGAAGCCAGACAGTTCCCTGCGACCCATCCTGGACCTCAGAGACTTAAACGCGCACGTTTCGCCGAGGAAATTCAGGATGGTGTCAGTGTCGTCCATTCTCCCGCTTCTCCGGTCAGGCGACCACTTCGCCTCGATCGACCTCCGAGATGCATACTTCCACGTCTCGATCAGACCTGCTCATCGACGCTTCCTGAGCTTCAAGGTGGCAGGAAGGGCGTACCAGTTCAACGTCCTTCCCTTCGGCCTCGGGACGGCTCCCCGAACATTCTCGAAGTGCATGTCGGTCGTGGCTGCGCACTTGAGAAGGGAGAAAATCCTGAGTTTCCCGTACCTGGACGCCTGGCTGCTGGCGGCTCAGTCTCCGGAACTGTTACAACAACAGGTCGCGGCGACACTGCGATTGCTCTCTTCGTTAGGCCTATGTCTCAATGAGGAGAAGTCCCAACTTGTCCCGTCCAGGACCATAAAGTTCATCGGGACAATGTTTGACTCCGTCGATCAGCTCGCCTATCTGCCAGAGGTCAGATTTCAGGCACTTCGACGCGAGGTAAACAGCTGCACCTGGCCTTGCATCACAGCGAAGCAGATCCAAGTCACGCTGGGACACATGGCATCCACGGTGGCCGTCACTCCGCTGTCGAGGCTACGCTTCAGACCGCTGCAGCGTTGGTTTTTCGACCACTTCGACCCGGTCAGAGAACACCACTCAAAGAAGCTCTCCCTCCCGGTGGAGGTCAAGAACTCCCTCCGGTGGTGGACTGCCAGGGCCAACGTGTGCAAGGGAGTACCACTCCACATGGTGACCCCGTCCATCACGGTGACGACCAATGCATCGTTGCTCGCCTGGGGAGGTCACGCAAACAACCTGTCGATCAACGGCCAATGGTCAGCGGTGGAGAGGCTCCACCACATCAACTACCTTGAGCTCCTGGCCATAGCCAAGACTCTCTGGGCCTTCGCCCCCCTCGTCAGGGGACAAGTAGTACTGGTCTGGACAGACAACATAGTGGCCATGTACTACGTCAACAAGCAGGGCGGAACGGGCTCAAGGAAACTCCTGGCCCTAACCCAGAGCCTGTGGGAGTGGTGCATCCGTCACCAGGTGACCCCCAGAGCCGTTCATCTCCCAGGAGCCGAGAACGTGGAGGCAGACTCTCTCAGCAGAACGAGCTGGTCGTCCCACGAATGGATGCTGCATCCGGAGGAGCTCCACCGTGTTTTCCAGCGGTGGGGATTCCCAGACGCAGATCTATTCGCATCGCCGGAAAACAGCCAGCTGCCAGTTTTCGGTGCCCGGCTTGCCCCGGATGCTCACCGGGGATGCCTCGGGGACGCACTCCTGCTCGATTGGACAACGGGATTCTTCTACCTCTTCCCGCCGTTCCCGCTTCTTCTCCGCATCATCGAGAAGATCCAGCTATCGGGGACCGACTGCATCCTCATCGCTCCCTACTGGCCAAGGCAGGTCTGGTTCCCGACCCTGCTCCACTTGGCCGACGGCAATTACATGCCTCTCCCTCACCAACCAGATCTTCTGACTTGGGAGAAGGGGTTGCTCCTGCATCCGGACCTGCCGTCCCTGCACTTGACTGCATGGAGGATCTCCCGGTGCCGGACGTCTCACCGGCCGTAGCAGCGATCCTAGCGGCAGCCCACAAACCAGCGACGTCAAAGGCGTATTTGGCTTGCATCGCCCGCTTCGCCAGGTTCCAGGCCACCCATTCCAGCGCCGTCTTCCCGCTCTCGATTCCGGCGGTCCTTGACTTCCTGGCCGGTTTGGTCGACAGGGGGTTGTCCACGTCCTCGGTGAAGACCCACCTGGCGGCCCTCACCTGGCAGAATCAGCAAAGGGGTGGCCCTTCGCTGTTCCAGTACCCGATGGTCAAGAGATTCCTGAGAGGGGTCAACAACACCCGTCCCCCGGTGCACCCACCGACGCCGGGTTGGAGCATTGACCTGGTGCTGTCCTGCCTGGCGGCCCCACCGTTCGAGCCCTTGTTGTCCATCGACCTAAGTCTCCTCTCCTGGAAGGTGGCATTCCTGGTCGCCATTGCTTCAGCGCGTCGGCCCTCCGAGCTGGCGGCGCTCCGTGTGGACGAGCCCTACCTGCTGTTCCTAGCGGACAGGGCCATCTTGTGAACGGACATCACCTTCCTGCCGAAGGTGGTATCCCCATTTCATGTCAACACTGACATCGTACTCCCAGACCTGGGGTCCTCTCCGTCCGGGGACGGTGAGTCGACACTCAGAGCCCTCGATGTCAAAAGAGCCCTCTGGGTCTACAAGGGCAGGTCGGCAGGCTACCGACGGTCGACTAGACTGTTCGTCTCCTACGCCACCGACAAGCTGGGCTTGCCGGTGTCGTCCCAGAGACTGTCTAATTGGGTGGCGTCCCTGGTTGAGCTGTGCTATCAGATAGCCCATCAACCGTGTCCCCCTAGGGTCAGGAGCCGCTCAACTAGAGCGGTGGCCACGTCGACGGCTTTCCTCCAGGGGATCCCCTTGGACTTGATTTGTAGGGCGGCCATCTGGGCCAACCCCTCCACCTTCACATCCCATTACCGTGTAGACACCCTGTTTGGGAGGGAGGCGGCTTTTGGTCGAGCGATTCTCACTCCCAAGGGCCTCCAGGGCTAGTGTCTAACAGGTTACCCTGTTCTCCCCTCTCTACACTGTTCGATCGACAGCTTTTAAGTCGATCAAAGCCTCACTACCTTGTAGGAGGAATAAGTGTTTGCCGTGCCCCAAGTCTCGGGGCACAGTCTACCGGTTAAAGCGCGCTTATCTAGAATCCTATGGTTCTATGTCGCACCTGTTGTGCACTTACTGTTGTGAGGCCTGCATGCCTGACATGAATGGTGCTTGTTGCACTATGTTTACAAGTGGGAGCATGTCTTCCACTCTTATTTATTACATTGTTGATTATGTTATTTATACATATTGCTGGTTGCAATAAACCTGTTCGGTTTTTATATAAAAAATTGGCTGTTTTGTTCCCACCTCCTTTACCTCAGCTCGGTAAGTCTTCATAAGTGTGCATTCACAGAGCCCTCGAAGAAGAATGGTAGGTTACATACCTGTGACCATCTTTCTTCGAGTGGAGCTCTGTGAATCCACACGAACCCGCCCGGCCGTCCCCTCTATCTCAAACCATTCCTAGTTGCATTTGTGGCGTAGGAATGGGGTGGGCGAGCATGGAGGCGCCTTTTATGCCCTCCGGGCCGGCTGGGCGGAGCTACCGCCAAAACTTTTCAAACTGGGAAGTTTCCATTAGAAGCCCGCGCTGGCGCGCAAACTTCATAAGTGTGGATTCACAGAGCTCCACTCGAAGAAAGATGGTCACAGGTATGTAACCTACCATTTCTGTCGCCATATATTTATAAATCAACCATTAATCAAATGTCATATCCAAAGTTCCTGACCAACAAGGTTATATTGTTTTCTAGTCTAAAACATATTTAATAAAGACCAACCAGTATGCCTCAACATCTGATCTGTTAGTTTTCCCCCTGAATACCCTCATTTTCATTGTTAATTTATCATTTAAGGCTACGTTCCATACCTCCCTATATCATGCTTCCGGTGTTAGATTAGTTACTATTTTCCAATTCCTTGCTATTATAATTCTTGCCACTGTGAGTAAAATAATCACAATTTTTTTCTTTTTCATTTCTAAATTAAACTTTGTAGTGTCCATTAGTAATGCTAACCTAGCATCTGGAGTACTATTTAGCCCTATAATATTGCTTATTTTGATAAATATATCATTCCAAAAACTCTTCACTTGGGGGCATTCCCACCATAAATGAAAATTTGTGCATGCCACATCTCCAGCAGAAGTTGCTTTGCTTGCTATTCATCTGATGTTGTGTGGTATACCATCTCCATATAACTTTGTATACATTTTCTTTTAATCCTATTGATAGATTCTTAACCACTCTCCACCTCAGAACCCTTTTCCAATCAAAATCTGTCAGAGGCCCTAAGTCTCCTTCCCATACCTTTTCTAACAGCTTCAGCCCTATTTCTTCACCAATTAATCCATTATATATTTTCCCAATTAATCCTTTCCCCATTATTTCTTGGTTTTTAAGTTTACTTAGCCATTCCTCATATTTATTCAATGCTCTACATCTGGGATTTTTAATTAACCAGTCCTTTCCCCAATTATACAGCTGTTGCCTTTCAAACCAATTCAGGGCACTTTGTTCTTCTAATTTATTAATCTTGCCCATCGAATTTTGTATCCATTCCTTCCAGGAAAGAGCAGTTTCCACCTCCACTGATTCTTTATATTTAAGTTTAATTCTCAGTTCTTCTGGAAAATTTTCCAGTAACACTATTGGGATTAAGGGGGAAGCTCCTGGCAATATCTTGTTTCTTAACTTAACCCATATCTTCATAACATCTTCAGCCAGGTTATTTTTACACTCCTTAATTTCTTTGCCTATTTTTGACCTGAAAAACATTTCCCCCCTAATCCCTATGCCAACATTTTCCTTCCAGTTCCTGCCAGATTAATTTAGGTTCTGAGAGCAGCCTAAACACTCCCTTTATTATATGTGTTTGATGGTAGGTTTTTAGTTTTGGTATTCCTAGTTCCCCTAATTTTTGAGAAATATACCACAAGCCTCTCGGTAGCCCAGATCTTCTAGTTCCATTACAAAATTCATTGACTAATTTCTGCAATTTTTTAAGATCAACCTCCGGCAGTTTAATGGGTAACATATTACAGAGGAAGTAACATTTATTTTCATTTTAAAAATTGCTATTCTGCCAAACCATGAGAGATTAATTTTTTTGTATTTTAGTAGTCTTTCTTGAATTTCCCTAAATAGTCTAGCATTTTTTTAAAAACTCTGGGTAATTAACAAGTATTGTGAGTAATTAACAGGTATTGACTATTCCTGCATTTGTGAGGTTTACAAAGTACATGTAAAAATGCGAACAAGCAAAATACGCATAACTGGAAAAAAAACCCCACAGATAAATATTTCAATTAATGGAAGTTTTATAAATGGAAGTAAATAATATGGATAAATATGGAAATTAGGGGAAAGTGCACTAAAATTATCCTAGTTGTTCAGGAAGGAAGCCTCACAATTTGAAGCGAAACAAAGATAGGAAGAAGATGCAGATAAATGTGGAGAAACTCAGTTAAATTGAGAATGAGAGATTTTTCATATTTTTGCAAGGACAGTTCAGGACATCTGTCATGAAGAATGCTTATTTGCTATTTCCTATCAGATGAATAGGTTTTAAACAGAGGCGATATAGACAATCACATACTTTATGTAATGACTGCAATTAAAACTTGACATTTATTTATATAGAGAGTGTGTTAGAGACAGTTGTACAGTAGCCTTTTATATCTACTATGAATTGTTTCCATAGAATCAAAGAATAATAGAATCACAGAGTTGGAAGAGACCACATGGGCCAGCCAGTCCAAGCTCTTGCCATGCAGTAAATGCACAATCAAAAAGACCCCGATAGGACTCCTAAAGTTCTGATACCAACCACTATTAGATTTAATGGAGTCCTTCCACAGAATCGCACTACTTCTGCCAGAATCAGCAGAACCACACCCCCGTATTCCTCTGTGCAACAAAAAAAAACCTACTACAGACGGTTGGGAAACCTCCTTGAGCAGGGTTTGCTTTTATTATATATACCAAAGCATACCATTCGATCAACCCAAAGTGATTCTCAACCCCACTCCCCCAATTAAATCCATGGAATGTTTAACAAAGGGCCCTTCCAGACAGGCCCTATATCCCAGGATCTGATCCCAGGTTTTCTGTTTTTCCCAAATTATCTGGCAGTGCAGGCTCATATAATCCAGTTTAAATCAGAAAACCTGGGATCAGATTCTGGGATATAGGGCCTGTCTGGAAGGACCCAAAGATTGCTGGGTTTTTTCTGGCAGATTTTTTGTTATTATTTTACCATTTTACTTATTGGATATGTTAAAATACTTGCCACATACATTGCCTTTCTTTTTCCCTTCTGAGAAGCAAGAATGGGGAGCACTTCACAACAATTTACATCTTAAAAGAACAGGAATAGAAAGCAAAATGATATTTCATTAGGTTACTTTGATTAACTTGATTGATACTGATATAAATAGGATTTCATTGGCCTTCATTAAAAGCCATGAACATAATCTCTCTCTCTCTCTCTCTCTCTCTCTCTCTCTCTCTCTCTATATATATATATATATATATATATACTTTCGTGCAACTCGGCAAATAGACAGCTAAACTATAAACCATAGAAGCACGAAAATCAGCAACACATTCCACCATACCACGAGGTACCTATAGGGCCAAAAAAAACCCGTTCTAGATACCTCACAACACCCCCAAACACAACCCCCCAAAATCGGGCAACGTACCTGGCATCCCTGCCTCTTTGCTGCCAGCGTGCATTTCGAACGTTCGCGCATGGCAGCCAGAGCGCAGCGGCCCGATTCCACAGACCTGCTCACCCAGGAGCAGCCCAGGAAGAAGAGGAGGAAGAAGCGGGGCCCTTGGCAGCACAGGCGGGGGAAAGCCAGCAGAGGGGAGGGAGGGGGCCGAACAGGGAGGAGGAGGCGGCTCCCTCCTCCTCAGACCCTCCTCTTCTGCCTCCTCCTCCCCCTCGCCATGCTCAGGACCGGCGCCGGGGAGGGAGGAGGCTGGACAGGGAGGAGGAGGTGGCTCTCTCCCTCCTACTCAGACCCTCCTCTTCCGCCTCCTCCTTCCGCCTCCTCCTCCCCCTCGCCATGCTCAGGACCGGCGTCAGGGAGGGAAGGGGCCGGACAGGGAGGAGGAGGAGGCTTCCTCCCTCCTCCTCAGACCCTCCTCCTCCGCCTCCTTTTTCCGCCTTCTCCTCCCCCTCACCATGCTCAGGACCAGTAGAGGGAGGGAGGGGGCCGTCGCTGCCGCCTCCTCCTCCCTGACTGCCCCCTCCCTTGCTGCCACCACCGCTGGCCCTGAGAGAGAGAGAGAGAAAGAGAGAGAGAAAGAGAGAGAGAGAAAGAGAGAGAGAGAGAGAGAGAGAGAAAGAGAGAGAGAGAGAAAGAGAGTGAAAGAGAGTGAAAGAGAGAAAGAGAGAGAGAGAGAGAGAAAATATACACAAACATATACACACAAACATATACACATATGCATACAAACATCAGCACACACATAACACACACGTATACATAAAGACATGCATACATACACACATATATACATGCACATATACATAAGAACACACACACATACACATTATACACATATATACACACACATCAGCACACACATACACACACATACATAAAGACATGCACACATACACACATTTATACATGCATATATACATAAGAACACACACATACACAACATACACAAACACACATATATACATGCACATATACATAAGAACACACACATACACAATATACACATACACATATACACACAAACATCAGCACACACACACACACACCATGTGGGTAGAAGGGGTTAGCCACAGGCTATGGCACAGCAACGCGTGCACGGGACAGCTAGTATGGTATATATTTTTTAAAAAATTGTCACCTCATTCCAATAGCCAGAACTATATACTGAAATGTTTTCAACTACAGGATATCCTCTGTGTGTGTGTGTGTGTGTGTGATATTAATGTTGAAATGTGTGCCTGCATGTCTTTTTTCACTTATGCTGACTCTAAGGCTACTCTCTCATACCATTTTCTTGGCAGAATTTGCTCAGAAGGACTCCTTGCACTCTTCTGAGGCTGAGAGCTTGTGACTTGCCCAAGATCACCCAGTAGCTTTCATGGCTGACCATGATTTTTCAGTGTCCTAATCCAACAGTCAAACCATTATACCACCCCTGTTGAATACCTATGCTCAAGAAATCTATGACTAGAAATCTATATGGCATAATATTTGAAGGATTTCCTCAAGCAACAGACTGACCCTGACTCTTGACACTTACTTCTCTGGAACTATTGTGTTGCCAGCTGAATCTGTAACATCAAATGTGAAGCTATCTGAAGTTACCTCTGAAGTGGGATTGATGATGTATCGAATGTTATGGTGGTTTAGATCATCTTGAGTAAAAGAGTTTTTCAGAAGACCACCTCCAAGATAGAAAGAGAGGGGGAGAGTGCAACATTATAAAGAAAACATACATTTTTCTATGCAAGATGATCAATGTTCACTTTTTGAAAATTATCTTGCCTTTCAAGCTCTTTGAAACTCAAATTATTTTAAGCTGTCCAACCTAATTCAGGATAATTATGTCATGTTAAAAAAATGACAGCTCAAAGACAAGGCAACTTTTCAAACAAATGTTTTGAGACAGAATTCGAGTCAGCAAAGGCTGGCAAATGTTAATTACATTATCAGATGAACAGTGAGTCATATAATCAGTGACTAGAAAAGCACACTAGAAAAGAAGCTTACTGGAAACAACAGTCTTTTAGCCATTTATCTTAAATGTGCATGCCACAAGCTCACATGAGTTATAGTATTATACAATAAAAGTGTATTCAGTTTTACGGGAGAAATATACATTAATTATTCTGAGTTTTGGGATAGAATAATTTATTTTGTTCTATTATTAAATTTCCCCAAAATTGAAGAAAAGCATCCAGAGTGGAATTATCTCATTTCCCCATATAACCCCGACCATGAAACCTACTTGTTGCAGGTGACTTAAAAGGCTGCTTAACTTGCATTGTTCCAATAAAAACCCTGTTATTATTATTAGAATATATGGTTGAACTAGATTCAACTTCCTAAACAGAAGCTCAGACAAGATTGATAGTCAGAAAGGAAGTCATTGAATTTCCATATATTTCTCCTGAATCCCCCGCCCCCAAAACAGCAGATAAACCTTCCTACAGTTCAAATAGGGTTTCCTAACTCACAATAACAAATGGGGAGAGGGCTCAGAAATGTAAAGAAGGGAGGAGGAAAGGGAATTTCTCAAAGCAATTTGGGATAAGCATGCCTGGATTGCAGATAGAGATATCACAGACATTTATCCTGAAATGAAGTACACTCAATTCAGTGGGGCATATTTCAGGTAATTAAACATGTTTGTTAGCATTTCAGAACCTTGCATTTCAGGACTGAAAGGGTGGAAATACCTGCTCTTGAGTGTTCAAGATATCCAAAGTAAGGTTGCCGTCGAACTGTGAAGATGAGATCTTCATCTCTGCTACCATCATCTGTAACTTTCAGGTTGTGAACTGTGATTGGGACAGCTAATCTCCCATCTTTCAGGTTTTGTATGGTGCTTGGGCTTGCTTTTACTTGGAGTTTTGGAATCATTTTATCTTGACATTCTACCTATTGGCAACATGAGGGAGAAGATTTCTACAGTGTTCTTCCATACAATGTATTATTCAGCTTGAATATCAAATATAAGGCATACATTTGCATTTTTCTTTTCTAAATAATTTATTCAACTGCCTGGAAATGCAGATACTCTTACACACCACACACTGCTTTTTTTGCTTTTGGCTCTCCTAAACCACAACTTGGAAACCAGAGTTTAAAAGTCCCAGTTTACAAATAACTTGTTGCCTTTAATTCATGTTTTTTCTCCAGTAAGAGAGATCGAAAAGTGAAACTCAGCAAACAGGAGTGTTACATCTTTTGTGGTGCAACTATGATTTTTAAAGGTAATTTTATAGTTGTGATAGAAAAAAAAGAATATTTCACAGTTTAAGTGCCAGCTATTTGATGCACTCTCTTCTGGGAGTTGAAGCAATAATAAGGTATAGATGGATGGTGGCCAATAGCTTGTAACATTAAATTTCCCCATTTTACCAAATAACTAATGAAACTCATTTAGTTCCCCCCCCCCCACCACTGAGGATTTGGTGAGTAATGAATTTAAAGAATAATAACGAAATGACACCCACCTACTTTTGGGCCTTGTTACTTATAACTTCTTACTATTGAAATATGTCCCAAGTTCTGCTAAAATCAGAAGTAATATTGAATGACTGGTGCCAGTTCTCTACAGCTGTGTATTTAAATATAAATATAGAAACCTTACAATGTTAGTAGATGTGCTAAATCTGAGGTTTTGCGGTATTTCCTATCTATGTACCCAGGATAGAAGCTTCAAAAGTTCTCTCTCTGTAAAATGAATATATATATATATATATATATATATATATATATATATATATAAAAATCTGTCTCATTCTGAAATGAAGCTATGCCCCCATTTGCAATGATGAGTATAATGTGTATCTAGTAAGGGTGTGCAAAACTTCATTTTTAATTAGTAAGTCATATCTAATTAATAAGTTTTGTATATATGAACAGATATTAAGAACCACGGGGTTAGCTATCAAAGACAGTTTCATTTTCAGCGCAAGTGAGGCAAAGCTAAAAAGGCTGCCATTCCTCTTTAAATTAATGGCCTCTTGTCATGAGGAGAGGAAAGCAGCAGGGCAGGACAAAACCGAGTGAACTGGGAAAGAGACTGAGAGAGCACTGAATTCGGGGAAATGTAGTTTGGGAAGATGAGGAGCCCTACGGCAGAGAATTCAAAAGATACTGCCCTAAACTACATTTCCCATAATTCTACTCAGCATCAGAAAGCTCCAATGTTCCCCCTCTTATCAGCAGTCAGAGTTCCAATACATTGTTGAAATTGCAAACTGGCTGATACTTCAATACAAGTAAGTAAATCAGTGCTGGGCTGGGAAGAAATCCCTAAATTGAAGTTCTATTGGTTAATATGAGAGACATTCAATGAGATAGCTGTTGTGGCTTCTTCTTCTTTTTTAAGATTTTTATCAATGCTTTTAAAAATTCCAAAAAACAGTAGATGTATGAATATTTCGGAAACTTGGGGAGAATGATCCCCTGTTATCTTTTGTTATTGTATAGAAAATTCAAAGAGATCACTCTTGTAGTTTTTAAAAAATGTGTTTAAAAACTTTTAAAATTCCTCCCAAAAAACACTGAATGAGTAAAACATGCTGAAACTTGATGGGCTAATAGTGGTAAATGTGTTCTACCATTGTAGCATGTTTCGCCCCAATAGCTGTAAAAATGAGGGAGAATTGAGCTCTTGAAGTTTCCCTATTGGCACAATTAATTACTTAATAAAAAGTAACAAAAAGTAGATAGCGCATTGTATTTATGATACAGGCCGCATCAAATTTTAGAAACACTGTAGATACAATTTTCCCCACATTCCTTAACTTTGTAATGAGTATTTAAACATTTTCCATTGATTGCATAGTCCTAGTATTTAGTAGAAGACAATTTTTGTTCCTGGGTTATAAATGTCATTTCCTAATTGGTTCTATCATAAAACATATAAAAAGTTTATTGAACTGCAAGATCTTTGTTTTTGCAGGACATCCTGAGCACATTTTGCTATAGTTTTTCAAAGAATATCGGATACAGTCTCAGCCAATTCAACACAGGAGCCGCCGGTGGTGCAATGGGTTAAACCCTTATGCAGGCAGGACAGGTTGGAGGTTCGAATCTGGGAAAAGTGCGAATCAGCTCCAGCTCCCCATGCGGGAACATGAGAGAAGCCTCCCACAAGGATGATAAAACATCAAAACTTCCAGGCATCCCCTGGGCAACCTTGCAGATGGCAATTTTTTTCACACCAGAAGCGACTTGCAGTTTCTCAAGTCGCTCCTGACACACACACACAAAACCCCCAATTCAACATTGTTTCTGGCAGCCAAAAAACAACAACAACAACAAAGTTTCTGGAGTATAACAACTACTTTCAAAGTACGTTCCACACAGTTGAACAGGGATAACACTTCCATACCAGGAACAGCAAATTTTAAAAATTTTGTTACAAATAACAAGAGAATGGAAGTTGATGAGACACTAGCGGTTTTTGACTGGGATCTTTGTAACAAGTTGTATAATGAACAAGTTGTATAAAAGAAAGGTAAGTTGCAAAGGATAATAATAATAATAATAATAATTCTAACCTGCACCTCTCCCAACCCAAGGGAGTCAGGGTGGCTAAAGTAGAAAGTACATTCTTTTCAGTATATAAGACGAGGAAAAAAACTGTCAAGGTATTCCTTGGGTATTGTTCTTTCAAGCATTCAGCTGACTAGCAGTTTCATTCTTCAATTAAACTAAAGAAAGGAATGATGGTTTTTCAGCCCACTATGCTGATATGCATTCCCCAAAGAAGGAACAAAGCTGCCCTCCTGGTCAACATCAGTGTAATCCAGCGAAGTGTTGAATTTTATACCACTGAGATGCTCATCTATCCAAACTTTCTTCACCTGTTCTGATAATTCACCGTCCTTTGGGATATACACCTTCATGCCACTGTCCAACTAATTAGCTGCTTGACTGACTGCATTCTGCAATCCTTAAGTGATGGTTCCCTATCTGACATCTTATGACAACTGATTAGTAAACTAGGGCATGAGTTTTAAGAAACATGCAGTTGAGGGGCTACTGCCCATTAACTCTTTCAGTTCCAAAATCTATCACCCTTCAAAAACAGCACTGCCAGGTTTAATGAAAAGGGATAGAGACAAACTTGCAGTGACCATCTGTAACTTAGAAAGCATACGTTTACTTGTCAGTAAATTCCATTGATCTCAGTGGGACTTACATCCGAGTAAAAACGCCTTGGATTTGACTGTATGTGTCAGAGCTGTTAGCAATAAACAGGAATCCCCATTTAAACAATTTAACAAGTGGAGGCATACTTTATAATGCACGCATCTCCCAAGACTCCTCAATAAATCACAAGAAAACAGGTTATTCAAAACACAACCTCAACATATTAAATAGGAACACGAAGTTGCAATAAGGGAAGTTCAAAATAAGCTCCTCCTGAGCATCCTGTGAGGTTTAGGAGGGCTTTGGCCATGGTTAGGAGTAGCAAGGGAGCAGTTAAATGTCATTTAGAATTTGACTGCATTTGGTCAGGAACATGTGCTCACATGAGAGCTGGTCAAACCAATCTTTCCAAAACACTGATTTCTGAACTTTTGCCAGAAGTGCCTCTCTCTAGTGGCCACTGAGGCTGATTTACCAGACATGTAAGTCTCTCAGTTAAATGTATTCTTAACATTGAAGAATGGGTTTAAAGGCACAGAGCTACATTTTACAGGTGAATTAAAACACTTCTCAACAGAGTAGAGATGTTAGTTTGATAGAAATATGTGGGCCCCAGAACCAAATTGTGGAACTTGAATGGGGGGCTTCTAATCCACTTTTGAGTTTAATTTACTTCCCCTTTCTCTGTGGTAATTTGAATATGTCACCAATTTCCCCAAAGCATTTCTTGGGTCTGGATCCTGGTTAGTATCTCAGGCCAATTCCCAGCATATAATATTGTAAATTCATTGCAATATTACATCTTAAATATGTGCTGCTAAGGAAGCATATTTGGAAAATGTCAGCTAGTATATTTCCACTTCTAATAAATACTGACCATGTACAGAAAAGGGAATATATATTGGATATTTAATATCCATTCATACCTGTATCATAAATTCGATGGGGTCGTCTCTCAGTTGCCCATTGACCAAAACTCCACGATTGACTCTGTCTGTAGCTACAAAGGAAAACTTATCAATTTTCCCAGCTCGTCCATTATGTTTATAGTACACTCTTGTGTTGTCCAAATCCAATTGTGTAAATTGGCCCCAGTGTAAAACCATCTCTTTCACGTATAAATGTCCATATTGTGGGTACTGGGTAATAATATAGGTGAGATTTTTTGCTGGGCTGTCTATGTCTGTAAGTTGAAGTACATCTGAAGTTAAGATTCCTTTGCTACCCTCCATAATATGAAGACCTTTGTTATACAGTAAAGTAGGTGGAAGCCGGTCACTGCGCTCAATGTTAAATTCTAGCTGGCCTTTCTTCTCCATATGACCATTAGTGATGGTAAAACTATTTCAGATAAAAAGAAAGAACACAAAGAAATAATAAACATTTGTGAATCAGTATACAAAAATGACTACAACAGACTCTGTATCAAAATGCATCTGATCAATACTATCATTTTGTTTCTGCTTTACACACCGACTGTATCACACATTGGTTAGAATCTGGTTGGTAGTAGCAGGAAAAAAAAATAAACATTTTGGTGTAGTCATTTGACTGTTGTATTATGACTCTGGGTTGGTTTTCACAGTCTCAGGCTCAGAAAACACTGCGACACATTCCCTTGAGGGTAGCCTAGCCATAGGCCAGAAATGACTTGAAGACACACCACAAGAACAAAGCTCCCATGATATACAAATTGCTTTTTTGCAACTGCTTATATACCAACAGGATTATGGGCTATGGGTCTAAAAATAACACCACTACATTTTTCTCAATAAGAGCTCACTTGGAAAGCTCAGTTCAACCACTGGCAATAAAATTTCACACAAAAACAAGGGGGAGCTTACAAAGACAAGGTAGCAACAAGGAGAACCACAGTGAATATGCAGGTTCGCAGTAGTAATGAGGACAATGAAGCAATGACTGTGGTATCAAAAATAGCATATATTATGGGAATGGCTAAGCAGCAAAGTGATACAATATAGGTCTACACATTTGGACATATGAATTGCATCATAGCAAAGAACATCAGAATCAATTACTAACTGACAATATCTATGACATGTGTGAACATGCTAAACATACAAGCAAGTGGATCATATCATTGGTATCAGTATCTACATGCAAGTATATGTGACATATATGGCAGTATTGTGAATTCAAGCATTCAAGCATATGTAACATATCATGGCAACATCACAAATATCAATATTCACAAGCAAGTATATGTGCCATATATGGCAGTGCTATAAATTCAAACACATGTAATACAGCATGGTACAGTGGTCAATGACAATAGATACATGCATGTATATGCCATAAAGTGGAAAAGAAGCATTTATGCCAAAAGCATGAGAGGACAATGCAAAAGGAAATATTGTGGATAAATGAGTCAATTCAAACCTGGCCCATATGCAGCCGCGTGGGCTCTTCAAAAGGCAATCTGGACACAGTAAGGGAAGGATGGAAAGGCTTAGAGGGAAAAACTTGAAGAATGGATGCCAGGGAAGGTCAAAGGACGCAATGATCCACTCCGCGTTCTCGAGGGTGGAAGCGGCGAGCGGGGGGATTCAAGCCGCGGCCGCAGCGAGCGGGACGAGATTACTTCCGCGTTAGCCTGGCGAGCCTGCCGGAAAGCACCGGAGAAGCCGCAAAATGTCGTGAGGATGTCGCAGCGACTTGGGGTAAGCGAAAATAAGGCTCTAAATGAGCGATGGGACACTCAGGGACTGCGTGGGGGCAGGACCTGATGCCAAACGGAGGGCTTGGGCGCCAAAGGGTTTTTCTTTATCCGTTTTCGTGTCTCAAAGACACTTCATCTGGGCACGTCGCTGTTTAAAGGCATCTGAATGAAATAATTAATAAATGAAATGTGATAGTGCCGGCTTGGAAAGTAGGGTGGGTTCAAAATGTAAGCGAAGCAAAATATAAAATGTACATACCATGATGAAATAACAAATGGCTTCACTGATGAAGTTGCAAGGGCTGGATGCAGCAAGAGGTGAGGGTGCTAGTCCTCCATATAAGCCACAAGAACAGGTGAATGGAATCATACTAATAATTGCTGGATTGAAAGGGAGTCGTTCAAGCCGCAGGGAGTTTCAGATGTTAACAATAAAATCCACTTTCTTTCAGCCCTAAGTAATAGATTGGTTAAGTTGCAGTGTGGAGTGGATTTAACCCTTTGCAGTCCATAGATGCTAAAACTGTCTGGGGAATGATGGTGTTGAAGGAAATGTTTATAAAGAGTAGATTCTTGGGATTGGTTTCTAATTTTGGATTTGTGTTCGTACATTCTGATTCTCAGGGGTCTTGAGGTCTGCCCCACATAATGAAGGCCACACCCACATTCCAGGCAATACACTAGGCCCGCATGGGCACAGGTTATTTCATCATACAGATTGAGGACTCTGCCAGAATGGTGGTTGGTGATATTAGTAGATCGATTAATTCTGGGAAGCCATCTTAAACAAGTGTTCTTTGGATCTATTAACCCTTTTGATCCAACGAGCCTCTGTGGAAATACAGACTTTAAAAACAGACATCTCCACTTTAAGAACCGAATCTGCCAACATACTTACAGCCGCAGATCTAGATAACATCAAAGCAAAATGTGAATCCCTACATCAAGACATTAAGAAATATAAAATAAAATTTTTTAGAAGAGATGAAACAGATTATCAAAATCACAAGATCTACAGATGGCATTATAGATCATTCTGGAATACCCTCTCCAGATCGGGGCGCTTTTCCAGTGATTCTGTTAATTCCAACAATTCTAATAACTCAAACAGATCCAATGAAGATAACCAACAACAATTCTTTGAACCACAACAAGACACCAGACCCAGGAATGATTATAATCTTAGAGAAAGAGAAAGAGGCAGAGGCTCTAGGAACGTAAATTTTCGAGGGGACAGGAGAAACCCCAGGAAAACTTAGTGGTGAACCTCTCTGATTGTACCCTAACTGATTTTGAGATCAGAACCCTTAATAAAGGTTTATCTTTTGTTGGCACTCCTCATTGTTCCAATTCTATTATTCGTCAAGATCTAGCCCACCTATTTCGCAATATCAGATTGAGAGAATTCTTTTCCCAACAAACCTCCATACCATCGCCTTCCAGTGACAAATTTTATATAAAGAGCTCTTTCACACCGACCAACATTTCCAACACGACTTGCGCATTTGAACAAACTGTTATCCATGAGATTAACAAAATAGATCACACTCATGACAGACAACATCCCAATTTATCTGATCATGAAATACGCACACTGCGGAGGCTGGGCAACCACCCTGACATATTATTCAAATCAGCGGATAAGGGAGGAGCCATTGTGGCTCTCAACCGCCTTGATTATATAACGGAGGCCCACTCTCAACTCAATAATACCAAACATTATCAACCCATTCCTTCGGACCCCACCACGAAATTTGCCAAAATAATTTTCAATGTCGTTCACGATGCTGAATGTATGGGTTACATCAATTCTAAAACGGCCAATTTTCTCTGCAACAACCCCAGAGTCCCCCTCCTGTACCTTCTCCCCAAAATTCACAAATCCAAACGCCCCCCGCCTGGTCGCCCCATCGTCTCTGGCAGCGGCGGCATCCTCGAACCCCTATCCCAATTTTTGGATTTTCATTTACAACCATTCGTATCCCAATGCAATTCTTACATTAAAGACACAACGGATCTTCTCAATAAAATTTCAGATCTTCCTGTAGAGGCCAGCACTTTGTTGATCACCGCCGATGTGGAGTCTCTATACACGAACATTCCGACTCAAGAAGCCCGCCAAATCATTATTGATACCCTTGATACCAGACCCCAACCCCATTTACCTCCCACCCACTTTCTTGCCGAACTATACGACTGTATAGTCGACTATAATTATTTCAAATTCAATGACAATTTTTTCATTCAATGCGGTGGAGTATCCATGGGAGCCACGGTAGCCCCAACAATAGAAAATATCTTTATGAGCGCTTTGGAAAAAGACCACCTCGATACCACCCCACATCATCCCGTTAGGACCAATATCATCGGCTACTGGAGATATATTGATGATGTCCTGATCTTAGCACACCACACCGCTAACATTCGAGATCTCAAAAAATGGCTCAACTCCTGGCATCCCAACATCAGATTCACCACCACAGTTAGTCTACAGTCGGTTAATTTTCTGGACCTGACCATTTTCAAGCATAACAACTTATTGAAAACCAGATGTTACCACAAACCCACAGACCGTAATGCACTACTTCATTACAATAGCTTCCACTCACATTCCCTCAAAAACAGTTTACCATTTTCTCAATATATTCGCCTTAAAAGAAATTCATCGTTTCCTGCTCAATACCAACTAGATTCTCAGACACTAACCAAAAAACTTCAAACAAGGGGATACCCCGATGCAGTCCTTCAGGCAGCCAAGAGGAAAGCTGACCAAAGGAACAGATCCGACCTCCTTAAACCCCCCCCCCAAAACCCCATGTCTAAATTGATCTGGCCCCTTTCTCTCACCCCACACTCCCATCTCATTCAGAACACCATCAAAAGACTATGGCCCATGGTCTCTGCCATCCCTGGCCTTGAACATCCTCCAATTATTGCCCATAAACGCACGGCCAATATAAAAGACCTATTGATACACACTGATCATACCATCAAATCTGTTACCACCACATGCAACCCGGGGACTAAACCCTGTGGGAACTGCGGCATATGTTCCCAAATTAATCGATCTACTAACATCACCAACCACCATTCTGGCAGAGTCCTCAATCTGTATGATGAAATAACCTGTGCCCATGCGGGCCTAGTGTATTGCCTGGAATGTGGGTGTGGCCTTCATTATGTGGGGCAGACCTCAAGACCCCTGAGAATCAGAATGTACGAACACAAATCCAAAATTAGAAACCAATCCCAAGAATCTACTCTTTATAAACATTTCCTTCAACACCATCATTCCCCAGACAGTTTTAGCATCTATGGACTGCAAAGGGTTAAATCCACTCCACACTGCAACTTAACCAATCTATTACTTAGGGCTGAAAGAAAGTGGATTTTATTGTTAACATCTGAAACTCCCTGCGGCTGAACGACTCCCTTTCAATCCAGCAATTATTAGTATGATTCCATTCACCTGTTCTTGTGGCTTATATGGAGGACTAGCACCCTCACCTCTTGCTGCATCCAGCCCTTGCAACTTCATCAGTGAAGCCATTTGTTATTTCATCATGGTATGTACATTTTATATTTTGCTTCGCTTACATTTTGAACCCACCCTACTTTCCAAGCCGGCACTATCACATTTCATTTATTAATTATTTCATTCAGATGCCTTTAAACAGCGACGTGCCCAGATGAAGTGTCTTTGAGACACGAAAAACGGATAAAGAAAAACCCTTTGGCGCCCAAGCCCTCCGTTTGGCATCAGGTCCTGCCCCACGCAGTCCCTGAGTGTCCCATCGCTCATTTAGAGCCTTATTTTCGCTTACCCCAAGTCGCTGCGACATCCTCACGACATTTTGCGGCTTCTCCGGTGCTTTCCGGCAGGCTCGCCAGGCTAACGCGGAAGTAATCTCGTCCCGCTCGCTGCGGCCGCGGCTTGAATCCCCCCGCTCGCCGCTTCCACCCTCGAGAACGCGGAGTGGATCATTGCGTCCTTTGACCTTCCCTGGCATCCATTCTTCAAGTTTTTCCCTCTAAGCCTTTCCATCCTTCCCTTACTGTGTCCAGATGATTTCCTTTTGCATTGTCCTCTCATGCTTTTGGCATAAATGCTTCTTTCCACTTTATGGCATATACATGCATGTATCTATTGTCATTGACCACTGTACCATGCTGTATTACATGTGTTTGAATTTATAGCACTGCCATATATGGCACATATACTTGCTTGTGAATATTGATATTTGTGATGTTGCCATGATATGTTACATATGCTTGAATGCTTGAATTCACAATACTGCCATATATGTCACATATACTTGCATGTAGATACTGATACCAATGATATGATCCACTTGCTTGTATGTTTAGCATGTTCACACATGTCATAGATATTGTCAGTTAGTAATTGATTCTGATGTTCTTTGCTATGATGCAATTCATATGTCCAAATGTGTAGACCTATATTGTATCACTTTGCTGCTTAGCCATTCCCATAATATATGCTATTTTTGATACCACAGTCATTGCTTCATTGTCCTCATTACTACTGCGAACCTGCATATTCACTGTGGTTCTCCTTGTTGCTACCTAATAAAATTTCACACTACATAATGGTAGTGCTAGGATATCATTTTAGCTGCCATGGCAACATCCTGTGGAAATTTGAGATTGGCAGTTCGGGGAGGGACATTGTGAATTTTCATCTACAGAGCTCTACTGTCTTCCCAAACTACAAATCCCAGGAACCCATAAGATGAAGCCATTACAGTTAAATTGGAGTACTAACGTGATTGCATAATGAGAAATGAAGATAAGAAAACCTATCAGCACCAGTATCATGGGCCTTTAATGATTAAAAATGGGCCCAATAATGCCAATCTCTGATGTAGAGGGCTGAAAAGGGGAGTGACCCACAAATGACCAGCAAACCTCATGCAGTCTTTGGGGCAGGTGGTAATCACTACCTTGATTATTGTAGGGATTCCTTCTCCACCCCAACCACCAGGAAATAAAATGCCCTGCTGTACTTTGGGGAGTTCTTATTGTGACTACACACATAACATTATTAATATGTCTCAATCTTTTTCCTTTTCACTTTCCTTTCATACTGGGACCACAATAAATTTTTCAAACTAAATTGTCTTCTCTCTGTTGATGCTGTGATCTCACCCCTTTACTATTTGGCATTCTGTTGAGCACTGCACAGGAATGGCTGCTAGAGCACACAAGATAGTGTTTATAGAAGTAGGAGCTAAAGAGAAAAGACAGAAGCAGTGACAGAAGAAACATTCAGCATTAAAGAGTCCAGAATCTTCTCGCGTGACCTTTTGAGAAAAGCAAGGATCAGGGTATAAGGAAGCACCTGCAACAGAAAATAGTGGGAATTACTGCTTGAACAGTAAGCACTGAAGTCTGCAAAGGCAAATAATTTCACATGAGCAAGCTATATTTTCCCCGAGGGGAGTATTATTGTTGTCGCTTTTGTTATTATTCTCTTTTGCAAATTGGTGCAAGATGGCTTACAACAGTTAAAGCAAACAGACAAATTTCATAACATGAGAGGTTTAAAAATAATTAAATTATGAAAAATAAAACCAGTTAAAATGTAAACCATTAAAAGTTTTTAAAAAGCAAATTAGCAGGTTATGCAGGCTTGTTCCCCCTATAAAAATCAATTCTCAAAGCTGTGCTAGAAGAAAAAGGTCTGAACCTGCCTGCAGAAAGAGGTTTAAAAGGGTGTCAGTCATGTAACCTCTCTAAGAGCTTTATTCTTTGTTCCAGTATGGGACCTCATCACATTAACTACTGGATTTATCATGGATCATGGCAAATCCTGCAGGGCCCAGATAGGGTCCTGCATCACCCCTCTTGCCATTTACTCCATCCACCGGGGGGAAGCGTCTGCCACTCAGCTTCTCCCCATTGTTTCTCCCATGTTACTGCCACTGCAGCCAACACCGATTTCAACCCTCTTTAGGCACGGAGCCCAACTGGAAATAGATCAGCATTGTGGGATGGGAGCCAGTGGGCTCCATGCCTGAAAAGGGGTGAAAGCAGCATAAGATGAATAACTTTGCCCATCTGATGAGGCCCAATGTCAACTTGCAAAGATGGCAAAACACAGCAAAGAGCCTTTCCAGAAGATTTCAAAACATGTCCAAACTCATGTTTGGAGCCGAGGCATTTAGGGCTTTGAAGGTCACATATAACATGAAATCCCATAGTTTGTTTCAAATTAAATTAACCACTTACGCTTGGCCAGTTGGGACTATTCTAGGCCCCAATATTTCAGTGCCAAAACATCAGGCCTAGGATTGACTCCTTGTGATGTTACAAAGAGCTGGCTCTGGTGATATCATGCAGATGATATGTTAAAGTGTGCCATTCAAATAAAATAACAACAAATCTAAAACATTGAAAAATATACTTACACATCCTTCAAGATTCCCTCTATTTACTTTGAGGGCTGGAGAATATTGACTAAGGACCTCATCACATTGAGGTCCTCAAGCCAGCGGAAAGTGGGCGTATCCATGGGACAGTGGAGCAAATCCAGTGGGAAGTAGGTGAACCATCATCCCATACTCTGCATTGCCTTTATTGCCGCTTTCCCCATCACATGGGTGGGGGGAAAGTCCCCCCGCCCAGCCTCCCTCTACATTGTCCCCAGCTTAATTATTAATTAGCCACCCATGTTCTCAGGGCTCCATTCTAGAATGCCCCCAGGATGGAGCCCTGCTGGAAGTAGCTCTTCATCATGTGATGGGCTCCAGTGGATTTCATTCTGGAAGTGTCTTAGAATTGACTCAAGCCTCATGTGATGATAACTTAGGTCTAGAATCGTTAGCCGCAGTGCAAATAATGTGGATACAAAAATATAAACTCTGTACTTCCTAGCTTAAATCTGTCATGAATTTGTTAGGTATTACAATTTCTCTATCTCAGCTCACCACTGGAATATTGGGTATAATACTGATACACTTTACAGAGTATTGATGATTATTTTGTTAAGAGACATGACATTTTGACCGTAGCATCCAATCTTGCAAATGTACACCCATTTATTTGACTGAATTTGATTGAACATCCATCTACACTGAGCTCAATGGGACTGTCTTCTAAGAAGATATACCTAACTATTTCACTGACAGCCACTAAATGCTAGATGTTACCTCTTATTTATATTTAATATATCAAGATCAGAATTATCCCCATAAGACAGCATTTTGTCCATGGATATTCCCATTCAGATTCATCATGTCACTATGCATATAAGTTGTCCTTTTCTTCCACCCTTAACCATTCTTTAATATTTCTCACTTGTGTGTCAGGAAATACCCAAGAATTTATCTACACACAAAGCTTGGGAGACTTCCTGTCTTTAGGCATAGTGGTTAATTTCTTTGTAACTGCTTCCAGGCTTTTCTGTATGTCAAGCTCTACAGCTTCCCTAGGTACTTCTCATACATTAGCACTAATTAAGACAAATGTTGTGTCCTACCAATGCTAAATTACTACACACACACACCACTTCCAGAAGCTGCAATAAAGAAATGAAGATAGCTGATTGGGTATTCATTTACAACCACCAGCTGCCATTCGCTAAAAGTAAAACATTAAAGTTGCACGAGAAGAGAAATCTTTATGAAGTTACAAAGGTCACATAGAGGTCTTGTCGGGCTAAAATCTGACCACAGCTTTATTAATTACATGCACAAAAGGTAAGCAGTGTTTAAAGGCCAATGATCTCATTGTCCAGCCTATTTGGAGAACCGGGTCTGTTTGATTCTTTACATTTATAGCTCTCCAATTCCATGTCATCTTATGGAATTTTGGGGTCTATAGTACAAAGAGAGCCAGAGAGCACTAGTGCCTCATTAAATAGTCTCCAAGGATTTCCATAGGAAGTAGCCATGGCAACTAAAGTATAATCATAGTGCTATAACCGTGTAGGGGCCCTAGTTACCCATTTGCTGCTTAGCACATTTAGCTCATGCCTGAACATTTAAGTAGGATGATGTGCCACTGCAAAGGAAACCATGCTGCTAAGCTTGCTCACACTGCACTTTAACCCTTAATTCGCTCCCTTCTGCACTTTACAAAATAACTACTTTGCATTTTAGACAACTGCAGATCCCACCAGCACTTCATAGACTTTATATATTGTATAGATTTCTAACAGCACTTAAGACTCTTATAGATTTGTCTACCTGCCTCTACTTTATGGACTTTCAGCTAAATTTTTAAAGACTGTTTTCCATGCTACTCTCAAACCCTTTGTACATAGTAATTGTGCTTGTACCCATTTGGGAGGGTGAGGGCCAAAGTGGGCTGGAGAAGTCCAAAAATGGCAGGGCGGAGGTGGGAAATGAATGGAGGGAAGAGCTAGTGCAAGATGAAATACCATCAAATCAATTATCTGTTACTAAATCATGGGTTGAAGATAAAGATGGGGAACAGGATACGGGAGGGGGCTGTTCCAGTGGTCGAGGGCCCCCATAAGGATAATAATGGGGAGGGGGAGATATGGGAAAGGGAGACCATTAATTTGGCCTAGGGATTGTAAGAGAATTTTAGTAGGTCCAAATAGGTCCCCTGACATGGTATATTGGAGTACCCAGGATGGCGGTCCCTGTAACGCTCTGGTTACATCCCGAATAGATTACTGCAACACACTCTACGTCGGGCTGCCTTTTAAGACTGTTCGGAAACTTCAATTAGTCCAGCGGGTGGCAGCCAGGTTACTAACTGGAGCGACATACAGGGAGCATACCACTCCTCTGTTATGTCAGCTCCACTGGCTGCCAATCCAATTCTGAGCACAATTCAAAGCGAGCTTAAAACAAGCTGTGATAAAACCGCTGTTGAAAAAACCATCACTGGACCCCACTCAATTCGACAACTATCAGCCAGTTTCCAATCTTCCCTTTTGGGGCAAAGTCCTAGAACCTGTGGTGGCCTCACAACTCCAGGTATTCTTGGAAGACATGGATTATCTGAATCCAGTGCAGTCTGGCTTTAGACCGGGACATGGAACCGAAACAGCCTTGAACGCCTTAGTGGAGGATCTACGCCTGGAGCTAGACAGGGGGAGTGTGTCCTTGTTGGTTCTGCTGGACCTCTCAGCAGCCTCCAATACCGTTGACCACAGTATCCTTCTGGGACGCCTCAAGGGAATGGGCCTTGGAGGCACTGTTCTGCTGTAGCTCTGGTCCTTCTTAGAGGGCCGCTCCCAGAAGGTATTATTGGGGGACACCTGTTCAGCCCCTCAACTATTGTCTTGTGGGGTTCCTCGGGACTCTATACTGTCCCCCATGTTGTTTAACATCTACATGAAGCCGCTGGGGGAGATTATCCTGAGTTTCGGGGTACAATCCAACTCTGTCACTTCTTCTCTGCTACTAAGGAGGCTGTTCAGGTCTTGAACCGATGCTTAGCCACTGTGATGGTCTGGATGAGGGTGAACAAATTGAACCTGAATCCAGACAAGACAGAAGTACTCCTGGTCAGTCGTAAGGCCAAACAGGGCATAGGGTTACAGCCTGTGCTGGACAAAGTTACATTCCTCTTGAAGGTGCAGATTCGCAGCTTGGGTGTGATCCTGGACTCATAGCTGAGCCTGGAACCTCAGGTTTTGGTGGTGGCCAGGGGAACATTTGCATAGTTAAGACTTGTCACCAGCTGCGCCCGCATCTTGGGAAGTCTGACTTGGCCATGGTAGTCCACACTCTGGTTACATCAGGTATAGACTACTGCAATGCTTTCTATGTGGAGTTGCCTTTGAAGACTGTCCGGAAGCTTCAAATGGTCCAACAGACAGCAGTCAGATTGCTAACAGGAGCGGCGCTCAGGCCGCATACAACTCCTCTGTTACGCCAGCTCCACTGGCTGCCAGTCTGATACTGGGCACAATTCAGAGTGCTTGCTTTAGCCTATAAAGTCCTAAATGGTTCTGGCCCAACTTACGAATTGCATCTCTCTTTACGAACCTTCTAGCACTTTAAGATCGTCTGGGGAGGCCCTGCTCTCGATCCCGCCTTTGTCACAAGCTGGCAGGGATGAGAAACAAGGCCTTCTCAGTGGTGGCCCCTCGGCTATGGAATGCCCTCCCCCCGGATATCAAATCGTCCCCCTCCCTTTTAATATTTTGGAAGAAATTTAATACTTGGCTTTTTGAGCAAACATTTGCAAATACAGCATAACGGACATAGGAAAATTGACTGACTGGACGAATGTAGTTGGAGAATGGTTTTAACAAGGAGACTCAAATGACATATGTTTTTATTGATTTATCATGATTTTATATTATCTTAATTGTTTTACTGTATTTTTATACTTTGATGTTGATTGTAAACTGCCCTGAGTCACCTGCGGGCTGAGAGGGGTGGTATACAAATAAAGCAAATAATTAATTAATAAATAAATTTCCATATTTTAGTTATTCAAAATCTGCCAATTAATTCGCAGCCAACAGAGCCATTTCCATTTTTGCAGTTTTAGATCCTTAATTTTGTGGCTCCAGGTTCCCTGCTCTCTCTTTGGGGAGCTGCATAAGTAAAAAAAATAGTTAGACAGGTCAGGAGCTGGGTAGGGACAAAGATTGGGGCTAAGAGATAAGAGTGAGGAGAGGCAAAAATACTTTAAATTTGGGCAGCCACTTAAGGAATTTGTTTTTAGGCTGTTTTATTTTTTAAGTTAATTAACAATGTTTCTTTCTTAAAACACATACTCAAACAGCATTTGTGTTTTATACCATGAATCAAGATGTCCTCAAATATACTAAAAATACTATATGTAATTTGGGATGTATAGAAACTAATTCCAACTATACATCGAGTTAAAATACTCAAGACCATAAATGTTTTCCAAGTGTAAAGTTCTAGAAATATCCTGTTATGCTTTGAAAGTAATATTTTATTAATTTCAATTTTCTATATTCTACATTTGTGCATGTGAATGGCACGTTTCAGATTTCCCCCCCTAATGTTTGTGCTTTAAGTTCCTTGGAGTCCAGCTTACTCCAGTAAACAACTGGACCTTGTTAATATATATGTATTTTTTAAAAAGACATTTCTACATGTTAAAAGGCCATGGTTTTTCACATAAATAAGATCAGGTCTGGAATAAGTCATTCCTGACAAGCTGCAAAACTCTGTTAAAATTAAAGCCCTGTAATAAAAATAATTAAATGTACTAAGGCTATAGTGTATTTTTGTGATGTCTGCAAGCATGTATGTATGCATGTATACTGGGGTGTCATTCTTCACTCATTTCATCTTCAAAAGAAGCAATTAGGAATTTTGGAGAATTTTCTTAATATGACACGAAAATTATTGAATCATTTTCGGAAAATATCCACAGTTCAGAATTTATTTTGAACAACATTTGCACAGTATTTTTACACAGAAAATACTTTTTCTGCTCAGGAAAAAAACACTTTCTTCATAAAAATGTTGCCTTCTTCACAGAAATATTAAAATATTATTTTCTGCATAGAAAATGCTATTTTTCCATGTTGAAAAAAAGGGCCACATGCAATTTTTGCATGGAATAAATCATGAAGAGTAATGATTGACCTCAGTCCAGGTTTCTTCTTGACAGTGGTTTCCAATGCTTAAGAAACCATTTTCAATCATTTTTCTAAAATTAGAAAAAAAATCCATCCGCATCATACATGTACACACAAATTCAGGCATATCTAACCAGAGTACTATTTTTTCTTGGTAGCTTTTAGGCAGCATTGTGTTGAAAAGGAACTTGAGCCATGATTTCTTTTCCTTTAAAAAATAGGCAGTGCTTCATTGCTGACTGGTACTATTCATGTTTTTAATCACATCTGCTACCATAGATGTGGCTATGAATAATTAACGATGCTTCCAACATTACACTCATAGATTACGGTGGAGGAAGTGACTGGTGCACCGTCTCAAACTGCAGAAGCCATTTAGGAAACTGTTATCCACTTTCCCTTTATATTTGCAGTGCAATCACTTACTGCTTAAAGGGTAAATCTTTCATAGCTTTAATTAAAGCATTTAATATAATTTACACTGATGCTCAATGTGCTCAAGGTCTGTCAAAATTGATGCTTTAATAACATGTCATTCCTTTTTTTTCCTCCTCCTCTCCCGACTGGCCTGAAATCTGTTAAAATTACCACTAATCTAATTGGGAACAAAGTTGTCAAATGCACGCAGCTCTGACAGTTTGTCTTTCTGCAAACTGCCAACAGATTGCAAGTTACGCATGTGTTGCGCAGATGGGTAAGTTAAAAGGAACACACCAAAAAGAGAAAAAAATGAAAGAAAAAAAAGCAATTTATTAAATCACCTGGAACCAGCAGCTCCATTCCAAAAATAGTGAGAATGAAATATAGCAGGAGCTACAAGAGTTGGCACTGGAATATGCCAGAAGGTACCAGTTACAAAACAAGATAAACATTTTGAGAAGCCTCAGCTGTGTAGCAGAATAATGAGGAGTTATTTAACCCGATCTGGATTACCAGTGGAAATTAATTTAGAGTGCACATTTAGAGAGAGAGAGAGAGAGAGAGAGAGAGAGAGAGAGAGAGAGAGAGAGAGAGAGAGAAGATATTTTAATCTTCTTCCTTTTAACTCCTTTAAAACTGGAAACATATTTCTGAAGCCTCCCCTTACCCCGTCAGGTCTTACCAAAGTACCTGATTTAAATGATCAAATGAAAAGACCATTGAAATTGTGTCTTCTCCTTCCATGTAATCTCTTTTATGTGCTCAACCTTCATTTCAGGAAAGGACACTGAATCCAGTTATGTGGTTGAGAGGTGTCAACAATATGCCAGATGCTTCCAAGCTACCGACAAAGCTCAGTTAGGAATTTTTAATCTTAAAATGAGAGAGAATGTAAGTTTTGCGCTAAACAGATGTGCCAGCACACACAAAAAGTCCAATTAACTGAATCGCAATTATCCAAATCTCGTGATTGTCTGAATTCCATGGGTGTCCTCCATGTAATCCAATGTCAGTAAAAACCTAACTTTATGAATAGTCAGTGACATTTGTATAGATATATATTTTCCAGCAGAGGTAAATCTAAAT
Organism: Anolis apletophallus; assembly: GCA_030556195.1. Lineage (NCBI taxonomy): Eukaryota > Metazoa > Chordata > Lepidosauria > Squamata > Anolidae > Anolis > Anolis apletophallus. The sequence goes on from JARBWK010000005.1 coordinate 95,506,530, forward strand.
GTACCAAAATGGTTTCAGTTTAAGTGCCAATTTCTGAAAAATACATAAAATATCAAAATATAATTCAAATATATTTAAATATATAACACCATTCTTCTTTCTCTTTTTTCTTCTAGAGCTAATGCATGTCTTGTTCAGATTAAGAGGTATGCAGGATTGTCCAACTCTGTTAAGGCAATGAAATTTGAGGGTGGAAGGAGAAAAAGCAAGAGAGATTGAGAGAGAAAGTGATCTGGATACTAAAACAAATTGTATCTTGTCAATTCTAAAATTGTTCCTTTATCACAGAAAGAACTATATTTTATTTACTTGTTGATGTATATGTCACTCTTGTCTCATAAATGGACCTCAGTAAAATAGTACAAATACATAAAATGAATAATTCATGAAAAATTTAAAAATACATCAGTAAAAGCAAAATAAAACATGTCTTCATTTGAAAAAATCTCTTCTACAACAAATATGGCCAGCTGCCAAAGACATCCCTGAATAATAAGTTTTACAAAGAAAAGACTACATGAAGGAAAACAAGTTACCTTAACTACACAGGAAGTTCCAGAGCTCAAGGAATAGCCAAGTGAGAAACCATACTTTTATATTCTCATTAGATGTGCTTGAGGATACATGGGACATGAAACCTCTTCAGATGGGCTTTTTTAAGCATTGTAGGACACTTTACCAGCAGTCTAGTGATGGATGTGCATGCTGCAGATCCCATGATTTCGCTGGACTCCAGTAGAGGCCCTGCCCACAAGTGTAGTGGAAGCAATATATGATGCTTTTCTCTCAACACAGGAACATGCCCATGTTGTGCTGACTCCATTGGAGCCAGCACACTCAGCCCTTGGGTGATGCTCCCCACGTGCATGGGACAATGGATTCACTCTGCTGTCCCTCCTTTTTTTTTGGTGAAATAGTTTTGTGATAAGGTCCCAAAAGGAAGTGTTCCCTAAAAGATATGAAAGCTTTGCAGATTCATACAAGAGAATCAGTCCTTCAGATAGCCTAAACCAAGTCATATCAAGTTTTAAAACTCATATCCTACTCTTGGAAATGGAAAGATTTCTGGTGAACCTATTGCAACAAGAGAAATATGGAGCTCCATGCAACCAGCCCCAGTGAACAGAATGCTATCACACTTTGACAATCTGAAGTTTTTGAAAAGTTCTTCAGTTCCTGTGTGTGCCATTGGCCTTTGCTTTTATTCAGTAAATTTATTAGGGGGCAAGTTCAGCATTTCACGTTTGTAAACTTTCCTTTTTGCATGGGAGGAGTCTTAGGAGTTACACAGGGACATGTTATCTACTAAAGAAATAAATGCCTTGTATCCAGTTATACAAAATGAACTTCAGCAACCTAGAGAACGCGAGAAAGATGTTACTGTTGGCACTGAGTCAGCTCATCTCCTTTGATCCTGTCTCAGTTTTCACTGTCTACCTTGTGTCTGGCACAGCAGCTAAAAAAGCCAATGTGATTCTCGGCTGCATTAATAGGAGTGTGGTGTCTACATTGAAGGATATTCCAATTTAACTACAACTCCTCTGGAATATTGCTGGCCAGTTCTGGGAAGCAGAATTCAAGAATATTGATTAGCTGAAATCTGTTGAGAGAAGAGCGATCAAAATAGTGAAAGATATGGAACCAACGTTCTATGAGAAGCAACTAAGAGAGCTAGGTATGTTGAGCCTGGATAAGAGAAAGTTAACAGGTAATGTGATAGCCATAATTAAATATTTGAAAGGGTGTCATATTGAGGAGGCAGAAAATATATTTTCTGCTGTTTCAGAGACTAAGGATTTCATCAGACGGGCAGGGGGGGGGGAAGCAAGAAAAGCAGGGGAAAGTGTTGGGAAAAGTGGGGAAACCGTCTTACCCCATTCTCTCCTGGCAAGGTCTGTCTTCAGAGATGTCCAGCCATACCATGATCTTTCCTGGTCTTCTTCCTACTTTTGCTCCCTTCTCCCCACTTTCTGGAATCAGGTAACATCCAACTCCTGAGAACGGAGTCTTCTCTTCCTTGTAGCACGCTGGAAAAACGGATTCCCAAGGGCAGCCATGCATCATTGGATGGCCTCCATTGTACTCCGTTTTGCCAGCGTGCAAAAATGGAGTGAAGATGGGGAAAACATCCATGTGATGAGGTCCTAAGACACAGAGCAATGAACTCAAAGTACATGAAAAGATATTCCATCTAAACATTCGGGAAAAGAACTCTCAATGGTATGATCTATTTGACAGTGAAATATAGTGCTTCAGAGTGTGGTGGAGGATGAACTGCTGCTCCTATCTTGCAAAGGGAAAAAATGAAGTCTTAAGGAAGAGAAGGTAAATAGGCTGATCAGCAAGAAAGGAAGTGAAATATAGACAGGAAAGGAGAGGAGGGGAGAGAGGGTTAGGGAATGGAATATAAACTATAATCCCCTTATTGTACAAGTCAGGATTGTAACCACACATCTTTCTGAACCACATATTTTTCATCATAGTTTCTCACCAAATCAAGTATACTTATAAGTATTTTATTTCTCCAAAATACATTGAAAGATTCACAAGTATGCATATTTCCAAAGTAATGAGTATTAAGAGATGTGAAGGGGATACCTGAAAAGTATCACAGACTCAACCAAATTATTTTCCACCCCTAATTAGCCAAGACTAGATAACACCCTCTTGAATGAAGAAAATATTTTCCGCATGCCAAACAAAAATGGATAAAGATTTAAGGTATATGATTTATTTAACTATGGTTTTAACCTCACTTAGAAAGAGGCCGTTTGCATGATTTACTGATTCCTTCTTCCTCTTGTTAATTTAACCCATTTCTTAGGAAAGTATACACACTTAATCATTGCAAGAATAAAATTAGCTTGGGTGTCTATTTGGTGGCAAAGAGAGTATAAATAACTTAGAGTTTGAAAATGGAAGGAAGAAACAAGTTAAGGGACACATCATCATTTTTTATTTTTAGGAAAAACAGTTTTAGGAGGTGCTGATTGAAAGGGCAAAATAATGAGGGAGGGGTATTTTCTGTCTGTCATTTCCTGAACCACCCTAAAAAAAACTTTTCCACCTAAAGGGATTTAGTACTGTTCTTAGCAAAACAATGAAAGAGTTGGACACCCTAACCATCTCCCCACATATTTGTCCTTCATCATACTCCTCCAACGCAATTGAAATTTAGTGCTAGGGTCCTGATATTGATAGTTACAAATAGTATATACATTAGCTCCTGTGTGTGAGAAAAAGAGCAAAATACCTAGAATGCAATAATACTCAAGTGAGTGATAAATTAAGTTGGTATCCTCTTACTGATTTAAATGATATAGGCCTTTCTTTCTTGCAGGGAAGATGGTATTAATAGGTTTTTAATCTATTACAATTGTCACATCTGGTCGGAAATTCAGTCAAAAGAGATGAAATCTATTTTTGGTTGTACTTGGGAGAGACATAGAGAGAGCAAGAGAAAATTCTGCTGCTTTCCCCCTCCCATTCTGCCCACTTGAGGTATATAAAACCATTACATTTAAGTACCATAATAGCCAACATATGCTTTTCTTTAGAAATGACACCACCATCTGGATTAACTTCTACCAATGATTTCAGACAATATTGTGAATTTTTCTCTCTCCTGCTGACTGGAAAAAAACTACCCCAGAGAGCAACTACAGTTTCAGATGGAGAATAACAGTAACTGAATTAGCAATGTCCCTCCTCTGCCACCAAACAAGTTGAAAGTGTGCCTGAGAAAGGAGGAAAGGCAGATTTATACGGCAATGTATAAATAGCTCTCCCTTGATATACTAATTAATTAGAAAATCATTAAAATATATTGCCATACAAAATATGCTCCTCTCCCACAGTTTCTGGCTGAAAAGCCTGAAAAATTACAGTCAACCAATGGCTGGCACTTGTTGACGGGATATTTATTTCTTTTGTATTTTCATGCCAGTCATTTCAACATTGCAATCACTGTTCACTGAATGCTATACCGAAGCTGCATTAACACTTAGTTTTCTGAACATTTTTTTCATATTTAAATCATGGGGTGGGGAAGGGAAAAATACATTTTAAAAGGTAGGCCTTCTCACCTGAATGAATCCTTACTAGCCTCGTGGCTATTGTCATGAATGTAGCAGACCTTCTGGGCCACAACATCCAACTGGCTGTAGCGGAGAATGGGCATGCCGGGATAATTGATGTACTCAATCTGACCATGCACAGGTGGCACAGAAATGGCATACAGCAGCTTCTCTGGTTTACCAGTGCCATCTGTTGCCATAAGAACATCTGTCGTCAAGGTCACCCTGTCACCCTCTGTTAAAGTTACAGGTTTGGTGAATAGAACAATGTCACCTAAAATAAAAAGGGGAGCAAGAGAGAGAGAGAGAGAGAGAGAGAGAGAGAGAGAGAGAAAATCACACAGAGGGAGTAGAAAATCAAAGGGTGTCAGTGTGTGTGCGTGTATGAGCCCATGTCTTTAATATTCCATAGAGGAAACCAGGCTGGGATGGGGAAATGGACAAAAAGCAGCTCCATGTGTGGAAAAGTATTAGACACTGGGGAGGTGGGAGAAAAAGGCCAGGGTTGAGAGATGCAATGGTGAAGGATTAACAAAAGAGACTTTTGTCAAAGCAGACTGGAGAGGGATTCCTTTGGTATCTGGCAGCTTTAAAAATAGTTCTATGTTTATTGAACTGATCTCTTTCCTTCTCCATACACAAGCGCTTTGCATTTGTCCATATCTTTGTAAACAATATTGCTCAATGGGACTCTTTGTTGACTCAATATGAGTATTTATACATGTGGGCAACCTAGTTATATCTATACACTTACACATGGAGAAAGATATGCTTGTCCATTTATCTCTCAAAGTGTAGGTATAAGCATATTTTGACCATGCACTCTCACCTTTATAATGAATGATTTTAAAATGGTTTTTGTTTGTAAGTGACCCACTTGTGTACACAGAATAATTACGTTAATAGTCCCATGTGGAATGACAGACAAAATGCACTAAGCATGGCATGACACTTTAAGCTGATGGTGTTATCTGAAGCTGTAACCTTGCCAAGGGTGATTCCTCTGCTACTGGATTTGTCTCAGTCCCTTGCCTTTTTTAAACATCTCAAACAAAGAACACCAGAAATTGGCAGACGTAATGAGAGTGGAGAGTTTCGGAATGGGTCATAGTGTCAAGTTATTATTCTCCTTCTTTCTCTAGGATCAATGACCCTTCATTTGGTCTAAATATGCTTTAACATTTTATTATGCAGTAATAAATAATAATGGATCCATGTATTGTCAAGGCTTTCATGGCTGGAATCACTGAGTTGTAGGTTTTTTGGGCTGTATGTCTGTAGAACGTCCAGGGTGGGAGAAAGAACTCTTATCCACTGATATATAAACCCAATTTTCCTAGTTTCCAACAGACCTCACAACCTCAGAGGATGTCTGCCATAGATGCAGGTGAAAAGTCAGAAGAAAATACTTCTAGAACATGGCCATACAGCCCAAAAAACCTACAACAACCCAAGGATGGATCCTTGTAATAAAAGTTGCCTTTTCCAACTTGCAGTCTTATCTCACCTGTTGCTAAGTGCCTTCAAGTCATTTCCTCTGAGGCTGAGACAATGTGACTTTCCCAAGGTCACCCAAAAGAAACACCATTGGTCAAGCAGGGATTTGAATTCTGGTCTTCAGAGTTGTAGTTCAATGCCTAAACCAGGGATGGTGGAACCTTTTTCTCTACTAGGGGCCTTTTGGATATGGCACTTGCAGGCCATGCCTTTATTTTATTTTATTTAAAAATAACTTTTATTACAATTTATTTATTTATTTATGTATTTATTAAACACATTTATACCCTGCTCTTCTCATCCCGAAGAGGACTCGAGTGACCTTACAGTAGGCAACAATTTGATGCCACACATATACATACAAATTAAATAAACAAATACATTAAAATCCAAAAAGTTAAAAACATTAAAGTGAATCATTAAAACCACATTGTCCAAAATCATAATCCAGAACCATTCCATTTGTCATTGCACTATTTTGCATTCCCTTATTAAACTGATCAAAAAATTACTGACCAAAGGCTTGGTCCCAAAGCCACGTTTTTAGTTTTTTCCTGAAGGTCAGGAGGGAGGGAGCTGATCAAATTTTGCTGGGGAGGAAGTTCCACAGCTGAGAGGCCACCACTGAGAAGACCCTGTTTCTTGTCTACACCAACCACACCTGCAAAGGAGTTGGGACAGGAAGCTGCCTGCATATGCACATGCTTACTGGCTTTGGCACAGCTGGCAAAAGCAAGAGCTGAAGAAACAGAACACATCTATACAAGGAGAGGAACCGGGAAGTGGCTGAGGTTTGAATGGTAAGCAGCAACCAGTCCTCAGAAAAATCAGTATGGTGGCTTAAAGAAGCAACAGAAGTCAGGTCAAGTGAGTGGACTGGGACAGGCATCCTTCCCTATGCTGGGCTGGACTAAATTATTTTGTGGGCCTTATTTGGATCGTAGGCTGGATGTTTCCCACCCCTGCATTATGCCCTTCTGCGAAATGCATATCAAAATTATCATGGGTAGAAGCAGCCCAAATTGTAGGGTAAATGGGTTGTTGTGAGTTTTCTGGGCTGTATGGCCATGTTCCAGAAGCATTCTCTCCTGACGTTTCACCTGCAGGCATCCTGAGAGGTTGTGAGATCTGTTGGAAACTTGGAAAATTGGGTTTATATATCTCTGGAATGTCCAGGATGGGAGAAAGAACTATTCTCTGTTCAAGGTAGGTGTGAATGTTTCAATTGTCCACCTTGATTAGCATTTAATGGCCCAACAGTTCCAAGGGCTGGCATCTTACTGCCCGGGGGAATCTTTTGTTGGTATGTGATTCGCTGGCCCCAATTCTTTCTTGTCTAGAATTCTCCTGTTTTTTCTGTGTTGCTCTTTATTTACTGTTATGATTTTTGAGTTTTTTAAATTACTGGTAGCAAGATTTTGTTCATTTTCATAGTTTTTTCCTTTCTGTTGAAATTGTCCACATGCTTGTGGATTTCAATGGCTTCTCTGTGTAGTCTGACACAGTAGTTTTTAGAGTGGTCCAGCATTTCTGTGTTCTCAGATAATATGCTGTGTCCAGGTTGATTCATCAAGTGATCTGCTATGGCTGACTTCTCTGGTTAAAGTAGTCTGCAGTGCCTTTCATGTTCCTTGATCCGTGTTTGGGCAATGTTGCATGGTATCCGGTAGACCCCTGCAGAGGTGAAAGAATCCCTCTTGTCCTTTGCTGAACGTAACATTTGTAGGGTAAATGCTTGAGCAGCAAAAGCATAGTAATAAGAACCCTATTATCCACTGGAGTGAAAGAGAACAAGGAGGGAAAGGGTTAATTCAAAAAGAGCAACCAGCCTCCCATCTCCAGCAAAGCTGCCAATTCAATAGTTCATTTTCATCCCCATGCCAGCCCTGTAACCACAAAAAAAAACAACCAAAAAACACACAGCCGAAAAGGATCCATGTAAATCACAGCCAAGGATTCAATGGAGGAATGCAGCACTCCTACCAATCCAACCTTGAAAAAGCAGAAAGAGTGCTAGAGGAGGGAAGACGGGGCTTATAAAACATCTGGCCCCAACCTCCCAATGTTACCTGTCTCAGCACTCAACAGCAGCCACAGCTGTGTGGTGATATGTGTGAATTATTTTGCTTTGATCACTCTTCTAATCTTGCACCTTCAAATCTCCAATCTTTCTTTATCATGATCATATACAAGCATAAATCCTGTATCTTGAATTTGGAATACATCCAACATTTGTATTGTCAACTCTTGAGATCTTTTCTGTGTACTGTAATTTCCTTAATCTTCATTTAATATTTAGTTTTTGTAAAGTTTGTGAAAGCACTAGATCCAAGTCAGTACTTGGTTACTGCATTTGGGTCGGAGACCAAGCAGCAGACCAAATGATTTTGGAGTCCTTATAAGGTCCCCAGGCCAGTAATTCCCCAAGTCTGACCTAAACTACTGCACTGGCTCTCACTTCTCTGTCTACCTATCTGTTTATGTCTGTCTGTCTGTCCAAGAACTGATGTACTCAGGGGCGGCCCGACCTAATTTGGGGGGGTACGCCAAGACATTTTGTCCCCCCCCCTGCCGCGTCACTCACCGCCACCGCCGCCGCCATGCCGCCGCCGCCGGCCGCATTGGCCGCGGCACACCTCCGCGGCGCACCTTTCTGCCGGCCGCGCGCGCAGCACCTACAGGCGCTATAGCGCCTGTAGATGTTTCTGCGCACGTGCGAATGTACAAGCCGCGCACTCGCTCCCAAGCGCCTGCCGCTTTGGAGCCAGCACGCATGCGTGCAGTGCAGGTTTTGCGCATGCGCGCTGGCTCCAAAGAGGCAGGCGCGCTTGGGAGGGAGTGCGCTTGCTCGAATGTTCGCGCTATAGCATAGCGCCTGTAGGTGCTTCTGCGCACGCGCGGACGGCGGCGCAGGGCAGTGCGGCGGCGGTGGGGGCGCGGAGTTGGCGCGGTGGCGCCCCTCCCAGCCGGTGGTGCCCCTCCCAGCCGATGATGCTCTACGCGACCGCGTAAGTCGCGGAATCCCTGGGGCCGCCCCTGGATGTACTGGAGACCCCCCTCCATTCTCTCCCATCTGTCAGGACAACATGCTCTGAAAGTATGCAGGAAGCATTCTCTGCTGTGTCAGCCCAGTTATAGAATATCTTCTCTCTGGAGGTCCAAATGAACCAACATTGCTATTATTAATTTGGTGTTCGAATGACAGCAATGTTGGTACCATTTGGGCCTCCAGCAGGAAAGCAATCCTAGAGTGTGTTGTTCTGGCAGATGGCATCATAGTACTCTGATACGTTCCCCAGAGATCTCTTCGATCAGAGGATCACAACCTCCTACAGATCACTTCCTTACGAAACATCCATTTGTCATCAACAAGGCAAAGAGCCTTCTCTGTGGTTCCACCGAGCCTATGGAATTCTTTGCCATCTGAAGTCTGAGCAATCACTGAGTTGCCGGCCTTTTGGAAAGCCTGCAAAACAGCCCTTTTCCATCAGGCATTTAACCTTTAACCACTCCTTGGTTAGAGCAAACATTGTTAATCTGTTTTAATTGTCTAATGTTGACATTGTATGGTTTTATTGTTTTAATTGCTATTGGTTGATATATTGTAAACCGCCCTGAGCCAAACCAGAAGGACGGTATACACATCGAAACAATAAATAAATAACTAAATAAATGCACCAAGATTTTATTTTAACCGCCATGGCTACATTCTATGAAATCCTAGGTTATGAAGGTTCAGATGAGGGTGGTAAGAACATTCCACAGGATTATAATGCTATGATTGCATAGTGTTAAAAAGCCCCTGGTAGGGAGCATCACAACAAACCCCATTGCTCATTGAGTACAACTGTTAATGGTATTTAATTAACTCAGATGGGGGATAGAAGGAATCTCAACCTTCCATAGAGATACAAGTAAAACAAATTGCTACCATCTTTCTTCCTCATTAGTCACTTTTGCCATCTTGCCCACTCTCCAATGTTGCTTGCTCACATGTGCCTCCAGCTCCCATCTCTGAAACATTAGGAGTGTGTGCATCCAACTCATGTCAACAAAACCTATCTCATGTTGTCAAATTTAAATGAGACTTCAGAGGCTAAAATGAGACCAAATTAAATAAGACAGTGGTGGACATGAGTTACTTTTCATTTTTTCCCCATGTAATGCATGCATGTAAAATGCAGATAGTTAAATAAAATAATTTAACAAAAGAAGGAGCAGGTGGAGAGTGGTTCTAAAACTCCACCTCTCATGCCTTACCCCATTTCATTCTCTTTCCTCAAGGCAATTCTCTCAATTCCTGGCTCATTTCTAATGTCTGAGACAGGTAGAGAGAAAAGTGCTTGGGGCAATGGCCTGACACATTGTTGTTGTTCACCACTGAAACTTGACAGTTCTTGTTCAAGTAAGATCCTTCTCATCTTCCTCTCTGTAGATTAAACAAAGGGAAATGTGAATGAGGCTCCTGGCTAGTTTAGACCTTAAATTAGGATTCTTAAAGGGTAGATTTCTAAAGGGTTCTGGAATGCCTACCGGTGAATAGGAATTTCATTTGCATTCAGAGAAGACGCATAATAATAGGTTAATAGTTTGTGCTTATTACATTCAGTCTTTTGTTTGTTTATTTCATTCTACTAGGTTGCAGCAGGATGTCTGCAGTAAAGAGTGCAATAAAATTTGACTAGGGAAATAACTTCCTCCACAGCAGGGATATACTCACAAAGCTGGCACAAGTTAGGCCAGTGCAAGTGTTTGTTGTTCATTCATTCAGTCACTCTTTGTGACCTCATGAACCAGCCCATGCCAGAGCTCTCTAGCAGCCATCACCACCCCCAGCTCCTTCAAGTTCAAGCCAGTCACTTCAAGGATGCCATCCACCAATCTTGCCCTTGGTCGGCCCCTCTTCCTTTTTCCTTCCATTTTCCCCAGCATCATTGTCTTCTCTAAGCTTTCCTGTCTTCTCATGATATGGCCAAAAGTACTTCATCCTTGCCTCTACTATCCTTCCCTCCAATGAGCAGCCGGGCTTTATTTTCTGAAGTAGGGACTGGTTGGATCTTCTCGCGGTTCAAGGCACTCTCAGAACTTTCCTCCAACACCACAATTCAAAAGCATCTATCTTCCTTCGCTCAGCCTTCCTTATGGTCCAGCTCTCACATCCGTAGGTTACTACGGGGAATAACATTGCTTTGACTATGCGGATCTTTGTTGCCAGTGTGATGTCTCTACTCTTCACTATTTTCTCAAGATTGGACATTGCTCTCCTCCCAAGAAGTAAGCCTCTTCTGATTTCCTGGCTGTAGTCTGCGTCTGCTGTAATCTTTGCACCTAGAAATACAAAGTCTGCCACTGCCTCCACGGTTTCTCCCTCTATTTGCCAGTTATCTTTTTTTTTTTTGAATATTCTTTATTAAATTTTTACATATTTTAAGACAAAGGGGGGGGGGTAGGGCAAGGGAAAGTGGGAGTGGGAAGAAAGATACAACATATACATAGTACATACACATGTTCTGTCCTCCAGTTCGGGTCTCCGCAGGCCTCTCGTACTTGATAAACAGGTTATTAACTCATATACATATTCACCTCGGTGTTTTTTGTATTTTTTCCAGGTATAACCGCACAGGTTGCCAGTCCGCCTTGACCTTTTCACTCCTTTCAAACACCTTACTATAAAGTTCATCGGATTCCATTAAATCTCTTAATTTGTTAAACCAATCCTCTATTTGCGGTGACTCCTCATTTTTCCAATTTTTGGCAAATACTAGCCTGGCTGCTGCTGCTATAAAATAAAGCAATTTAACCTTATTTTGGTCCCACCCTTCCTCAGTAAGATTTAACAAGTATATTTCCGGCTTTAAATCAAACTTATCTTGTAATATTTTTTGGGTGTGCTTATGGATCTCTTTCCAAAACCTTTGTGTTTTCCCACATACCCACCAGCAGTGGATATAGGTGCCCACATGAGCTTTACACTTCCAACAATTACTGTTTGTCTTTGGATAGAATCTGGCTATTTTCCATGGGGTCATATGCCACCTATAAAACATTTTGTACCAGTTTTCCGCTGGCGCTGTGGATCCCAGAGTCTTGGTGATTCCCTTCCAGGCCTTCTCCCAGTCTTGCAACAAGATGCTGTGGCCCACATCTTGTGCCCATTCCACCATTACATTTTTAACCAACTCCGATTCTGTATCCCATTTGCTGTATATACTTTTTATATGTTTTTTCTTTTGTTTAAGCAACCTATCCCACATGTTCTCGTCACAGTTAAAATCTTTTTTACAATCCTCTTTGAAATATTCCTTTATCTGTGTATACTGGAACCAGGTCACTTCTACCCCCGCTTCTCTTAGACTTTCCAAGTCCGCTTGATCCTCTTTTATGGTATCATTCAAATAAATTTTTAATCTTTTAGCCAAAATCATGGTGAATAATTTATAATCGTTGTTCAACAGCGATATTGGGCGATAGTTCTTAACATCGCTTGGGTCAGATCCTGTCTTATGTATGAGGGTGATATTCGCTTGTTTCCAGGTTTCTGGTATGGTCCCCTGTTGCATTGCTTTATTCATTATTATCTTTAATTGGGGTATGAGTTCTGTCTCTAATGCTTTATAATACCTGGCCGTCAGGCCATCTGGTCCTGGGGCTTTATTGTTTGGGAGATTTCTGATGGCTTCCTTTATTTCACTCTCTTTAATGGGGTTGTTCAATATTTCTCTATGTTCCTCATTGATTTTTTCCAGTTTTTGTGCCCCTATGTATGCCGCGATGTCCTCTTGTGCGATCTCTTCGCGTTTATACAGGTTCTCAAAAAATTTCTTAAATTCTTCTGATATCTCTTGCTCATCATAAATATCTGTCCCCTCTCTCATTATCTTGGATATGTGTTGTCTCTGCCTTCTTTCGATTAATTTTTTTGCTAACACCTTCCCAGGCTTATTTACATTAGCATATTGGTTCATTTTGATATATCTCAGGTTATTAGCTATTTGTTCATCCTGTCTTTTATTTATATTTTTCGTAAGAGTCTCTAATTGTTGTCTCAATCTCTTGTTTCCCGGTTTGGCTTTTAGTAGTTTCTCCGTTTCCTCTAGCTCTCTTTCTAGGGCCACTTGTTTTTCATGACGTTTTTTGTTTCTCAGTACACCCTGCTGAAGAAAATGTCCTCTTATAACGGCTTTGCTTGCCTCCCACACTGTCTCTTCCTTTACCTCATCCGACGTATTTATTTCAAAATAATCCCTAATTATTTCCCTATAATAGGTTATATCGGCCTCTGTTTTCAAAAGAGAATCGTTTAGTTTCCATCTTCTGTCTTTTTTCCCCCTGTTCATTGTCATCAGTATGGGGCAATGGTCTGAGTTCATCCTGGGCATGATAGATATTTTGTCCACCTTGGTTGTTAACGAGTTTGAGATCCACACCATATCTATCCTCGACCAGGATAGATGTCGGTTGGAAAAATAAGTGAAGTCCTTTTCTTTCTCATTTCGCATTCTCCATATATCTTGTAGGGCCAATTCTTGTTTAAGCTTTAGCATCCCCTTCGGCAGCTGACCTCTTTCTTTCTCCTTATTGCCTTGCCCTCTAGTATTTGTCCTATCCATGCCACCGTCCAGTACGCCATTGAAATCTCCCAGCAGAATTATATTATATAAATTATACTCCATTAAGAAGTATACTCTATTTGCCAGTTATCAATCAGTCCGGTTGCCATAATCTTGTTTTTTTTTAATGTTTAACTGCAACCCAGCTTTTGTACTTTCTTCTTTCACCTTGATTAGAAAGCTCCTCAGCTCCTCCTCGCTTTTGGCCATCAGAGTGGTATAATCTGCTTATCTAAGGTTGTTAATATTTCTTTCAGCAATTTTAACCCCAGCCTTGCATTCATCAAGCCCCGCACATCACATTATGTGTTCTGCATACTAGTTGAATAGGTTGGGTGAAAGTATACAACCCTGCCGTACACCTTTCCCAATCTTGAACCAGTCTATTGTTCCATGGTCAGTGCAAGTGTAGTACAAAATAATTACCAACCCGGTCCCCATGTTATATTTAACAGAGCTTCAGCTGGTCCAGGATTTGCTTACATTATCTTAGCCCACTTTGGCTAACGAGGAATGCACTTTTACTGTGAACTGTTCTGACTCCCAGTAATGGGGAAAATCTATATCAGATAGAGAGAGATAGAGAGACACACACAGAGATTTCAGCCTGTTACACTGCTTCCCTCTTAGGAAGACTGCAATAGCCAGAGCACACCAGCCTGGTTCACCCATTAACCAAAGAAGGAAAGGTTCAAGCATTTTATTAACCTTTCCCAGTTTGAATGACCTACTCTCCTGACTCCACAGTACCACCCACATCTGAGATTCACAAGAGATGTAGAATTGCACGACTGGGTGTTAGTGTGTGTTCCTATATTTTAGGCTGTGTGGCACATTATTCAATCAGACAGTTAGATTAATATAAATATGTTTTGAATGCTAAAATTGAAATGTCTGAAAATTGTAAATTTTCTGTCTGATATTCACACTCCCCTACTTTGAGTAATCTTTGTCAGTTTCTAAAAGGAATGCTTAACAAGCCAGGTTCTTGACCTGGCATTAGCTTTGTGATCCCAGCTGTAAAGTATTATGAGCCTGTTCTTTCTGCTTTCCCCTTCTTTCTCACAGATTTCCTTACTTCTCAAATATAGAAAGTAAAGAAACCTCTTCTGGAGTTCAGTTAAGTTGGTTGGGGATCGATTGGAACAAGGAACTGTAATTTTGTCCTTCAATTATACATATAACTTTAAATACACATTTATAAAATTTGTAAATACACACTCATACAAATTAGTATGATCATTCATTAGGAAATTTAAGATTTCCTGTTTGTGTTTTTGGATGGGGGATTACAAATAAAAATGAGAGCAAAGAAAATAAGATGTGTAAAGATGATACCTGCTTTTGGCTTTTTACAATGAGCAAAATGTTTGAATATGTAATTAAATTTCCTTGGGCACCGTAATTCACACATGACTGAAGGAATGGTCCCTACCCAAGCATCATGTCTACTCCAAAGTTTCATCTTTGTACAAAGATGTAACATTCACTACTCCAGGTCCACAGTACATGATTTGAGCTTCACAATTAGACAAATTAACTAAAACCATAGATCCACATCAAGGGGGGAAATATCTCCTGCAATTTGTTGTTTCTGACTGACTGACTGACTTTATTATTTCTGAGTCGCCCTTCACGTTAGTGCTCCGGGCGACTTACACACAACAAATTCCACAATTAAAATAGAGTATTTAAAACTAGATTAAAATATTCAGTGGTTAAATGCAGGGGCCAAAAAATCTAAGGATTTTTACAAAGGACTCTTATGGTGCTAATTTGTACTGTATTTAAAACATGTAGGATCTTACCTAGGAGTGTAAGATCTTTAACTTTCAAGTCAACCTACACCACTGTAACACATACACACTGACTTGCACACAAAATAATGTATGTGCATGTTTTTTTATTTCCTAAAATACATGGAATATCCAGATGATTGTTCAGGATTAATAGATTATCAAAAAGTGCCAGTTGGCGGCTTCCTGGATTCCTTTTTTTAAAATCCCTGTAATAAATGCAGCTGTTTACTAATAAATAAAGCCTCAGCTGTAACAGAAAATAAATTAGATGCATTTAATTGGTTGATTGCAAGCCTCCCCTCTTTATTACAATGCTGCTTCTTGTTATTTTATGATGTCAGGGTAACGTGGCAGATTGACAGTGTGTTTATGAATCACAGTTTACAGATGGCATCCCTGTTTTCCTCAGCAGTTATGAGCACAAGTCACAGGAGGACTCAATAGAGGGTTTTCGCCAAAGAAGACCCCCAGAGATTTAGGCGCTTCCACTTCTTTTATGCCAATCTTCTTCATGACAGGAGCACTATTTCACAAAACCTATGTTCAATAACTACAGCCACCTGGCACAAATTTAGAAATATTTCACACTCCAAGGACTCCTGTGTGTCTCATTGTGATTTCTATTCATTTCCAAATGGACTTAACAACAATACTTGGAGCAGGCCTCACACAGTTACTTTCCTCTGATTTTGTCAGTTTTCATCCACTCTCTTGACACCTCAGTTTAGAAAAGTGAGGCAGTCAATTTTGCTCATAACACCCTCTTCCTCCCATCTGTAAAGGTCCCTAAAATCTTCTAAGGACATCACATAACTTGTCTTTAAGTCTCAAACAAGCTAGATTCCTGACAACTTTGAAACTCAGTTGGGATCTAACCCTAGGTCTTTTCACGGAAGATGGTTTTGGAATTGAACTCTTCCTTTTGGTCAGTACTCACGAACACACACTGGGGACTGGAATTGTAATAGTCAACAGATTTGTAAACTTATGCAATTAGTTATGCGCATAATGGATTGGATTCTAATTAGTATGTTCATCACAATACTGGAAAGAGATGGCATCCTTTAGAGATTGCTGAAGTACAAACTTCACCCATGCATTTAAAACTACATCAGTGCCACATAAGGCACTGGGGGTAGTTTCCTCCTCTGCATTCCCTCTGCAACAGTTTGGCTTTCCAACTGAATAACCCACATAACTACTCTCATTTCCTACCTTTCTCCATACTTTTAATGAACATATAGAAACTTCCTGGTGGAGATCTGTTTTGCCCATCTGTCACATAAAATCGGAAGCTGTCATGACTTTCTGGAATCAGGATATTAGTATGGAAATACCAGAGGCGGTTCATGTCCACATCATCTTGAGTGAAATTCATTCCAGGATGCAGAGTGCTCCAAGCTGATGCAGTCTGGGGGGGGAAAGCATTGTGAAGTAAGTAGCTGGAAACAGAAATGTATATGCATGTGCATACACATACACAAAATTGAGGTTCATCTTCGCATATGTTCAGAGTGCCACTCTTTAAACAAGTAACCAAAGTTCCAGTGATGATAAATGACTTATGTCACCACCTCCCTCTATATCTGCAAACTGGAGCAATAAAACCTAAAGGAAGAAGTAGCAAGTTCAAATCCATGTGATCCTGTCCCATCAACAGTCTACTCTGGCAGCCTCCCCAAAAGGAGATTGCATATGTCATGGAAGTGCCAACAGACATTTTTTTATTTGCTTTGCTGATATTATACTCAATGGAGGCAGGAAAATCATTTGTGGGGTTTTCGGTCTGATACCTCCAAAAAACATCTCTACTTTAGGTTTATCTGGGAGGTATATTTGCTGCTCTGCCTTCAGGAGCAAAATATTGTGAATCAGCCATTGACTATATTGGGGGGGGGGCTTCATGAATGTGACAGAAGTCACCATGAGAAACATAGAACACAAATTAGTTTTTCCCTCATCTATCAGATATTCCAATTTATGACTAAATATCTGAGGGAAGCCAGCTTCTATGACAGAAAGTCAGTATTCAAATGCAAAAGTCACTTGACATCTCCATAAGATACTCACAAATATACTTACAAAAGTATTACAAATGTAAGACATTATTTAATATTGACTTTTAAAAGACTAAAAGAGAATTGCTTCCTTCCATGAAGGAGGAGACAAGTCCGGAGGCACTTTCTGGAAGGAGGTTAATAAAATTAAGTAACAATTAATAAAAGTTGCCCATATTTCAAACCCTAAGACTTGTGTGTGGTCTCGTTATTTCGTGGGTTGGCAGGCAATTATTTAGATTTGATCATAGCTGTGTCATACAATTTCTTCTAGGTGAAACCGTTCAAAAAACAACTGTTTAGTCCAAGAGCACTCCCCTTTCTAAATGGAGATGTGAGTCTGATTCTCTCTGCTGAAGTCTGACATTATACTGGCTCACTGAATTCTCTGAAAACATGACACTATGAATAAATGCTTATACATATTTTTCTTTCTTCTGCTGAAAGTATTTACTAACCTGATAATTATCCATTACTTATTTACCAACCATTACCAGTTGGGAAAACACAGACAGGTTTACCTAACTTGCTGGCATGACTTCCAAAACAGTTTCTTTCCCTGTATGCCTTTTATACAAACATCAATAATCTGTCTCTTTTTGGATCCTGCTTCCTAACCAGTGATACAGAAAAAGCTCTGGTACATGCCAAGAGATGCAGATGGATCCATTGTAGCACACCCTGATGTTCATAGCCAATACCCAGGTGTTTCAATATGTATTTCCTAGCTTGCTAGAATCTGGTTTTATTCCAAGACATGATTCAAGATAATTAGATGCCATCATAATAGGAGCTAAAGGGTGTCTTAACACTAACCACCAGCAGTCTCAAACAGTTGGCATTGATACAGGGCCTCTACACACAACCAGCTCTTCTGTCCAAAATTCTATGTTCTCTCACCATCATCCAGAAGTTGACCTTGTTTGGCATTGTCATCAACCACCCATGCAAGGCATGAGCCAAATGCCACAAAGTCAAACTTTCCTGAGCAATATGAATGTGATATAAAATGCCAAAGCAACGGCCTTTCATTTTGATCAAAGACACCTAGATTGCTGCTTATTTACAGATCCAAAAAAGACCCATTTCACATACTTACTAAGTAATGTGATTGCCCCAAAATAAAAGAAATGATTCCCAAGGCACACATAGACTGACAAAAGGTTGTATGGTGATACCAGGGTTAAATGAGGGAAAAGCAGTCTTGAGCAGAATTCAAACTCAAGATTGAAAATGCCAGGAAGATTACTCCAGAAATAGACACCAAAGATTAGAGACCCAAGAAGCCATAGATGTCACAGAGGATTGATCAGTATTGTTCTGCAGCAGTCTGTGCTGATCTAGTATATGGCCAGCAGTTAAGTAGCCTGGCTCCATATGTCAAGTAGGAGGTTGCCTGGCCTTTTGCTATCTGCACTTTTAAGTCATGTCACTCATGATGTTGAAGTGCTTCTGCCTTATTCTGGTTCTCACCTCCCCCTTCTTCATTTGTATAGGCTTTCTTATAGTGGAACATGACAGTATTGCTTCAGTATGATTCCAACATCAACATTTTTTATGTATTACCCACCTCTCCTTGCAGCTGTGGAATGACATAGGAATTCATGGTTTCCAAAACATGTGTAGTGCCCCACCAGGGCCATAGCCAGGATTTTGATTCCGGGGGGCTGAGTTTGGTTCGGGGCTGAGACTGGGTGGAAGAGGGTCTACCCTAGCAAACCTTTTGTATTGTTACCCCAATAACTCCATTAATGTGGGATATAATGAGCATGGTGATCAGATCATGATATGAATAAACATAACAGTTTAAATAATGTACCCGTAAGGCCTTCTCGCGGACCACCCTGAGAATTTCGGGGGGGGGGGGCTGAAGCCCCCTTAGCCCCCCCTGGCTACATGCCTGTGCCCCACAGAATGTGGAGATGTGTCAGGAATCTTCAGTACCTGGAGTAGGTAATGTGTGGTCCTCTCTTTGTTACTGTGCGACTGCAAACTCATATTAGCCTTAGCCAGCAGAGTCAAAAGTGAGGCACCATCTACACTGCCATATAATGCAGTTTCATAATGCAGTTTAACTGCATTGAACTGCATTATATGAATCTACCATGTCATACAATGCAGTTCAGTGCATCTAAATTACATTAAGAAACTGCATTATATGATAGGAACTGAAATCCAATAATCTCACCCATGTTCAACCTGCTGCTTTCACATGAATAATGCTAAGACCTAAACCAGCTTTGTTATTTTCAGTCTTACTTCTGTAGCTGTTAGTGAATTTAGCTGTACCATGACAGTATGATGTGCTTGTATGTATATAAAGAGACTGAAAAGCAACCAATGTTTGATGCATTGTGCTCCTTAAGTAAATATAAAATTCTCAAAATAGACAATGTGAGAAGCTGAAAACTTTATTTTAAAAAACCCCTGAGATTCTTCAGTGTGGCAGCATTTTCAAAACACATTTGTTCCTCGCAAAATCTCTTACTTTGGGGATATTTATACCATCTCCTAACCTTTGCCAAATAATCTTCATTGCCAACTACATGAACTTTCTCACCCCTTCTCTTCTTTGTTCCTCAGCTGCTTACTAGGTAAGAAATGTTTTGGGTTCAAATTTTAATGTGCTGCTTCTCATTTGTACCACAGAAACAATCTGAACAGAACTGAATTTGGACCTATTTTCAAATTGTGCTGGAAATTCACATATGGATGGTAGGGCTTTTAAGGGGAAAGGGGAAACAGCATTTTCCTTTATGGATTGCATTTTCTATTGTCTATTTTTACGTAAAACTGTATATAACCGGCAAGAACCAGTGTAATGTAGTTGCTTGAGCATTGGGTTATAACTCTGGAGACCAGGTTTTGAACCTCTGCTTGGACATGGAAATCCACTTGGGCAAGTTGCACTTTCTACGATTCAGAGGAAGATAAAGGTAAACCCCCTAAGAACCAGCTTGCCAAGAAAACGCCATATAAGGCACAACTTAGGGTTGTATAAGAACAGAACAGTATAGTGAACAGCAATGAACCCTTAAACTGTTTTTGTACATTTATTACTATATAGTGCTAAAGACTTGCAAAATTTCGCCTCTCCATTTCCTGCTTTCTTAGATCGATCTCTCCCCACCGCCCCCAACCACCCTGCTTTCACCCACTCCTGCACGATATGAACAGGTCAAATGCTTCAAGGTCTTTAGTTGGAGCTGTCATACTAACTTTTCTTGCTAGTCAAGGCCAGGTTTTCAAAGTAAATGTCTGGGACTGTTTTAGTGATCATTGATATCATTGTCTGGTCAGCTTTGATTCCTTTACAAAGCTTTGCTTCAAAGATTTCTGGCAGGCTGGTCATTATGGTTTTTGCAGATACATTTTTGAAGACATGAACACACAATATACACTGCATAACAATACCACTTGTGCAATAGGGAAGAAAAATGCAATCTTATATTTGGTTTCACTGTTAAAATTAAAATATCAAAATAATTCAACTTTTTGCTGTAATCTCAAAGAGATGTTAGATGCTCTTGGGAATTTATATTCTTTCTTTTTTTAAAACTGTTTTGACACCCTTATGACTACAGGACAAAAACTCATTTTCTTAAATGTGTATATGAGAACACGTTTCAAAGTTAAGTAAACTCAATTCATGGTCACCTTTCTACATTGGATCATGCCCATATTTGTTTATGTATACACATTGCAGTGATGGAAAAGCTGTGAATCCATTTGCCTGCCCACCCCAGAAATAAAGAGACAACACAACATTTTCTTGGGTTCAAATTGGGCAACTTTTATTTAAATGTTACCTATTTAACTTTCCTTAACTGCTGTAATTTGTTATTGCTTTGCGGCTTCTTTCTGGCATTTCCAGCAGGCTCGCACCCCCCAGAGCGCAGCTTAAGCTCCCTCGCCTCGCTCTGACGCCGCGGCTTGAGTTCTCTCGCCGTGCAGCATTGCAGTGGACTTCTATCGGACCTTTCATCTTGCCACGGACTTTTTGCCAGTGCTTATCTGGGATGAATGTTATTTGCACGGACCCTGAACATCTAGGCTACTATTATTTGCCTTTATAAAGGTTTGCTTTTGAATTTCTGTCTTATGTATATCACAAAAGGCGATGGCGTCTGATTATTGAATATTTGTATGTCCCTATATGATTTGATATATAAGGTGCTTTGAAACCAGATACTCACAATATATTTATTTATTTCTTTTTATTTATTAACTTCGATTTAGTATACCGCTCACTCCGGAGCTCAGAGCGGTTTACAAGGAAGCATAGACACAATGAATATGATGAAACAAGTTAGGCAGTTAAAACACATTAAACATTAAAACATTAAAACAGTTAAAACATGATGAGGCAATGGCCCTCAACGAAGGCTAGAGGGGCATGATGAACATCTGGGAACCATAGGCGATCTGGCGCACAATGGGATTGAGCTAAGGGCCGAACGCCTTCCTGAAGAGCCAGGTCTTCACCGCCTTACGGAAGGGCAAAAGAACACGGATGGCCCGGATCTCCTCCGGGAGGCCGTTCCAAAGACTTGGAGCAGCTACAGAGAATGCCCTCCGCCGTGTGGTGGTCAATCTGCAGGTTCCGAGGGACGGCACCTCTAAGAGGTTGAGCTCCTCAGAGCGCAGTGATCTCGCAGGCACATAAGGGGTAAGTCGCTCCCTCAAGTACACTGGCCCCAAACCATAAATGGCCTTAAAAGTTAGAACTAACACCTTGAAGAGGACCCGAATTCAATCGAGCCAGTGCAGCTCAAGAGTGGAGTCGCGCGGTCGGATCTTGAAGCTCCCATAAGGAGACGAGCTGCGGCATGCTGCACTAGTTTAAGCTTCCGGGTCATCGACAGGGAAGGCCAATGTAAAGCGCATTACAGTAGTCGACTAGAGATGACCATGGCTTGGATCACTGTGGCTAGGTCGTGTTGGGAGAGGTAGGGAGCCAAGCGCTTAGCCATCCGTAGGTGGTAAAATGCTGTCCTGCAGGTGCAGCCGATCTGCTCCTCCATGGACAGCTGGGCGTCCAGCTGGACCCCCGGCTTTTCACCGATGGCTGAGGGCAGAGGGCCACACCATCGAACGTTGGCACCTGGGTCGCTACCCCCCGGACGGCCCAGCCACAAGATCTCCGTCTTCGCGGGTTCACCTCAACTTACTGGCTCGCAGCCATCCAGTAACGGCTTCAAGGCAAAGATGGAAATTATCGGGTACAGAGACTGCCCCGGGTCCAACCTCAGAATGAGCTGGGTATCATCAGCGTACTGATGACACTCCAGCCCAAAACTCCGCACCAGTTGGGCGAGTGGTCGCATATAGATGGTAAATAACAGCGGGGAAAGGCTGGCCCCCTGAGGGACCCCGCAATTCAGCGGGGACCCGCCGGAGACCACCCCTCCCCACTGCACTCGCTGCTGACGGCGTTGGAGGAAGGAGGACAGCCAGTTGAGGGCTGTCCCCCTCACCCCCGCTACCGCCAGGCGGTGTATCAAAAGTTGGTAATCGACGGTATCAAACGCTGCCGTGAGGTCCAATAACACGAGCAGCGCCGATCCACCTCGATCCAAGTGGCAGCGGAGTAGGTCTTCGATGGAGACCAGGACAGTCTCCGTCCCATGGCCTGAACGGAAGCCGGACTGGAAGGGGTCTAGCCAGGTTGCATCATCCAGGAACGTCTGCAGCGTGTTAGTTAGTTTACAACTGCTCTCTGCATGTGTTATGTATTTGGGACTCCACCCTAATCAGTATATGCGAACCTGTATATTGTATTGGTTCTTTGCTTGTTTCAGAAACACCTGGATTGCCTGATTATCCAACCAGGACAACCCTTTTAGGGAAATGAGTGAGAGGTCTATTCTCAAGATATTGAGTTCAGCCTCTTTCCATTCCAGGGCCATTTAACTTTACCTCACCCATCAACTTGAACTTTAAGGTGAGTGTTTAACTTAATGGCCTTCACCCCTGAAGGGGATGCCTTAGGTGCACACCAACTATGGGATTTCCCTAGCTATCTTTCGCTAAGGCCTATTTATGAAACATCGCCACCCCATCTAGCCCCTAAACAGTAAAGGGGTAGGCAAAACATAGGGTGAAGGGAGAAAAATTCCTACCCGGTTCCAGCGGGCAACCAAAGTCAATACTGTTAATGGGCGGGAGTGGTGGGCCGATGTCCAGGCGCAGACTGAGCCTGTTGGGGGCTGGGTTTCCAATAGGAGGGCCATGCCCCCTGCCTCAGGAAGGTTCTAACAGAATCCTCCTCTTCACACATGGGAAGGAGGCAAATTGCTCTTCTCCCAGTTTGCACAGGGAGGAAAGGGTATTATTTCAGCTCACATTTAAGTGTTCACATAACAAAAGGATTTAGAACTATAAACACACCTCAATGCGATGATCATTTCCTTCCTCTTACTAAATTAATGAAATTTCAGCACTCAACTTGACAGAATTTCTTCCAACTGGCCATTTATACATTTACACATTCAAAAGAAAGAAAACAAGAACTGAAAATCATTGCCACAGAATCTATGAGGATATTCTAGCTTCATTTATTGGGTACCACAGCAAATAACATATAGCGTCTTAGCTCAGTTATAACAAAACCTTTTTGGCTCCCTGAGAATTTTCCATTTTCAGATCCTTGGCTATTCCCTCCCCTCTTAAGACCACCAGTTGAACAGTTTTTAAAAATTTGAGGTGTATGTTCCCACCAACTAAAAGGAAACAACCACACGGTGTAGTCACTGAAATGTTTCATTATTTTTTAGCTAGTTTCCAAATTTCATTATGTTCCAAGGATGCCAAAAAGCTGGATGTCCACTTTAAAAAGTCTCCCTCGCTCTCCATTTATATGAGTAGATTATGTGAAACTCATTACATTTTATGGTTTTGCACAAAAATCTTAGTTTCCTACTAATATTATGCAATGACATAATGCCATTTGTAGAGGTGTCATATAAAGTCATTGACTTTTATGGGCTTCTGATGGCAAGACTATCCACTTTATACTCTGTTTTATGTAAGGGTTCTCAGAATTTATGATTCCCAACAGATTTCTCAGGTTACTTAATTATAAAAGAAAGATTATAGCCTAGTGTTTTAGCAAACCAATATAAAAGCCAGCTAAGATGTTTCAATATAGTTGCAAAGAGTGCAGACTAAAAGAGCCACCGAATTAGACATCAAAGTATAGGGACTTTCACGGACAGAGTTAAATGGAGATGAATTGGTGTGAGAGGGAGACAGACTATCCATTCATTCCTTCAGACATCCACTCACACACTCATTCACCTATAAATATATCCACCTTCTCCCATTTCCCTTTCCTCTCATCTTTTTTGGTTCCCTCTTGGCCTTCCACTTCTTTCTCCCTTTCTCTTTCTCCTCTCACCTTTCTCTTCCTTCTTGCTTTTCCTCCTTGGTCCAGTCTTCATAGCAAAAAATATTTAAGGGAAGAGATCTCCCATTTGGCAATAGGTGTGACCACGAGGTTACTTCTTCTATCCTCAGTTGTAATACCTGAAAATTGTCCCCCATGTGTCACGATCACGGACGTAGCGGGCCCCTTAATCACACACACAGAGACGTACTGAAGGCTAACTACTTTATTGAGTATAAAAACAGTTCCAAAGAGTATATAGTCCAATAATGAGCAATAGTCCAATAATAGTAAGCAAGATTGTCCAAAAGGTAGTAAGCAGTATTGTCCAAAGGAACGTAGCAAAGAGGCTTGAAGCTTGGCAAGGCTCCACAAGGCTATGTGGATCAGGAACAAAAGCAAGGCTCCACAAATCTATGTGGATCAGGAACAAAGGCAAGGCAAGGCTTGATGACCACGGCTAGCTTGTGGTCCCACTCCGCTTCACGCCTATCCAGGAAAGACGTGGCCGGAGAACTGGGGATGTGTTCCCACGGACCCTATACTTAATCCTTCGGCCGAGGCCCGCGACGCTCTAGGCTTCTCCGTCTCCAATCTCTGCTCACGGACCTCGGCCGGTCTAGGACCCTAGACCAAGCCCTCCTGGTAGATTCAATGTCCCGTCTCCTATCGAAGGAGCGACCTTGCCTCTCCGCAGCTGTGTCGCTATCTTCCTGAGAACTTTCCTCCCTAGCACTTTCCCATTCGGCTTCGTCCATGTTTACACTCTCAAACTCCTGGGAATTCCTCCCCCCTGGGTGTTCATAACTCCCTTTGCTGTTTTCCATCTCCACCTGGTGATCGGAATCTATGCTGGGCCCAAATATCATTTCATCCCATGCCAAGCTCTCTGCAGGTGAGCGAGGCCCATCCGAAGGGCCCTGTGCTTCCCCCCAGTCACCTAGCTCATTCTCTGAATCCACTTCTGCTGCTGGAGGCCCTAAAGCTAATGCAACCCCGGGACCTATTCCCTGCCCTCCAGGCACGAACGAGAACTGCTGTGCTACACCATGATATCACTTTTTAAAAAGCCTTTGCTTCTATCAGTGTAGGTCCTTTGAAAAACCCAACTGCTACACAGGGTAGTGGCTGAGAAAGGAAATGGTCATAATGTAGATGATGAAACATTCTATGAAGTGCTTCTTTCCTAACCATGACTTATAGATAGATTTAAAATATTTTGCACACAATTGATATCCAGAACAAATCTCAGTATCACTTTTATATTGCGCTAAAAGTGCAAATGTAGTTTGCGCTCAATTCGGGTGCCCGGCTTCCAACCCTGGACGGTGCGGCGCTGTGCCCAGCGCCGTCTGTGAAGAGCCTGGGGGTCCACCTGGACTCCCAGCTGACCATGGAGGCCCAGGTCTCTGTGGTCAGCAAGGCTGCTTTTTTCCACCTCCGCCAGGCAAGGAGGCTGGCCCCCTACCTCTCCCGGAACGACCTGGCCACGGTGATCCAAGCCACGGTCATCTCAAGGCTAGATTACTGTAACGCGCTCTACGTTGGCCTTCCTCTGTCGTCGATCCGGAAGCTCAAGCTGGTGCAGAACACTGCCGCCCGGCTCCTGTCTGGCACGCCAGCAGGTTGCCGTATAACACCCATCTTGCAGGATCTGCACTGGCTGCCTATTGAGCACCGGATCGCCTTCAAAGTGTTGGTTCTTACCTTCAAGGCTCTGTACGGCCTGGGGCCAGCGTATATGAGGGACCGCCTCACTCCCTATTGCCCATCGAGATCACTACGGTCTGAGGATGCCAACTTCCTGGAAATACCATCAGCAAAGTCGGCACACCTGACATCTACCCGCCAGAGGGCGTTCTCCGTCATAGCCCCCACGCTGTGGAACGCCCTCCCAGCCGAAACCAGAGCCCTGAGGGATTTACTCCCATTCAGGCGGGCCTGCAAAACCCATCTGTATAGGCAGGCCTTCGGAGAGTAGGCCCGCGTGCTCTGGGTACTGTGTTGTGGCTCCTGTTGCTGCTCCATTTGTTTTATTGCCTGTTCTGCTATTGCTCTAATTGTTCAATTGTTTTATGTTTTTAATCTTTGTTTTTATGCCCCTGGCTCTTGTGAGCCGCCGCGAGCCCCCGGGAGTCGACGGCATAGAAGCCTCAATAAATAAATAAATAAATAAATAAATAAATAAATAAATAAATTCATCAGAGAGACGAAAAGGGAAAAGGAGAGGTTGTCTTTGTAGGCTCAGGCTAAATTGTTTCAGCCTCTTGTGGGCTGCACTTACACTGCCATATAATCCCGTGTAGGAAACACAAATGGCACATACAGGCTAATGTGCTTTAACCCAGGTTAACCCATTTAATCCAGTTTGACCCCAGATTTTTTAAAAAACACCTGCAAAGATCAAAATCTTCCAGGAAGATCTGAATTAATGCACTATCACCCAAGTTAAGCCATTTAATCCAGTTTGACCCCAGGTTTAAAACACACCGGCAAAGATTCAAATATTCCAGGAAGATCTGGACTGCCAAAATAATTGCCTTATGTAATCCTATAATACGTTCCCAGTGCAATCCTGTGTTCCCCAGAGATGGGATGACGGTGCCTTCCTACCTTGTCTGCACCCCAATCCTCCCCCCAAAATGACATAAAATTGTCCTTACTGTCACTGCTGTGTCTGTACAAACTGGATCTGCATCCGTTAGGATGTGGCAAAGCTGTTTTGTGTATTCTTCCTAATTTATAACCTTTTGGCATCTTGACCACTTACTGATGTTCCCTAGCCATATATATCCTGGTTTTCATCTGTAAAAAACTGGAATGTGTTCAGTGGTCACCATAACCACTGGGAAAAAAAACCTACAAAAGGCTTCCACTAAATGCTATGTATGAGGGATAGCAATCAGGGGCAAAGTGTATATGACAGAACAACTTTGAACCATTTTGTGGTGCATGCTTGAGCCAATACAGGACATATCCAATTGTGAATGTGTGTGTTGTAGATGAGCCTTTGATTAAACCTGAGAGTATGGAATTGGAAGCTAGGAAGGGAAAGCGGGTAACCCGTGAGCAGGAATCAGACGAAGAGCAACAAAGGAAAAGGATCTGGCAAATACTTGAGGAATTTACTGATGAAGACTCTTTTGAGGGTTTCTCTGCGGATGATGGGTCTGTCAGTGAGGAATCAACTATGGGAAGTGTGGATGGGAAGTGTGGATGGTTCTAGTGGGATGCACTGGACTAGAGTGCAGAAGGTGTGCGATGGTAGTGCAGAGACAACAAGTAGTGATACATTTGGCGGGGTTCCCAGGGATGGGAATTGGAGTTCTGAGGATCAGGCTTCATCCTGGGGAGAGTTAAGTCTTGACAGAAGATGGAGAGATTGGAGAGGGAGGCAATGGACTACATCTGTGGCTGCCTTCACAGCTGAAAGCACTAATGAGAGGGTGTTGGCTAGTTCCAGCTCCGATGGAGATCTGTTTATAAAAAAGGGGCTTGGACTCTGGGGTTCTTTGCAGTTAGCAAGGTGTTGCTGGGTGCCCGGGTTTTATTTATTTATTTATTATTTATTATTTGATCTTATATTCCGCTCCTCCCTGCAGGCTCGGGGCGGATTACAACATACAATAAAACATGCTGCACAAACAACCAGCAGCCATATATAGCATAAAACATAAGACATAAAAATATAAAACCAGTGTGCAGTAAAATCACAGATATTCACTTTCTAAAACTCCAGGCATGGACCCCTCAGGGCAGATCAGTTAGTCAAAAGCCAATTTGAAGAGGGCAGTTTTACAAGCCCTTCGAAATGGGCCAAGCTCAGAAATCGCTCGAGTAGCATCAGGCAATGAGTTCCACCATGCTGGGGCCGCCACGGAGAAGGCCCTCTGCCTAGTTGTGGATAGATGGCAGGAGCGGATCGATGGAACCAATAGCAAATTTTGTTCTTCTGAATGTAGTGATCTTGGGGGAACGTACGGGGCAAGGCGGTCCCTCAGGTATGCAGGCCCTAGACCGTGTAAGGCCTTAAAGGTTAAAACCAACACCTTGAAGGCAATTCGGTACTCTATAGGAAGCCAGTGCAGTTGCCGGAGGATGGGAGTAATATGTTCCCTCACCAGTGCTCCCACCAGCAAGCGAGCAGCGGCATTCTGCACCAGCTTGAATTTCCGGATTGTTGACAAGGGAAGGCCAACGTAGAGGGCATTACAGTAGTCCAATCTCGAGATGACCGTCGCTTGGATCACCGTGGCCAGGTCATCCCTGGACAAGTAGGGTGCCAGTCGCCTAGCCTGACGAAGGTGGTAAAACGCTGTTTTGCTGACCGTGGAGACCTGGGTCTCCATGGTCAGCAAGGGGTCCAGTTGGACACCCAAGCTCTTAACAAGGGATGACGGGCTGAGCTGCTCACCATCCAGGGTAGGCAACCGGCACCCATCCAGCCCAGGGCGACCAGGCCACAAGATCTCCGTCTTCGACGGGTTCACCTTCAGCCAGCTGGAGCGCAGCCAACCAGTCATGGCTTCAAGGCATCGATGGAAACAATCGGGTACAGTATCCGGCCTGCCGTCCATTCTCAGCAGGAGCTGGGTGTCATCCGCATACTGATAACACTCCAGACCAAAGTCACGAACCAGCTGGGCCAGGGGGCGCATATAGATGTTGAATAATAAGGGGGAGAGGATGGCCCCTTGGGGGACCCCACAACTTAATGGGAGTCTCCCAGAGACCCCCCCCCCCCCCCCACACGCTGTCCCCGATCCTGGAGGAAGGAGGCCACCCACTTAAGGGCGGTCCCCCTAACCCCAGTCACGGCTCAACGGTGGGTCATCAAGGCGTGATCTA
Organism: Anolis apletophallus; assembly: GCA_030556195.1. Lineage (NCBI taxonomy): Eukaryota > Metazoa > Chordata > Lepidosauria > Squamata > Anolidae > Anolis > Anolis apletophallus. The sequence goes on from JARBWK010000005.1 coordinate 95,535,804, forward strand.
CTGTATCAAACGCTGCTGTTAGATCTAACAAAACAAGCAGTGCTGATCCACCCTGGTCCAGCTGGCGGCGAAGTTGGTCTCTAATGGCGACAAGCACGGTTTCCGTCCCATGCCCAATACAGAAGCCGGACTGGAAGGGATCAAGTCCAGCTGTGTCGTCTAGGAACCGCTGCCGCTGATCCGCTGCTGCCCTCTCAATTACCTTGCCTAAAAAAGGCAAGTTAGACACAGGTCGGTAATTGGAGGGAGCCGAAGGATCTAAATTCGGCTTCTTCAGCAGCGGTCTTACCATTGCCTCTTTCAGCCCCCCTGGGAACACTCCTTGCTCAAGGGAGCTGTTGATAATCTTTCCCAGGGGGCCACGTAGCCCCTCCTGGCAAGATCTAATCAGCCAGGAGGGGCACGGGTCGAGGGAGCAGGTAGTTGGTCTAGCTGCAGCCAGTATCCCATTGACAGCTGCATCCTATATGCTCTGTTTTTCCTTTGTGAATTGCTTTCCTTTGCGATTTAATGTGGGTTTTCCAGAGATATAATCCAGATTTTATGTTCTATTGACTCTTTGACTGTTTGGTCATTGTTTTTTTTACTTGTTTTGCCATTCACACTGAAGTTAAAGTGTTCCTGGCTCTTTTTGTCATTTTTTGAGTTGACTGAGCTGTTTTGAAATAAACTGTGTTTGACTTACTACCTGGTCTGGCTCTTTAAGACTTACTGTGTTGCGACAGTGTGTGTGTACTTTCAAGTTGCCTGTTGGTTTATAGTGACCCCATAAATTCATATGGTTTTCTTAGGCAAGGAATATGTACAAGTGGTCTTGCCAGTTTCTTCCTCTAAAATAGCACCTGCATTCCCTCATCTCCCCCCCCCCCACACACACACACACATCCTGGGAAATATGGTTCAGTAAATATTTCAGGATTATGTGTTAATGACTAGGTCACACCACAGGAAATAATTCAAGTATGTCCACTTTTTAAAAAAGCAGATATAGAATACCACATTATGACAAGGGGAAAGAGAGGGTGGAATACTGAAAATCATTGCTACCTTTAATTTGAGATGTCCCCATTTTGGCTTGTTGTTGATGACATACTGAAGCTGATTTCTTGGAGAATCTTTGTCTTCCACTTGTAATGACAAGCTGGAAATAACTTTACTGTCCCCAAATTCAACTTCCAAGCCTGTGTTCCTGGCATGTCAGAAAGGGATATGTCCACAGAACAGGAGGAAAAGAGAAGCACAGCAATTCAGAATTCATTCTAAACTTTGAAGAACAGTATAAGCTTCATTTTTATTTCACATACAGTACTCCCCACACTCTAGATATGCAAAAACTCTCTTGCTATTTATCTCATCTGATTTATTTTCTTAAGTAAACAAGGTAAGGCAGTGATTTTCAACCAGTGTGCCGCGGAAGACTAGTGTGCCGTGAGAGATCATCAGGTGTGCCGTGGGAAATTATAGTGGGGAGAGAGAGAGAGAGAGAGAGAGAGAGAGAGAGAGAGAGAGAGAGAGAGCCTAGAGGGAAACTTCAGGCAGTGGAAATGAGGCTTTCCTGGCCGAAGCAGCAATGGCAGCCAGCCTGGCTGTAGTCAGGGAGAGCCCTCGGCATCCAGAACTTTCCTCCCTCCCTCCCTCCTCTCTCTCTCCTTCCCTTCCTTCCCTCCCTCTGCATGCCAAGGGCTACCTGGCCGGGCTGCGACTCCTCCTGCTTCCTGGCTCCTGGGTACTCTTCTGCCCTCCTCCCTTCCGGCAGCAAGGAGGAGAGGGAGGAGGAGTCTGCGGGAGCTGCCCCCCGTCCGACCCTGCTCCCAGAGGCTCAAGATGAGGCTTTCTGCCCTCTAGCCCCTCCGTGCCAGGGAAGGGGAGCAACTCTTCATCTCCTGGCCTCTCCTTGCTGGGCTCCGGGTTTGCTGCAGAGCAGAGGCCGGGATGCGTAGCTCCACAGTCCAGCTTGGTTCCTTCCCGATCTGGCCCCAAGGCGACAGCAGAGAAGCCGAAGGGAAGTGGGAGGGAGGCACTCATGGGGGGGCTGAACCCCTTCGGGAAGGAGAGCTGGGGTGGCGATGACTGCGAGCCTCTGCCGCAGTTTGTTCCGAGGCTCGGAGCCACCCCGTGTGCTCAATTCCTATTCATCCTGCTCAGCCGAGCCCGCGTGTGCTTCGGCCACTCAGCGCAGCCCTCCCCCATGTGACGGTGATGGGCCTCCTGTGCGTGGGCCTCCTAGGAGGGGGGCAGGGGGGAGGTTTGGCGGAAGCAGTGGCATCATGAGGGGGAAGGGTGACAGTTAGTAAAATTACAGAGTGCCATTTTGTGTCATTTTGGTTGGTGGTGTGCCCCAGGATTTTGTAAATGTAAAAATTATGCCGCGGCTCAAAAAAGGTTGAAAATCACTGAGGTAAGGTATATACACTGCTATATAATCCAGAATCTGATCCCAAATTATCTGCTTTGAACTGGATTATATGAGTCTACACTGCCATATAATCCATTTAAAAACAGATACTCTGGGATCAATAACTGGATTATATGGTAGATGGTGCCTCGGATTTCCATTACTATCAGAAACACAATACTTCTTTTGGGGCCAGGAATGAAATCTCATCTCAGTCGTGGTGGCTTACATGTACAAAATGCAAAAAAAAATGTCCCTCTATTTAAAACAGGAATTGAATTCTAGATCTGGAGAATCCTAGATAAATCCAATGCTAATTTGACTCAGGGAATAGAGAGGAAGGATGCACAAACAGATATATCCCTATTTGAGCTTAGTTATTCATTGGGTTCAAACTCATCATTAAGGATTTGTCATAGATTGAAGCTTTTTTAAGGAAATAATAAAATAATAAATAAAACTTTATTTATATACCACCCTGTCTCCCCAAAGGGGACTCAGGGCAGGTTCCAAGTAAAATCACCAAAACATACAGAGTAAAGCATAACATAAAATTAAAAAAACAACATAAGCATAAAATTATCACAATAACACACATATATTAAACATAATCCTGCCTGTTCAGAGCAATTTAAAAGCCCCCCCCTCTCTTTAGGCCTTTTGGGTGAGTCTAAAAACATGGCTCTTCAGACAAGCCTTTGCTCCTGAGTAATCCATGGCCAATGTGATGAATCACTGATAGTACTGGCCCACACTATGATTGATTGTTATGATAGCCAGCCCGCAGATTCTACTGCTTTTTAGAAATTTTATCATTTTCCAATGTTTGTGATTTTATCTATGAGATTTTTATGCGCTGTTAATTGTACTTGTGTCCTTGTGATTGTGCTTATGTACTGTTGTCTGCATGTGACACTTGGAGTGTTTCTGTGAGCCGCCCTGACTCCCTTTGGGTAGGTCAGGGGTGCTCATTAGGTAGATCGCGATCTACTGGTAGATCACGTAGGGCGTCATGGTAGATTGTGGACAGGGAGGGAGGGAGGGAGGGTCAGTCCCGCCCCGGAGGCTCCCGATGCTGCCCAAGTGCTGCCGGCCCTGGGTTATCTGAGGTCCTTTCCACAAAGTTGAATAAAATCCCATGTTATCTGCTTTGAATCAGATTATATGGCAGTGTGGACTCAGAAAACCCAGTTCAAAGCAAATATTGTGTTATATGTTTCACATTTTTGTAGTGGGTAGGTAGACTTGGTTGTTTTATAAGTAGCTCACCATGCTGGGGTAGATGGTGGGGACGACGACAAATAACGATTTATTATTATTTATTATTGTTATCTGTGCATTGCCTTGTCTCTTGACAATTGCCTTTCTCTTCATTCTCCACAATCACACAACCTCTTTTTTCTCCAGATCATTCAGGCAGCATCGTGTTGCTATGCATACAGCTTGCCCTCCCTGATACACAGCTTATTGCAGAGTTTAATGTTTTCTATTTGAACTCTTTGATAAAAGTTAATTAATTTCCATTTCTTCATAATAATTGTAACAGACCTTTTTTTTGGTAAGAAATGAGAATTAAGACAAAGAGACTCAAGTGATAAGGTAATGCCCCCATCTTCTTGCCAATAAACAATCCAGAAAACAAGTTAACAATTAAAGAAAGATAAAATGCTCACCCCCACCCCAATCTCTCTTAAAGTCACTTTGCATATAATGTCACTTCAACAGCTAACCTGGAAAGATGAGGGATTTCATCGTTGACTGGCATGATGTAGATGTAAAGTGTCCCTTGGACTGTGTGCTTGCCATCTGTCAGCTGAACAGTGAAGCTATCCTCTAGGCTTTCTGTGTCATCATGCATGTACATAAGCATCAGTCCTATTGGTGAAAGAGCCACAGACAAGTGAGTAGTACTCTGAATTCAACAGTAAAGCCAAATTCTAAAGACAAGTAATATTGAATAATTTTAGTCTATCAAAGCCACATCAAATCCAAGAACTGGTTAAGAAGCTTCCAGTTGTTGATTCTCAACAGTAAAGTGTATTTCTGGGGTACCAAGCCAATACATTTCCCATTAATCCTTTTGGTATGAGTCAGCAGGGGCAATATAATTGGAGTGCGTATCTACCCATTTCAGTATAAATTAATTAATATACAGTGATCCTGAGTTCCTATCTTAAAGTGTTTGACAAGCGCTTCTAATGTGCAAGTGGGATTCATAAAATGTCCACTGATGTTCTTCCTCCCTCCTTTCTCTAAATAAACAGCCAATTAAAAGAAGAATCTTTGGAAAACCAAAAACCATATCACTGTAGCTTTACCAAAAAAAAAAACTTGGGGCATTTTCTAATGAACAAAAAGGAGATTACATTTCTGTGTAAGGTAAGGTAAAGATTCTCCCCTGACATTAAGTCCAGTTGTGTCTGTGTAGGTTTTGAAAAAGTGTACTCCAAATTATTTATTTACTTTGTAGATTTGTTTTGGACTACTCACAATGGAGGAATAATAAAAGTCAATCAGCAGGTCCAATTCTAGAATAGGTGAATTAAAAGATCTTTATATAGAATCAAAAAGTCCATAAAGAAGAAACAATGTAACTTCAACTGGAGACACTAGTTGGATGCCACTATCCATCTAAGCTTCTCCTATGAACAAAGTATGGCTTTTTCTAGCACATTTCTAGACAAGATAAGTAGGCGGAGTTATTTTCAAGATGGACACTGGGAATCAAAAATTCCACTAATAATGTGTTTGAACTGGGCACAGGTTAAGAAGGATATTGATAAGCTGGAATGTTCAGAAGGGGTTGACCTTAATGATCATAGATCTGGAAACCAAGCCTGATAGAAAAAACTTATGGAAAAAACTATATTATATTTTTCAAATGTGCAGGTATATTGAAATGGGATTTGGTAACAATAACCTGAGATGAGTAAGGACATTCTACCAGTTCCATCATTCTACTACATTCTACTGCATGCCTACTAGGGTTGGTTTACGGGATAAAGAAATTAAATTAATTCGTATTCGATCTGTTCAAAATGTTAATTTTGTTGTTTATCGAACCTCCCCCGCCAAACCGGAAGTAGGATTTGTTTATCGAACCTGGGGGCCCTCAAAATTCTTAATTATTGTAATTAGTTCGGCTGTCCCTCTAACAGGAATATTTATCTCCTCCAAAATAGATTTTTAGGGTACTCACAGTCATATCAGGGCCCTTTGGCTGGTCGGAGCCTAATTAAATTGAAAGGCCTTCCTGGAGGAAGTGAAAAAGGAAACTGGAACCATAGAGAACAAGAGCGCCGTTCCTAGAGCGGCTTGGAGGACTGAGAGGAAAAAAGCCTTTCAAACCCCCAGGAAATCAGGATAGATAGAAGGAAAGAGGAGAAGGACATAAGAAAGGCTGAAAGAAGGGGAGGAGGGAGTGAGAAGACCAGGAGAGAAGAAAACTTCAGAAGAAAGAAAAACCATAGAGAAAAAATCACCACTACTAGAGAGGTCCTTGGAGGACTGCAGGGGGGAAAGCCCCTTCTGCCAGGAAGGAAAGGCACAGCTCGATCCCTCCCCACAGATGGCCACCCAGCCCACTTCATCATCATCATCACCATGCCACAGAATCCAAGGCATAGGAGGAACCCCCAAAGGGCATCCAGTCCAAGCCCCTTCTGCCAGGGAGGAAAGGTACAGCTCTGTGATACTCTGTAAGTCACCCTAAAAAGCAATTTTGGAGACGGTTGATATATTCCTGTTACAAGAATCTCATACTTGTATAAGTTGGTGGTACCATTTCTATATGCTATAAATCTTTAGCTCCAGTGAAGGAAAATGTTGGCCCTTGATTTGCCTGTGCTTTTAACAGTGTCAGTCCTATTTCCCTGCTTTGGGCAATTTAGAACCAATTACAAAATTCGTAATTAATAACATATCAAATAAGAATTTTTTTGAAATTTTTTGTAAGTCATTACATTAAGCATCACCCCCCCCAATTTGATTTTAGAACCACAATTTTTCTTGATCAACCAACCCTTTTGCCTACTATAATGGTATAATTAGTACATACGGTTCAAATTGTAATTACCCACCCCCACCCCATCAGAACATCTTAGCTATATTAGAGTAATAATTATGATAATTTTATTTATTTCTTTATTACCCACCTCTCCTTATAGCTTGAGATGGGGCACAAAATAGTTAAAATACAACATAAACTAAAATATATTCCATAAAAACATATATTAAAACATATATAGGTTTTGAACTAATTGGAGTTTCTGAATGTTGAGGTTACCAGCATGTGCACTATCATCTTTAGGTGCTCCTGTTCTAGGAAGAGGTGCAACTGGTGTATCCACTGAAGCTGGTAATAAGGACTCCTGACCATCGCACCTACCTGAATACATCCCTACTGCTTGGAACCAAAAATGTTCCATATTTTGAATTTTAGGTTTTTTTTAAAGTGTGTGTGTAGAAATGTGATATCTGGAAGATGGGATTCAAGTCAAAATGAGAAACCCTCTTATTTCACATGTACATTATTACACATAGTCCGTGGGTAAATTGATAAACAACCTCTTTAGTGTCACTATTCCAGCCACCACCCATGTGGGCAATTCTGGATTCTGGAGTATTCTGAATTTTGGAATTCCAGATAAGGGATAGTCAACCTGTATTTAAATTTCTCTAAATATATGCACTATGCAAATATTATCCTTTTATTACATAAGCATTACCATAATGAAATACCAAGACATGAATGGATGCTCTACGAACTATAAAACTATGAATCATTTGGCATTGATCAATGTTATAAACAAATTTGAAGAAAAACAAGATTCTGGAGTGTATTTATTTATTTATTATTTACTATATTTATATCCCACCCTTCGCGACCCCAAAGGGGACTCAAGGTGGCTCATAGCAGAGGCAAAATTCAATGTCTTAAACAATTAAATAACATTTAGTTAAAAATCTAAATGAGGTTAAAAGCAATTAAAACATAAACAATACCACTTACAGCTATAAAATCATGTTATCTACAATCAGTATTTATTTCTTTGAAGTTTATTTTAACTGTACAACCCCTTCTTGCCAATGGAATGAGATTGTGCATATAGAGAGAGCAAAATCTTTTATGAGAAAGAACAGCATTTACATTAAGCCATAGAATTGAATAGACCTGAGAGTGACTTCAAAGTAACTTCAGTCATGTATGTATACATCACTCCATAAAAACACATATTAAAACATATACATGTTTTGAACTAATTGGAGTTTCCAAATTTTGTTCGGAGGTAACCCAATGTAAAGTGCATTAGTTAAATAAGTTCAGACATCTGTTCATACACTGTGTATGAACAGATGTCAAGTTTTCACAAATAAAGCAGTATTTCAAGGAAGAGCATTGAAATATAAATGTTTTTAGTAGCATTAAGGTCCTTTGAATGCCTGTTTTGCAGAACTAAAAAATATTATTTCACTCCTTCCATTAACTGTCAAAGCAGTATCAAGAACATGGGGGAAAGGGACTATTTAATTTTGAAGAAGTATTTGAAATGTAGATACCACCTACCAGTTTCTGGGAGAATTCACATCTATTGTTGCTCCCAAGACTCAAGATAAGATCTAGTGTAGTATGGGTTAGATTAGAAAGCCAAACACACATAAAGTACAAAGTCAGAACTGGGTCAATATGTTCTCTATTTGTTTTCTGCAGAATGGAAAACAGGGAATGAAATAAATATTTCAGAGATTGATAGTCATGGTCAGTGTTATAAATTCTTATTAGGTATATCCTTTCCTTTCTCACTGATTTTCTACTAGATATCCAAGTATTATTGTTAAGCTTTCTTCACCCTGGTTTTTGAACCTCATTTTTATAGCTGCAATAAGAGTCATGAAACACATCTCTTTGCACGTTATATGATCCAACTATGTAGCCATATTTTGGTAGCTTACTGGTGCTTATTAGACCGAAACATCATTATGTAATTGTTTTCTCAGCATTGTTAAACCCTTGCCTCCATAGATAATTCCTTCTGTGAACATAGTTGCTCAAGGAGATAAAAGAACAGGGGATGCAAGGAGGAATTAATCTCTTATTAATGTCTCCAAAGAAGATGTTATGCTTGAGAGACGAATGGTTCACATTTCATTCTGACCCTCTTAAAATCTTTCATGAGATAGAGGACCATCACCATAGGCTCCAATTGTTCTTGTTCATTTAAACAAATTAAACATGGATAGCTTGCTGGAACACAACCAGGAAAGTAATGCAAGAAGATACACCTGAAAGTTTTAAGCCTCTTATCCCACTGTTGAGAGCACTTTATGGTTTTTAAAAGTATAAATAAACTACATTGTATAAAGTACAATGGGGGTAATTTATCTGCAGTCTTTGAATTTATCTGCAGTCTTTCCTACATTTGGAGCCTTGGATTATAAACCAGTGGATGGTCTTGCAAACCAGTGTGCACGTGTATCTGCCTTAAAGTTGCTTGTCAACTTATGGCAACCCAATAATTTCATAGGATTTTCTTAGGCAAGGAATACACAGAGGTGGTTTTACCAATTCCTTGTTCTGAAATATAGCCTACAACACCTGATATTTGATGGCTGTCTCCCATCAATGTACTAACCAGGGCTGACCATGCTCAGCTTCCAACATCAGACAAGATCAGCTGCTTAAGGATATTTAGAGCTGCACTTCAATAAGCATAATAAACATTTCCTAAATGAACTATTTTTTAACCATGTTTGAAGCTGAATTGAATGTCCTTAATGGTGGAAAAGGAGCAAGATTGATGTATCTGATTTACATGATCATGACAGTGAATTTTTATATGCTTAGATTAGGAAGTCTAAAAAGACCTGCCTGATTCCCAGAGAGGCATGAAGTTGGATTTCTGTGTGGGGGTCTGTAGTTTAGGGGAGGGGGGCTTTAAACTGCTCATCCAGAGAAGCCTGCCCTTGGGCATCTTTAAGCTATAAACCCCAGAGTTCTGCAGGAGGCAGTCATGGCATTTAAAGTGGATTAAAGTGGATAAATGCTCAAGTGTGATGAGGCCCTAGGGTCTCTCTTGAGAGGCAAATCCACATTCTGGGAGCAACAACCAAAAAGGACCTCCCATGTGCTCCCACCAAACACACTTGAGAGGATGGTGGTATAGAGTGAAGCCCCTCCCTTGTTAATAATAAATGCCTGAGTGCAGGCATGTAGCCGGGGGCTGCAAGAAGGCCTTACTGGTACATTATTTAAACTGTTATGTTTATTCATATCATGCTCAAAATATCCCATATGCATGGGGGTATTGGGCTAATGATACAAAAGGATTGCTAGGGTAGATCCTCTCTCACTCAGACTCAGCCCCCCCCCCCAAAATCAAAATCCTGGCTAAGGGCTTGCCTGAGTGCTTTGATACTGTTTCCTCACATGGGAGAATGGAGTTGGACTGGATTGCCCTTGTGGACTCTTCCAACTCTAGGATTCCATGATTGTATGATAAAGGGGATTAATTCACATTTACAGTATATACTGTGGTGGGTTCCTACTAGTAATATTGAACTCAAATGTGTTGAACATGAAAAGCAGAGGAGCTTAGAATAATGTATCTATGAAATATATGGTAGTAGGGTGGGCACACATGCATCCATTACTGAAATTTATTAAGTTTTTGATGTATATGACAGAAAAATGGATTTTAGAGATATCCTTAGACTTCTAAGACCAGACATTCCCAGCTGGAATCATTATCATGGATTACCAGACTAGAGAAACTCGGTCTTATTCCTGCTGACATTGCAGTATCCTAGCAACATTTCAGTGTGGAAAGAGCAATTTTATGGGAGAAACCATAGCATAAAAATAACAATTCAGCTTTGTAATCATCCGCAGAAAAAAGTCAAGCTATCTTATGGGAAGGTACCAGTTATAGTTTTCTACTGTATTATTCTAGACTTTGATTTTCAAATGGCAATTGACTGCTAAATGGGAACTGAAAGTTATAATGCAAATCCTCCAGGAATTGGGGTGTCACGTCTTCAGAATATCCACTTAGGTGTAAATCCCAATTTTCAAACACATGTCAAGAGATCCATTGCCTAGTTGGCCCACTGTATCTATGGATTCTGGAGCAACAGATTCCACCATTCACAGATTGAAAATATTGAAAACAGAACACCATTTTAATATTCCATTGTATATAATAGGACATGAGCATCCATAGATTTTAATATCCGAAAAGGGGGGGGGGGATCATGGAAGCAAACCTCAGTAGAAACAAAGGAATCACTGCATTTATATTTTATAATTACAAATAAAAGAATAATGGTTTTATATCCTTTTTGCTATGCTGTTCACCTCTGTTTGTGCAATCTATATGGTATAGAATGATGTATAAAAGTAAGATAAGAATTAAGACAAATATTTCACATAAAGCTGTGACCCTATCATGAAAAAGTAGCAGCTTGGCAGATATTTGTTTTTACTGCTAGGGAGAGAGTTCCAAAATAATTTGACGAGGCTTGGAAGTGTGCTTGAGTTTAGAGGAGAGTGGAATGTATTGTTCTGCCTCAGGCAAATAAATGTCTTGGGTCAGCCCTTCTTTTAAAATGAACATAGTTTTAATGTGTAACATAGATTCATCACATCTTCCCTCCACCCCCAAACTTTACACAGAGAACAGCTTAATATAACACCAAAATCATTTTGGGGTTTGCTGGAGTGCCAGATTGCCTCTAGGTCTATTCTGCTCATCCGCTGCATGCTGCTCCTTTGCCCTACTTGGCAAGCTCAAGGCACAGATGCCAAGCTAGAAAAGATATGTGATCTGCTATTTCTGGTTCCTAAGCAGATTCTATGACCAGTTGGGTTAGCAACAGAGGTGCCTCTGGCTACACCATTGGTTACACCATAGGATCTCTGTTATTGCTCCGGCTTTTTACACCTGGTTTTTAAATTTGGGAATGAACTATATATTAAATCACAAAGGGAGAAAAGCTGTATTGAGAATTGACCATACATAATCTAAACAGAAACTTGTGCAGAATTAAAATAAACAAGGAAAAGAAAGAATGATGAAGAAATATAACAACTCTTGTAACAATCCTTGCCAATGTAAGAGTTAATATCACTTTTGTTTTTTAGTTTTAAAAAATCCTTCTAGGACTCTAATTTTTTGTGAGGAACAGATGGGACAAAAATTATCTGCTTTCTTAAGAGCACTTTGCTGCAATGAACTGTGGTTTCCAGTAGAGGACATCCACTGCTCACACAACATAAATCTACTTTGTTACAGAAAGAAGCCAAGAAGGTGATAACATTGGTAACACATTCAGAACCAATGATTTTATTTACTTGCTCCTCAAAATTTTACAAACCCCATTTGTGTCCACCCAGTGCATGAGAAATGTATGCCTTTTGCTTTCATACATTTAAACGTTTTCTCTTCATTTACTCTAAACAAATGCTATTCCTTCTATTTCAGGATGATGAATCCATTAATTTAACTTTATTTTTATTATGCTCGCATGAGCAAATACAGTGAGTCACTACAACAGTACCTGAGAAAGTTGAGGCTATCCCTGCAACAATAAATAAATGATAAAGCCGGGAGCTACAGTCAGTAAGAAAATGAAGATGCTGCATTTTAAAGCCTCATTGCTTCCAGCTGTTACTTTTTGAGTGAGTATTTTCTGAATCCTATTAGACCCAAATATAGTGATCTTTAGAATTACATTCTTATGTTATTAAGGAATGCTCAAAATTCTGAAAGTTATATTCCACCAGATTTAATACAAACAAGCACATGCACACAGAACCCAAATGTCAGGCAAACGTTATGATATCTAGGCCTATCCAATCTTCCATTAAACCATGAACAACCTCAAACTTTTTTTAAAAAATCCTAGACCTCGGCATAGAGACAATGGCTATTGCATACTGTTTGGTCTCCCACTCTATAGCAGCAGATATTAAAATGAATACGGTGTCTTAGCTATACTACTATAGACAATCCCTCATGGCTGAGTATGATTGTCTTACTAAAGGTAGAGTCTTGGTGGTGGGTTCGTAAGTGACTTTGGAAACCTATTATGTGCTGACATGGTCTTTTGCAGTGAGGACATAGATTTCCAGATGGAAAGTGGTCATGACAAGGATTTGCCTGACACACCCTCCTTTTGGCATGTTTCTCCCTTTTACCCTCTATTTCTGACTCTTCAAAATCCATGGGACTATTGGTAACAACTGACCTCCAGTTACAGTGCTTGAGGGTGAGGGCTTCCCAGTTCTCAATGTTTATTCCACACTTTAAAGGATAGTTTAAAGCCCATCTTTAAATCTCTTTTAATGTCCATCAACATTCTGTTTTTCATTCTTGAACTGAGAATAAAGTAACTGCTTTGAGAGACCATGATCAGGTATTTGAACAACATACCCAGTTCAGCAAAGCTGATGGTAGCCGATTATTTCTTCAATGCTAGTGGTCTTTGTTTCTTCCAGAAAATTGATGTTTATCCACCTATCTTTTCAAGATATTTGCATGATTTTTCAAAGGCAATGATGATGGAATCTTTCCAGAGTTGAGAGTTGCATTTCTAGATGGTCCATGGTTTGCAGGCATACCACAGTTAGAAGGGCAATAGTCTTATAAATAAGCATCTTAGTATACAGTAGATGACAATTAGCCCAGCAATGGCCAAAAGCCACACAGGGCTAAGGGACAGAGGGACATTTTGGCTGTGTATACAATCCCAATATTATTTATTCCATCACAGCAGACTTAGACGCCCAAATGTAAACTTCACCTCTCACATTGAATCCACACTGCAAAATTATAGCAGTTTGACATGGCTTTAACTGTCTTGGCTCAGTGCTATAGAATTCTGAGATTTCAACTTTAGTGATATATTTAGCTTTCTCTGAAAGGCCCCTTCCACACATTTGTATAAAATCCACATTGAACTGGAATATATGGCAGTGTGGACTTAGATAACCCAGTTCAAAGCAGATATTGTGTATTATTTGGCTTGATATTCTGGGTTATATGGCTGTGTGGAAGGGCCCTTAGAGAACTCTGGTGCACAATAAATGACAAATCTCAGGATTCCATTGGATGGTCACATTTTTTTTCCAAAAAGGATATCCTTACTGAGGTCAGGTTTTTTAATCTGGAAAGGAGAGAGAGAGAGAGAGAGAGAGAGAGAGAGAGAGAGAGAGAGAGTACTACCATACTCAAATCTCTACCACTGTGAAAATCAAGGGTGTCATACATACATCAGTAATCTTTTTTGGCATTGAAAAGTTGCAGTCCAGTGTTCTTCAAGGTTTTCCAACAGTATATAAGCTTAAAACTTACTAAACCTAAAATGTTGAACAGTAATTTATTCCTTCCTTATTCTGGTGTGGAATGTAAAAAAAATAAGATCACACAGATGTCACTATTATTGACATAATACTGGAAATGAATAGGTACCCAATAAGCTTCCTGTGTTCAGGGCTGCACATGAATTGGAAACTGGGCTTACTGAATGTCTAAGAACTTCTGAGAACATGTAAAGTTGAGAAAAGTTGCCGCAAATTCACAGAAGGGAATTGAGGATGAAATGCAGTATGGCAAACTAAATATGCAAAGAAAATGGAAGGAGCAGGGCATGTTCAGCCCAGTGAAGAGAAGACTGAAGGGTGACATGGTTGCACTCTTTAAATACTTCAAGGGCTGCCAAGAAAGAAGGGGGTAAATTTGTCCTTCTGCTAACACAGAGGTTAGGACCACATCTAATGATTTGATGTTACAGGAGAATAGATTTCAATAAACATTAAAAGACCTTCTGGAGAGTAAGAGTGGTTTGCCTAGAGAGGTGATGGGGTCCTTTTCTGCAAAGAGTGGTGGCACAGCTACCTGCTGTAGATGCTTTATCTGAACATTTTGGATTGAGCTAGATGGACTAGAATACTAGATGGACTATGAGGCATCTTCCAATTATATGTTTCTATATGTTACAATGACTTTTTAAACATTTAATTATGTAACAGTAATGTGTGAGAACTGGTTTGCTAAGCTACATTTCTTATTGTCTATTAGTAATTATGGTTTAAATAAATTTTAATTGTTTTGGCCGTGTTTTAATTCAATTTTTTTTGCAAAAATATTTTAATATAATCTTATTTAAAATTAGTGTAAACTACCTTGTATCCCATCACAAGAGAAATGTTGGGTATACATTTAATAATAAAATTCCCAAAATTTGCTGTTATATGGTGAAATTGAGCAATGTTCATGAATACTATTTTGCTTGCCTTAACCCTGAAACCTTGTCAAGTCTTAAATGACAGTCTGTGTAGTTATTATAGTATATCTCAATGAAAAAGCCACAATAATGTACTAAATTTTCTCAAATCTCTCTTTCGGTCTTGTAAGATAGTTTATGCAATTAAAATGTAGATTAAATTATTCCAAGAAAGAGAAATAAAATGATTTTCAAACCTTGCTTGAGTTCCTCCAAAGTAAAGCTGTGAATCTCTAAATCCTGATGAAGAATTACTGGGATTAATTTTCTGTAATGTTCAATTTCTCTGCCATAAATTCCATTTAGTATCAGCCCATGCCAGGGTGGGGTAACAATATAAAATCTTAACAGATCTTGCGGAATGTCAAAATCTTCAACATTAATGGTGTCAGGTCCTATTGCTGCAGTGTTTCCTTCCATTACCTAAAGTAAAAGATGAATTTCAATTAAATTTCAAAATTATGAATAAAGAGTAGTGTACATTTTCTTTCAAAAATACTTCTAAAAGTGTATGTTGAGTTCACAAAAGGAGAAAATATATTTTAAAAATATGCAAGTTCAGCATTAAAAATTTCGGTGACAGAGGCTTTCTGATTTTCACATGGCTATCTTAGAATCCTCTTTACGTGTTCCTCAGTTTTACAAAGCTGTGGAGAATCTCCTTACTTTTCCAACCAAACTTTATACTACATCAGCTTTCTTTCCCTTCTGAACTCTTGACAATGCCTCGCTTCTCCAATTTATTAAAATTCCCTCTTTCACAATAATCTTAATCTTTCACTTGCTGTGGCATCAGCAGAGATTATGTTCAATGCATCCCTATATTTTAGAAACATTTTTCAAGACTCATTAATGGCAGCTTCCATATAAGGAGAAGATGGAAAGAAGGCAAATGAAGAAACTCATGCATTCAAACTTGTTATCAGGCAAGCTACAACTTCATTTTAATTCAAAAGCAATGAGAAAGAAATGTACAATTTCAAATTTATGTTAGAGATGAAATTAAAATGCCATTCCAGTTTTGGAACATATGGACATTTGGATTCCATGTGATATACATTCAAATTTTGCTTTGAATTTCTATGCTTGAAAGCATCTTGAATTTGATTTGGAAACTATATATTTAGTTTTCCTAATCAATTTTGAAATATTGGCCAGACAACCAATAACATACTATTTTTTTCTAAAATATCTACATAATATACAGAGCTGGAAATGTAATTTGCAAATGAATTCTTGTTACAAAAATGTCTTTGTTGCCACCTCAAATTCATTTCAGCTCCATTTTTACACACTGCAATTGGACAGCTTTACAGTAACACCCCAATTAGTTTATACTAGTTCAGCATTCATCAAGAGACTTGTATGATAAATAAGAAAACTCCTGGCAAAGAATTACCTTGCCTGCTCCCCAACATATGCACACATATTTATTTAAAAAGAAGCCATACTGCATATGTCCCACCATGTTTTTTTGCACTTCAGCTAACATATAATACAGAGTGTGGAGCTGTCTCTTTTCTCTATTTGTAGATTGTTTACTTTCATGTCATGAAGAAGCAAACCAATGTGTCTAAACAATTCAATACCTAGTTACATGGCTCATCTGGTATGTTGGTCCAATTCCATTAGAAAGTAAGGGTTTTTTCTCCATCTTGTAACAATTCAAAATGGGGAAATGATTTCATACTGAAGATCAAAACCAATTTGATTGGATTTACATTCAAATATATCAAAAAAAGGCCATAATGTGTTAGAAGTGCAGTTTTCTTGTGTTCATGGGTATGTCTGGATTTGCCGTTGCAATTCTATGCAAAATTTCATTATGCAAGAGGGAAGTGGAGAAAGAAATTTCATGAAATGCCACAACCTCATGCAAAAAAGCATTTGTGCACTTCTAAAGTCTTGTTGAAATAAAATATGAACCTCACCTCAAATGTTTGCATATTTACAAATATTTCATGTTTTTCCTATAAATAAAATGTATGAAAAACCATTGCATATATTTTTAAAATGTCAACAATATGGGGTGAAGGAGAAACATGCAGAGACCAATGTCAGTGGGGAAAGGCATCATAATTAGATACATTGCACAAATGAACATGTACATTAGGCTAAACAACTGCACAGATTGTAAAGAGAAAAAATAAAGCAAAATCTTGCTAACTAATACTGAACAGGAGAGAAAAAAGGAATTTTGTTTGACACCAAAACAGAAAGAAATTGCATCCTTTGTTCACTGAGGAAAGTGTGCACATATATAGTTATTCAAAAATGGATTTTATTTAGGGTTGCTTTACATATTTTTCTGACACATTGCAATGAAATATGTATTACTGTCATATCCTAGGAGTCTAGCAGAGGTCTCAACACTGACCATTTTGTGTGCAAACTGAGGAAAGTTAGACTTTGGCCAACAGTAGAAGAGACTTCATTTTTTCAGCCTCTGTTTGAAGAGCTTTCAAAAAAATATAGAGGTAGATGAAACTGGAACTTGGCTGCTAAAACCATTATTTGAAGCCAACCATATATTATAAAGTTAATTGAAGACTGCCGATTTGTGACACTTCATTCCCAATGTTACAAAAATTTACAATATTTTACGAATACTTCACTATTATTGTGGTATTTTATATTGGGATTTTAATGCTATCTATTAAAATCAATTGCAAACTATTTTTAAAGCCCTGTTCACATTCAACTATACAACAACTTGTAAACATGGTCTGTTGTTGTTGTTAGAGTTTTATAATGACTACAAGATTAAAAGAAGCCACCTTCCAGTTTATTATCAAAGTTCAACAAAAATAATATCTAGAACTTGGAAAGTTACTTTTTAAAATAATTTGTTTTGTTACTCACAACAGTGTTTAAAAAGTAGTTGATTCCTGTTACTCATTGGAATAGAGGGAAGAATAACTCTTTACATTGCTTGATAGTGTGCTCATTTTTGTCCATTATTTTTAAATGAAAAATATGTATAGTGTTGATAAGCAAACAACATCAAATTGGAACAATTTATCTCTCAGGATTGTACCCTTCTTAGCCCTAAAATTACCTACTTACATGTAATGACATTATTTATAACATTATTTCCAAGTGCAGACTGTTTAATGCAGAAGTAGCTGTCAAACTACTTTCATTTCAAATTTCTAATAAGAATGTACTAAGTTTCCTTCAAAGCAGGATATATTTTTTTGCAGCAAAACAGATGCAACAACTCTCTTTCTCACCTCAAGCACACATATATTCAATTCCTTACACATACCCCTTGAACCATAAATGAAGCAATGCATTAAGAAGGGATTCAGCTTTTATTCACCTTCAAACATTAGGATTAGGTATTAGGATAGTCTCAGGTGCAATTTATGTTGCTTTCAAGTTCAGCCACCACGTGTGCAGCATTCATTAGCTCCTCACATGTTTCTCATTCAGGGACTTACACCAGCTGAGAACCACATATGGAGGCTTAGATTTATAAAGCTTTCATTTTGTGCCATAGAAGCTGACAAGAAATACCTTCCCACATGCTTGAATGTGGTATGTTTGTGGTGTTCTTTTTTTGCTTACTAGAGGCATTCTGTTCTCATGTCTACAGTTGTGTTAAAAGAAATCTATTTGGTTTCATTTAGTTTGTCCCCATTCCCCTCTTCCTCTTTCTTATTGCTTTACCTCTCTCTTACCTTGCCACTTCAGTTTGATTTGACATGAGAATCCATCAATACTAGTTTCATAATGGAATAAAATGATTTTTTCCACTTTTGTACATGTATATGTCAGCCTCAAAGGCAGGTTTGGTGTGTATGTGTAAAATTATGGATTTTGATGTGACCTGTGGATAAGTCTAGAGTAATTCTGTGGAGAAAAAATATTGACTGGCAGAATTTTCATGTCCAAGTATCCAGAAAGACCAGAAGTGGCCAGTGTCCTCTTTAGTTTCTCCCAGGATAGATTAAATTCTTGACTTTCACCACTCTAGTCAGAGAGGGGTATTTTTGATAGTAGTTAAGGTACGCTACCTATACAGACCTGTGGATAAATCAACTCAGGTTTTGAGGGTTGGTTTTTTGAAGCTAATTTATCTTGAGTACAGCATATAGTTCAATATACACCCTAGGTTCTAGAGATAAGAATCGCCACAAAATGATGAGGGGGTTTCAAATACTTCAATTTATTCCACCTTCCCATCATCTCAATCTTTTCCATGGAGTGGTACTAAATATTCTTAAAACTTAGAGTGCTGTTTTATGTCTTTAATAAAATCTTAAGTAAAATGTATTACAGAGCTATGTTTAGATCTGTTGTAGCTGAACTCCTTTTCTATACTATTTGCCTAATTCTTAGCATCATTTTTGTTTTGGCTACTATGCTTGTATGTTCTACCAGCCAAGAAGGATAAATTCTTTGGGGAAATTGTGTAAGAAGACATTATTCACTCTTGCCATGATCTTTCATCAGTGATGTATGCAAGGAAAACAGCCATGCATTCACATATTTTATTGTAAATATTTGGCCCTAACCTAATATGAAATGATTTAAATCAGAAAAATGTTCTTTGCAAAAGTAAATGCTCCCTTTTTCAGAGCCCAACTCCCAACTTTCACATCTGTTTTTAAACTTAAGGAAGTTTTGTTTCTCAACTAGCCCCATGAATTTTAAAAAGAATACTAAACACTTAATGTGTTGTAATTGCAGTTCCCCCTAGTTTAAAACATCAGAAATAGGTAACACAAAGGGATCTTGAAGAAATTTTGAGATTAACTGTGAGGAAGAAGTTGGTAGCATACAATTTTGTAGGCTATAGCCTTGTATTGCATGAAGCAGACTTAAGTCTACAAAAGCTTTTCCCACCAAACTCTGCATATTGATCCAAGCTCACATGGCTTTGTAGATAGGCAATGTACTGTGTCGGGTATTGGTTGCCATTTTTTAATTTGTGCGTATGTACATGTTTTGCTTTGAAATGTGTGCTTAAAATTTTGATAGTTTTCTTACATTTCCAGATATTTCTCCCTAGGAAGGTCCTGTTCCTTCAAAACATTCTTGTGATGCTCTAATCATTCAGATCTCATTTTCGACAGACAGAAGATTACCTGAGACTGTCCCTGCTAAATTAGGATATTTTAAGCGTATGAAACTAACTTCAGCATAGAATCTCATACCACATTATTCATATTTCCTGCAATTTCCCAGCATTTTGGAGCTTTGATGAAAGTCCTTAACACAACACATGAAGCTGTCATTAACAGAATAACAATAAATATATATTTGGAATCTTTTGCTACTTCCTATGGGATCTTTCATTGGAAAGACATGTCTTTGACTACAGTATTTCCTGCAGATTACAGAAAATATATTAAACACCAATAGCAACATAATTCTATACAGTACCATGATTATATACTAGCTCACTGAATTGATGTTTTCACATTTTGTCCGTATCTTGTGGAATTTCATTACAGAAACCAAAGAAGAACATATATGACTCACTGTTATGTTTCTGAGTTTCAGCTGTGGGATTTCATCATTAACTGGAATGATGACAATGTAGAAAGGCATGGCTATGGATTTATGAAAGCCATCACTTACTGATACCATGAAACCATCTGAAATGGGTTCCAAATTCTCATGCTTAGACTGAACATAGTTGATATAACCATCTTGGATGTTCTGAAATGTGAAGAAACCTTTTGGAGAGAGTCAGGATGTTAAAAACAGACAATGATATTTCCAGGGGGTTTTTTTACACTTAATTCTATGGGCACATTCAACAGATGTTATGACTATTTTCTTAACTGACTCCTTCAGAAACATGCCTGAATACATACATGTTGAAGACTCATAATTGATATTTTTCAATGGTATTATACTTGTACTTGTATCCTTTGTATACACACCTAAAATATATCATGCAAAGTACCTTAGCAATATAATTCTCTTTCCAGTTCCAGTTCTGCTTTCCCCCTCCTTTCTTAGGATTCTTTTTAACTCCTTGATTCTATATTTAAGATTCTGCTCAAAGCATTGCTAATTGTTTTCAATATCAAACAGCTCTTTTAAAATCACTTGTATCTGTTTCATTTAAAAGATGAAACAGATTTTTTTGTTCTAAAGATAGGTGGATTATGTTCAGTATTTGGAAAAAAGACACAAAATTGCAAGCTCCCTTTCTATATATTAGGGCCTTGAGAGTTCATTGTAGCTTTATGCGAAAGGATTGTTTTCATGATAGAGAAATAATGAAGTTGTATGTATTATTAATTTTTAAATGCAGAGAAAGCATTTAATTTATATTACACTTAGTTTGGAGGGTACCTACAAAGATAGTAAAAGTATCTAATAACATCTGCTCCTATGCCCCATCCTTCAAAAAGATAGAGGACATACTTCACTGCTTGGCATTTGTGTGTCTAGTTTAGGGTTTGCTTGTAGAGCAACACATTTGCAACTCACTTATATTCAAGCCCACATTGCTCTTCTCATATCCAGGGGTAGGAACAGTATTCTCCAGGTAACCATACAAAGGATTTGTCTCTAAGAAGAAAGTTAACTCCTCTGGCTTTGAGTCTTCATCTTTTGCATCCAGATATTTTAAACTGATAGTTGTTGAAGTGCCTTCTTCCACTACAAATATCTCTCCTTGAGGTAAAGCAGAAGAAGAATATTATTTTCACTATTCCAGATTTAAAGTTGTACTTTGATTATTTTGCAATTAAGAGGAGACTAAGCCTCCACAGCCTGCCTGTCTTAGCTCAACCTAATCAGCCATTGATTTGGGCAGTAGCTGCTGAGAAAAGCAGTAGTGAAACTTTGTTTCAGCAGAAGATAACTTACTCAGCACTATTGGGATGGTACATATCTCTGTTTACAGTTACTAGCATAAATGAAGTAGTCTTTCTTAAAGTGCCTGAAGGGTATGTAAAACTATAATGTATCAGTTCAGTTTAGAGCTGAGAACTGCAGAATTCAAATCACTTTTCTCTAATCTTGCCTACCATTCCCAAATTGTTTGTATGATGCTCCTATCTATGGATTCAAAATGCATGCAATCACTGAGCGAACTAAACTGCTTAGAAATCTCTCTTTGTAAAATGTTGTTGCACCACAAGGCAGCAGGGATGGGACGATGTTTCCGTTTTTCCTGAAGTGACCACAGAAACCTAAACAGGCATAACAGAACCTGGCAGCATTCCATCACAATTTTCCACACAAAGAGCTCACAATGTCTTCTTTCCATAGGGAATGCACCAGTGTGCAGTAAAATAGGCATAAATAAACTGTGGACCTCTCTCTCTCTCTCTCTCTCTCTCACACACACACACACACACCCATACATTAGCCACAGCAAATATGAGCTGGAAAGGCATAAGTGGTCTTGCTGCAAAAGGTCACAATCAAGATCTGCTAAAAAAGTATTTATAACTAATAACAAAGTTATAACAATATGATTCCATACCTAGTCGTTTGTAGTCTGACAGAGTTCTCTGGCTGTAAATCCTAAATTCCCCTCCCTCAAATGCAAATCCCAGCATTCCGCAGATGGAACCACAGCAATTAAAATGTATGACAACACTACAATGGTGTACTGAGAAAGGGCCTATGAACTACCATGGCTTCCACATCTATGAGGTAGAGCAGTGTTTCCCAACCAGAGTCTAGTGTGTTGAAGTATAAAAACCCTAAGAAACCTACCTCGATAAAGGCACAAAATTACAAACACCACCCCTCCCCACCCGTTGTCTACTTGGTCTCTCCCTCTCCATACATTGGGAAGGCCCGCCTCCCTTTCCCCAAGTAGAGCCCTCCGCTTGCCTCCTGGGGGTTCTGTGTGAGAAGTTTGGCCCAGTTCTATCATTGGTGGGGTTCAGAATGCTCTTTGAATGTAGGGGAACTATAAATCCCAGCAACTACAACTCCCAAATGTCAAGGTCTATTTCCCCTGAAGTCCATCTGCGTTCATATTTGGGCATATAAAGTATTCATGCCAAGTTTGGTCCTGATCCAACATTGTTTGAGTCCACAGTGCTCTCTGGATATAGGTGAACTACAACTCCAAAACTCAAGGTCAATGCCCACCAAACTCTTATAGCATTTTCCCTTGGTTATGGGAATTCTGTGTGGGAAATTTGAGCCTTTCTGCCATTCCTGCCAGGATATCTATGTTGAGTTCATCGAAACAGGCCCAGGTTTCACACTGAGTGTATAAATACATTTATTTATTTATTTATTTATTTATTTATTCAAACTTCTATCACCGCCACTCCCTGAGGGCTCGGAGCGGTTCACAAGTCTGGATAACAAAAACAATGAGCAACGAACAGACAGACAACATCAGAAAAGAGAGAAAGGGGAGGGGGGAGGAGAGGGGGAGAGAGCAGAGATAGAGAATCAGAGCGCGGCAGGGGTGTGCTCAGTTGGACCTAAGCAGGCCCCACCTTGCCATCGAAAGAAGGAAGCATGGGAGGTCTCAAAGTGATCTCTCGCAGTTGGCCACAGAGGTATCGGATGGCCTGGCTTCCTCTGTCCAGAGGTCTGACAGGGGGAGTCAGACGTACTGAAGGAGTGTCTTTCTCCAACTTCAGGCAGGTCCGGGGGAGCTCACACCACTTAGAACTCGGGCTCCAAAAGGTTCTGGGTCGAAGTGATCTCCAGAATCTGGGCTCGAGTGAGGTGGCCCCCCTCTTTCTCAAGTCCTTGGGAGGAAAAGTGGAGGGTCCTGGGGGTCGGCGACCTCGACAGGGGGGCGAACGGCATTGATGGTCCCTGAGGGGACCAGGGGGGGGTCTGCAGTTCCTTAACATCCGGCGCCGTTTCCTCCAGCGGCACTGTGGCTTCTGCCGCAGGGCGCCTCCAGGATTAGGGTCCCCCATCAGTGGGCACATCCTCCCTGGACTACTCCCTGAATTAGTCGCCCCTAGACCAGTTTCACCTTGGTCTGGTCTGTGACTCTTCCTCCAGTCACCAGCAGGTGGTGGTGCAGACTGTGGGCTGGTCGCAGCCATGGGGATCGCTGGCAGTCGGCCGGCTTGTCGCCGGGGCCGCTCCCAGGGAACCCTCGCCAGGACCCGAGATGTCAAGCGCCTCCGTCAGGGACCCCAGGGGCAGCGGTTTAGGGGTGCTTGTGGCCTCCAGCAGGAAAACCAGCAATGGCGGCTGCTCCAGTGTGAGGACCATGGGGGGCGTGGTCGTGGCCTTTGGGGAGGGCAGGGGAGGTGGGGCTAAGGACGCCGAGCCGATCGGGGTCAGCGCCATGTTGACACGACCGGCCGACGCCCTCTCCATCGGGCTCCACCATGGCACCAGCACCACTCTGGCCAAGGCCTCGCCCCTCCCTTGCCCCCTCCCTCAGAAGGCAGCCAACCGTCCTCCAGGAGCACATCTTGCGGGGCGCTCCTCGAGGTCTCCGCGTGGCTCTCCTCCATTCGGTCTCCCGGGACCAGGACGCTCGGCGAGCCCGAGCAATGCCCGCCCAAGGGGCCAGCAGCAATCGCCTCACTTGCCTCTCTGTCCTCTGGGCCCGGGCACAACGGGTCCAGGCATGGCGGGTCTGGCGCTCCATCAGCCGTTGCCCTTCCAGTCCCGAGACGGGGATCCAGGCGGTGCAGGCCATCCTCGCAGCAGAGGAACACCAGCACCAGCCCCAGCTCTTCCATCTCCCCCAGCCAGGCGGCCAGCCGCTCGACTAGCTGACTGAAGCCAAGAAGGTGGTGTGTAGGATCCGGCGGCACATCCTGGGTGGTGTCCTGGGTGGTGTCGGGGGGTGATCGCTTGCCTCCCTCTGGGTGGTGTTAGGGGGGGGGAATCCCGGCCTCTTCCAAACCCGGCCAGGGAACAGGGGACCATGGCAGGCGATTCCAAGGGGTTGCTGTGGTCGCTGCGGTCGCTGTTGGCCCAAAGGTCCTCCTGGAGGCTGCAGCGTCCGTCATACACGTGTGGATCCTGAGAACCTTGGAGGGCCTCAAAGAGAAGCAGGGAACTCGCCGACGCTTCTAACAGCGACCAAGGATTCGCCCCAGGGTCCTGCAAGTCACCCCTCGTGCATGGGGTAACTGACCTCGTAGATGGGGGTGCTGTGTGGGAAAATCTGCATGGGCCTCGGCGGAGCTCGGCGTTCAAGCGCTTACTTGACGCGGCCAACTTGGTTCACAAACTTCATGTATTCAGCATAAAGGCACTTGGCTTATCAATCCACTTACAAATAGGATTTGAAATAGTTTCTTTGTATAGGTAACACATGGCATCATTCTTATAATCAACAGTCGATAGTCCAAGGCATTTCTTTGTTTTGAAAGTCGAATAGAGTCCCTGTCTACTCTGAAAGTCCAATCGAATCTCTAAGTATACTGTTTCTACTTGAAGTCTGAAGCATTTTAAAACATAGTAACTATATGTATTACTGTGTTAGAGTGTCATTTTGTGTCATTTTGGTTGGTGGTGTGCCCCAGGATTTTGCAAATGTAAAAAGTGTGCCGAGGCTCAAAAAAGGTTGGGAAACACTGAGGTAGAGGTTTTGATCCAGACTTCACAAGACCTATCTAAAGTACAGAATACTCTCAAAATAGGTTCAGCACCTTGGATAGTTCTTAAGGTTATCACTGCAATCCAGAGCAAATCAGTGCTGTTATGGAAAAACCAAGCCACCATAGAAATTGGGGTGAGGGGATATCTCATTTATTAGCAGAAGAATAATCTATTTCCTGCCAAGTGGGAATCTCTGCTGAGAATAATGCTGCAGTGGATAATGGTTTTCGTTTGTTGTTGGGAGTGGGGGTTGTTGCCTTCTGTGAAGTTACTTGGGGAGGGTTTTTTTGTGCATTATCAATCTACACAATACCTTTTATCACAGGAAATGTGTATCCTGTACAGAAAACGTAATATTTTGTGCAGGAATCATATATCTTGTGTGGGGCAGGAGGAGGCAAATGGATAGGGTGTGTAAGTTGGCATGTGTGTGTGTGGAGTAAAAATCACTTGTATTTCTGTGCAGCATAATTTTCCTATAGACTTCACAAAGTGTGAATACCTTTTGAGAATGGTCCAGAAATCTACGTTTTGTTTCTGCCATGATGGGAAAAAACTACAGAGACTATTAATTCTTCCATGTGAAGATAAGTATTTGAATGTTTGCATATCAAAACTTGCTTAAGACACCTTTCCATTTCTAGCCTTTCTTAACTAAATCAATGTCCTCACCTTAAACTGGGTTGCTGATTCAAAGCAACTTTATATTTCAAAATTTTGTATGAGGTTATGTAACCACTCGGATGGTAGTGGAGATTTTGAGACATTCTGAGTACCAGTAAATCCTCCTGCTCTAGGCAGTGAGACAATGCTCCCTTCTCTCTGGAGACAAGCAAGACAGCAAGGTTCCTATGTTGACAGGAAGGATTGCATTTAATTTCACCATAAAATGAGTGAGTTGCATTTAATTAGAAAACAAAGGACATCTTTGTTTCATTACTAAGAGCAAGCAAATAACATTTTTTAAAAGAGTGAAAAGCAACAAGGCAGTGAAAGAAAAGCTACAGAAAACCTTGATGCTGATTTTTTTCTGTTAAAAGAGTGCTTGCACAGATGGAACGGCGCTATGTCACCAGTGACCTTGCTTATTCTTCCGCACCAGTTGCATTTTTCCAAGTTCTCTTCTTCTATTGGAGCTATGGACCTCCCACTCCCACTTGTATTGTGCCTTGTCCATGTGGAATGTAGAAAGAAAATACAGAGGCTTTGCTACATTTTAACCTAGATAAGCAAGCATGTGTATGGGCATGATTGTGCAATGAAGCCTGGATTTGAGATCTAGCGAAAGGGTGACATGAGATACAATGGAGAAAACCCATTGTATAGGACTCTTGAATACTAAATTATTATTGGATTGATACTGTTGGCTCTGCTAAGTGTATCATTTTATATCTATGGAAAAACAGACAAAAAGCAAGACAGGAATTTGCATTCAGAATGCAAATCACAAACATCTTTTTTCTCTGGGGGCAATCATTTTGCGAAATCAATATCACTGGAAACATAGATATCACAAGCTATTTTGCCATCTGAAACAAATAATGTGATAGACCTTCTCCTCTTATTCCACTACAGCATTTGATTGTTATTTCAATGATGATTGCCTTTGTTACACCTGACAGCAGATGGCTAGATAGTTGGGTATAAGGCAGTCTTTATTTTTCCTCTAGGCCAGTGGTTCTCAAACTGTGGGTCCCCAGGTGTTTTGGCCTACAACTCTCAGAAATCCCAACCAGTTTACCAGCTGTTAGGATTTCTAGTAGTCGAAGGCCAAAACATCTGGGGACCCATAAGTTGAGAACTACTGCTCTGGGATCTGCCATGTGAAGTAAACACCTCATTCTATCAAAATGGTACAGCCAGAGTTGGACTTAACACGGTTGATATTGCATTTTTCTTTCAATAGCTGCATGTCTAACCACAACCAACCCCCCTATCCCCTCCCCCCAAACACACACAAGTCACTTCCATTTGTTGGGAAACAAGCCAGCATTTAGGTCTCAAACAGACATGTTGACATCACGGTTTCAACATTATGATATGTGAGGAATCAGATCTTTGAGAATTCTGATATAAACTGAGATGTTTGGATCATACAAAGATATAAATGAATATATCACTCTCTTTTAGATTTTGCACTTCTCTGAAGATTTTAACAGATTTTTTGGTTGAAAAATTTGAAGCATATTTTGAAAGAGTTCAAAATTTAAATGTTTTCATGCATTTTTTGTTTTTAAAATGCAGATTAAATGTAGAAACATGATGGAACATATTTATTTAGGAACACATGTGAAAATGACCTTACCCTTCCACTCTCAGAAATTTGTACTAGATTAGATTGTACTATTAACAATTCATAGTTAATGAGATTGTAATGATTCAGGGTTGTATCCAAGGTTCCCAGTTTCTCTCAATTAGCAAATGTGGCATCATCATTTTCCATTTTGAATATGAAAAACCCATTTTGGCAAGCAGTAACACATTGTTATCATGGAAAAGAAAACATAGCGAATATTCTTTCTATCACTGATGTTTTTGGACCCATGCCTGTTTTGCTTTGTTTCCTAAAGTCTGACACAGGTTTGGGAGGAAGGTTGTTAGAAGCTTATTCTGACCCCAAGTCTCCATGGTAAATGGCTACCATGTTTGTCCACCTTCCACAACTGCATACAAAATTCTCTGGATGCCTTTTGTATCCCTTCAAGCTATATCAACACCCTTCAACAGATTTTAACAACTCTGCCTTACCCAGTAAAGAATGATTAGTTTATTTTACCAAATGATACAATTCAGGTTACAACCTTAAGACACAGAACATTAGGAATAGCTAAACACATACATACCAGTTTGAATGGATGGCTCCTGATTGTTAATGGGCAGAATTGTGAAGTTCAGATCATGTACTGGTAAACTAGGATGAAGTGATATAAGCGATGGGAATTTTTTATCAATGCAACAGTCATCTCCTATTCCAGTTTCTCCATCTGAGATAACAAAAGTTATGCTGTCCACAATATATTCATAACCTATTTCTCCACCTAGAGAATCAATACACACAAACATACATGGGCTATTAATATCCTAACAGGCTTCAAAATAAGAGGTATTAAATTTCATTTCCATAAGAGGAGAAGGTGGAAAATATTAATACATGCATATTAGAACCATTTTCTCAAGTGATCCCACCAAGTGATCATTGTAAATAACAAAAATGGTAGTCACCTTTTATGTCAAAATGACGCTAAGTACGCTCTGTAGAGAACGCAATATGCTAGGCAAATAGGTATCCCGGGTCTACATTGCAAGTGCTCTACTGTAATGCAACTATTTAAAGACAGGTGGAGTAGTAAGAAATTGACAAGATGTGACGTGCTTTTATATGCCACCCTGCCAACATTAAGAAGGAGCAACGGCAAATATACCTATAGCTTATTGAGCAAAATTTATTTCCATTTAGCAATTGGAATTCAGTTAAAGAGATTTTTTCCATCCATCTGCTTTTAAAGTCGGTTAATGGTCTGCAAGATAGTTTTGTTTTTTTCAAATGTAAAGAACAACTCTATAAAATGAAAACATCCCTCAAGATCTGACAGTTGCATAAAATGGAAAAACACATCAAGGATGGTGGCCTTCAAGATAAATATGCATGATTTAAGAATAACTTGCAAGGAAGAAAGAACATTTTCACTTTGCTGAGATCCGTATAAAATTGACAGTACTTAACTTCCTAAGATTTATTTATTTATTTTGCAAAATGAAGGGGAGAAATTTATTTTATTATTTTATTTATTTTATTTATTCAGTTTTGTATGCCGTCCTTCCCCAAGAGCTCAGGATGGCTTACAGAGAATATTAAAAAACACACTTTAAAACAACTGAAATAGTTAAACTCTTAACTAAAAACTATAAAACTATTTACAGCTGAAATAGATCAGAAGTACTCCTTTACTTGTCTTGAGAGGAGTGTGATGGAGAGGCTGGTAACAACAAGGTAGATTTGAATTGGAAAGGAAGATTAACTGATACCCAAGTCCCTTCTTTCTGTCTCACAAACTTCTCAAGCTTGTTTGCTGTGAACAAGGGAGAGGTCCTCCTCAGGGACTGCTCCCAGTCTTTGGAATTCCCTCCTTAGGAAGGCAAGATCCCAAATCCAATTTGTTGATTTGTATATGGTTTTAAATGTAATGGTTTTAAATTTTGAAATAGTTTAAATGTTTTAAAATGGCATTTATAGTTATATATTATTTTATGGTTTTACTATAGTATTCATTCTATTTTTATTTATAAATCAGTTGGAGACATGATATGGATGAATGAAAACACATCTGCATCTCACTAATAAGGAACAATTAATTTGTGTTAAAGGGGAAATAAAAAGAAGATCATCTGTCGGCTCTAAAAAACTGAGAAAAGGAAGCTGTTACTAATAGTGATGATGAAAAAGGACTTGTGGGTTCAGCACTTGAGGGAATACCTCTTGTTATATGTACCCACCAAAGAACCACCATTGGTGATTGCTGTACTTTGTGGGAGGACATCCGAGAAGGACTTCTTTGCTTTTGATTACACCCATTGGGCCTAACTTATTTTTTCCAATTTGCACATTATTCAAACTAACTTAAACTGATAAATTATCTGGTTTTAATTAATAAACGATTTAGTGTATCTTTAGTCCTTTAAAAACATATGTTATATAAAATGATTTTATTGTAAATTGCCCTGAGATACTCAAATATAGGGTAGGTTATGATGTTGTGATGTGGGCATCGAATTGTGCCGTACTGTAAGCCACTCTGAGTCCCCCCTCGGGGGTTGAGAAGAGCGGGGTAAAATCCTGAAATAAATAAATAAATAAATAAATAAAATAAATAATAATACAGATGAAAGAAAGAAGGAATGACGGGAGACAGCAAGGAAGGTACATCAGGAGGGAGGGAGGACTGCCACTTGCTGAGTTGTTAAAATACAGCCTATCTCTTTGGCCACAGTACACCTTACCTTGCTGTTGCGTATAAGAAGGAACACAGGCACTGTAATGACTGCTTTAAGCCCCACTGATTTTTCTGGGAAAGATTTAAGGATATACTTAATTTTTGAAACTAAAATTAATGAGATTTAAAATGCTTAACTCTGGCAATTGTGTGCACATAATATTTTAATGAAAGGTTCATCAGTGCCTAAAGATGCTGACCAGCTGATTTTCAAGACTTTAGAGAAACTAAGCACTTTCA
Source organism: Anolis apletophallus (assembly GCA_030556195.1). Taxonomy (NCBI): domain Eukaryota; kingdom Metazoa; phylum Chordata; class Lepidosauria; order Squamata; family Anolidae; genus Anolis; species Anolis apletophallus. The sequence continues at coordinate 95,566,233 of JARBWK010000005.1, forward strand.
CAGGCAAGTTCTTTTATAACTAATATGCTATTTATAATATTATAAAATAAAATGTCCTTGCTGCCATGTAGCCACTTGGAAGGATGTTCAAATAATTACATTTAAAATAACCTAGAAGAGTTGAAGACAACTGAGAAATAACTACCATAATTTTCTTTCACTTGCAGCACCGGTCACTGATGTTGTGAAAAATTAATGTTATGAATGAAATAATACTTTTGCTAATATGAAAGGAAACCGTGTTGGTTTCAATTTTTTAAAAAAATGTTTGAATGTTTTTAAAATAGCATTTAAGTTCTTATGAAGCTGATCTGGCACATAATAAAAATATTTGGATTTTACAAGTAACAAAAATATACTTTCTGAGGGATATAGTGAGAGGCATTTAGAACAATGCTTGGAAACTGGAAAAAATTAGTCATTTACCAGTGTGAACATAAGAGATGGCACCTTGAGTAACATCATGTTGAGAGAACCTATTCACCACAACGTTATCCTTTTGAATCACACCATGCTTTGGAGTTTTCACAATCATGTAAGTGAGTCTGGTGTCATCATCGTCAACATCTGTTGCATAGAGATATTCAGCATTGATGAGAATTTGCTCTCCTTCTGGGCACTCCAGACTTGACTTTAATCCAGGCTGTAGTTCTGGTGGCTCATCATTAACTGGAATGATCTTGAATTAAGGAACAAGAGAAAACATCATTCATAACTAGAAGGAAGGCTGAAATATGAACCTTATGTTTCGAACCTTAGTTAAAATAGCACACAGGTGGCCCCTCCATATTTGCAGGCTTGAGTTATGCAAATGTGATTATTCACCTTTGACTGATATGTTCTGTCTTAATCTTCTGTGTGACTCTATGATCAAGCTCCTATTAATGCTGACTATAGTCATGTTTTATTTATTTTATTTATTTCAGGATTTTACCCCGCTCTTCTCAACCCTCGAGGGGGGACTTACAGTACGGCACAATTCGATGCCCACATCACAACCGCATAAAACCCCAAAACCCCACAACAATTAAAATACATTAAGATACATTAAAATACAGTTTCAACAGCATCATGCACAGTCATTCCAAGTTAAAACAATATTCAATCCATAAAAACATTGACCCTCTTCATCCATTCCATTAAAATCCCCATCTAACATGCTGCCTAGTGCTGGTGTGCAAACGCCTGGTCCCAAAGCCAGGATTTTACCTTTTTCCTGAATGCCAGGAGGGATGAGGTGGACCGTACCTCAATAGGGAGCGCATTCCACAGGCGGGGAGCCACCACCGAGAAGGCCCTGTCCCTCGTCCCCAGCAGCCGCATTTGAGAAGTCGGCGAGAGCAGGGCCTCCCCGGATGATCTTAGATTGTGAGGTGGGACGTAGCGGCTGATGCGTTCAGACAAGTAAGCTGGGCCAGAACCGTATAGAGCTTTAAAGGTCAGTATAGAGACTTAGAGTTGGAGACTTAGAAATTCCCAAAGAGGTTTTCTTTCAGCTAAACTATTTGTAATTTCTTTATTTGTATTTTTCACTTTCAAAGGGGTGCTGTGCAACTACCACCAGGAAATGCAGAAGGGTGAAACATTTGTTTTTACTGGGTAGAGAAAATCTGAAAGTTGGCCAAGTGGCTTTTGGATCATTCTTTGATCACTAGAGGCACTTTGTTATGACAAAGTAGTGCATTCTATTGAAACTAACCAAGCATTTCTGCTGATTTGATTCTGCTTTTGTCCATGGAAATAGTTGGCTAGAGAAAGTCAGGGCATTTCACCATGGTACAGTCCCATCCAAGCACTAATCAGGACTATGGCTGCTTAATTTCCAAGATCAATTGGGCTCTGGTGACTCCAGGCTGGTTGCAATTTCACATCTATAATGCCAACTTCTGAAGTAATCACCTAGTATAAACAAGTCATGGCTGAATGGATCTATCACACTATGCTTCTGTGATTTGAGAGGTTTGCTTCCAGCTTCCATTTTATCCCCTGCTTCTTGCATACACACTGTCCATGTTGATACACCACTCATGTCCCTATTTGTACAGCCAATACATATGCATTTTGCAGATACCAGGCCTTACTCAAGTATACCCAAGCCTTGCAAAGACTAGACAAAATTCTATGGGCACAATGTCTTCAGGCATACATTCAACCGTACTAAAGTCTCTGCAAACATGTGCTTTCATTTCAATCATAATAGTGCAGTGTGAAAAATGTGGGGAAACTACAAACTAAGGAAAAACAATATGAGACTCATTAGTTTGAAGACAAAAGAGCACAGACTAGGGAAATGTCCCACTTCCAATCTGCAACTTTATATTTTGATCAGTAAAGCCAATTGTAATATACAATATTATTACCATCATGATTAGTTATGACCTTACTTAATAACCTGGATCTGCCATATAAATATTGCAACCAGATTATTTCAGTATGATCTAAACAGAGATCTTTGTGAGAATCTAAGGGGAAGAAGAATGGCAATTAAAAAGTTACTTAGTGGTAGACTTGAAGGCACGTACACACTTACACAGATTATTTCTAAGTTGTTATTACCTGTATTCTTAATGTTCCATCTGCAGTGTTAAATCCATCTGTTGCTAAAAATATGACTCTGTCATCAAGGGTTTCTGTATTGTCATGCTGATACCTTTAAAACAAAATTATGGAAAAGTTGGGCACCCATTAATTATAATTTCAAACTATCAAACTGGCAAGAACAAGTCCTATAAACTGCCACATTACATACTCATAACATTAATATTGTTGAATCATGATGTCTCCAGTTGAGAGAACCTGCTTGATTCTAGTGAGATTCACTGGTATTAAATGAGTTGTATCAGTCACTGATATGGCAGTAACCACAATGAATTTTTGTTCTTGAATAGGAGTCAGACAAAAATAAGTAACAGCTGTTACCTTACTGACATGTGTATTTACATGGAAGCTATACAGCAAATTCAGAAAATAGAAACGATTGACAACTCTGTATTAGATAAGTTGTTTTGTGAATAGAATTTGGGCAACTTTGAAGCTTATTGGTGTTTATTATCCAGTAACGAATAAGCTCCCTGCAAAAGAGAGTGGATCTTTAATCATGGCCTTCTCCTGCTGACTGTATCCACTGGTATTTTATGTGCACCCATTTAAATCAGCTGTTTAATAATGCACTCAAAAAGTACCCATGAGATGTATAGCGAAAGGAAAATTTGAACTAGGATTCCCCATGCCATCCCCATATACATTGTCTCTAGACACATTTAAGACTAATATTAAATTCATCAGTTATTCTAAAACAACAAAATGATATGATTTCTTTTTTTAATAAATCATCTTACTATTTGAGTCATTGTTTGCTAAGCATAAAAATTACCAAACATTGGAAGAGTGCAAATCCCAAAGGGTAAATTTATCCCCCTCCAGCATTATGTCTCCTCGTAGCGTAATGTGTCCATGCAAAGGTGATTTCTTTAGTTCAATTTTTATATCACTGGTTTTAGTGTCCAAGTCTGTAACCATTAGATGCTCTGCAGTGATGAATGAATGGCCACCTTCCGCTGTTTTTAGATGATTGGTGAAAATCTAAAACAGTTATAAACTCAAAACAATCACTGTCATGAACAGCATGAAAACATACAAACATACAATATATTTTCTGTAGTGATAAGCACATGGAGCTGTTTATACTAAGCCAGACTGCTTGTCCAATGCATGGCAGTGGGTTCAGGGAGCTAGGCTTTCAAGAGCTCCTAGGTCTTTGGTAGCCATTCTACTGTGCATCATTTTAGTAGGAATGGCTGACAGTCATATCCTGAATTTCTAAAGTGCTTTTCCAAAAATCAAATGGCACATCTAACTATTAACTCTAGCTAGTAGTTGGAAAGAGTCCACTACAAAGACAGTGCACACTCAGTTCAATCATTTTGGGAAAGGCATTTAGGACTAGAAGCTGAGCCATATTATGCCTGACCTTGAGTCATTAATCAAACAGCAGGTAGAAAACTATCATGATGATCTTGTTTTCATCATGTCATTCATGAAATACCATTTCCAGATCCCAACCTCTTATCCTGATAATGGAAAATACAGAGCCGATGGCCTTTCTTCTAACCTCCTATTTGAAAGGGAAGAACTGCTTCCTATTTGGTTTGTAGTAAGTCCCAGACCATTTGGACTCATTCTATCTCCCCCCCCCCCAATTCTTAATAACTACAGTAAGACCGAGAAGGCAAAAAATACACCACAGGCAACCCACTGAGGTACAAGGAAGATTATATACTAAAGTTCCTTAATCTTAAAAAAGTAAGAGAAATAACTACTTTCCAAGAACTTCAGAAAAAGAAAGTAAGCAAATGCTTTGGTCCAGACATCGTGAATTTAAGCTGCTTAAAATTATGCCCTTATATTCCAAGAAAGAAGCTTTCCTAATTCATGTGAAACACACTCTTCCCATGTGGTAGGTTTTGACGTTAAAGCTTATGGATTTGTGGAAATATGCTTACCTACTATAAGGAACAGTTTTTGTAACTGAAACCCTAGAAGAGTGCAGATAGAAGTATGACTTTGAGGGGATCGACTCCAAAAATACTTGAACATTGCATAAGAGTGTTTGTTTTTGTTTTAAGAAGAAGTTCATTTTTTCCATTTGAAGAAACTCCTAACTGTTATTTGGGGAATAGCATCAATAATTTAACAAAATAAATCTTTCCACTTGCTATGGCTGCATGAAAAAATTACCACATGTAACCTGATGAACTTTGGCTCTTTCTCTGTTTCTATTTTTCAAATAAAATATCTGTGGGTAGGAAGATTAAATAATGCAGTGACAACACCACTCAGTATGTCTAGAAGATTGGGAGAAGGGACAGGGTTGTGTTTGATAGGAAAGCAGAATTGCTAAGATATGAAAATGGGACAGATATATTATACAATCTATATTGGATGGCTTTTTTATATATAAAAAAGCAATACAAACTTTAGTATTTATTATAATTCTGATGTAACATTGTCTTTGCAGTTTTTTTCACCATTATCACAGGCTTAACTGCATGTTCCAAACAGTAGTACAACTGTATGCTTGTAGCTGAGCTACCAGAATGAAAACAAGAAATACTGGTTGCCATCAAGAAATGTAGAGATTAGAGATCTCATTAGACAGATCCCCCCTGCTCTATTTAGTTCCATTTCACTGGCAAACACCAGCAAAAAAGAAGGCACACATGGTGCTTTGTAGCGACCCATGCACCCATGCACCCTTTTCCTTCCCTATCACATGGGGGCATCAGAAAAAGGCTTGTTGAAATGCAAAAGTAGACTCTGTGAAAAAACACCTCTCTGGTTGTCTCCCCAAGAAGCCTTCTTTAGAAGACAGTATGGAAAAATATCATGGGTGAGATACCAGTCCGTGTTGAAAAAGGTTAATAAAGAGGTAAGGCTAAGGGAATTGGAAGAGATTAAAGAAAAAGACAATTCCTTCAACTGGTTCCAGTATAAACAACTGTACGAGATCTACAAGAAAGATAAACTTAAGGGATTTGATTTAAACCCAAATTTCTGGTATAAATTAATCTTTAAAAAGGAAAAAAAGAATTTTGGTATTATACAAAAAACTATTGGAATGGCATACGGAAGATGAATTGATCAAGAATAGTATGATCAAATGGGCAAAAAACTTTGAGCATAATATTCAATTAGAATTATGGGAAAAATCGTGGAAGGTTCACCTGAACTATACCTACTCTTATGACCTGAAAGAGAATTATATGAAAATACGACACAGATGGTATCTCACCCCTTCCAGAATAGCAAAATATTGTCAGGGATATAGCCATAATTGCTGGAAGTGTAAGACAGTGGTGGGGAGCTTTTATCATATGTGGTGGGGGTGTAAGAAGGTGAAAAAATTGGAAAAAATCTATAGAGAAATACAACTTGCTTTAAATTTAAAGTTTGTTATGAAACCTGAGTATCTGCTCCTGGGCTTAATATAATTTAATCTGAATAAAAACATAGGAAAAACTCTTTATTTACTGCATTACAGCCACCAGACTGACTATCGCGAGAAGATGGAAGGAGGAGATTCCCAGCATAAACTACTGGAGAACTAAAATATTGGAAATAATGAAAATGGACTGTCTAACTTTGTTGTTAGCATAAAATATATCAATGAAGAGAACGGACTGGTAACCAGTGATAGAATATCTGAAAAAATACAATGTCGAATGGATAATTAATATTTAGTAGAAAATTGGGGTTTAGTCTAGATTAGACTAAACATAGTATAATTAGTATGGACAAGGAATGGTATATAATCTATGATACAAAAACTATGGGGGACCCCTATATAACCATATACATATATACTCATGTCAAACTCTTTTTCTCTCTCTCTTTTTAACTCTCTCTTTTTTCTCTCTCTATTCCTTTCTACTTTTTCTATCTTTCTTGCTCAAGACATCCTACACAATGTAGGATATCTTTCTTTTTTTTCTTCCTTAGAATGTGTTTTTGTATGTGTATAATTTTACTGTATGCTGATTGTGTATTTTTAGAAAATTAATTTTAAAAAATTAAAAAAGAAAGAAAAAGGCATGTTAGTACCCTGTCCCTGCCCCCATCAGACAAGCGGAAAGGGGCAAAAATGCAGGTAGCTCCATTAGAGCTACCCAAAAGACATCTTACCTCCAGTTCGGAAATCAATGGGGTGGAGCCACAGCCAGCGGCATGTGATGGTGCTCAGCAGGCCCCATCCCTGGAGAGGAGCAAAGACCCTAAAACCTCCAGTGTAATGAGGTCGCTTGGGCTGGTTGTAGAGAAGTTAACTGGGGCTGTACTTTATTTAGGAGACCCTCAATCTGCAAACTGTGAAACTGGTTTGAGGCCAGCATAAACTTATTCCTCTTCCTCCAAATCTAAAACGTATGCCACCTCAGCCTGATACCATTGTATAAACCTGTCAACAGCTAATGCCATACTGGGAAAACTGTCTTGAATCTTATTCCTCCTCTGCATCATCAGGATTTAAAGAGGAACGTGGTCCAGGTTGCTCACAAATCTGTGAACACTATTTTGACCAAAAAGCCTATTATGTGCTCAACAATACTTTCTTCTAATTTCTTATGTTCATTTTTATTTGCTGTATACTGGAACCATCTAAGAAAATTATCATCCCATTACAGGAAGAATTAAAGGCCAATATTTATTAGATATTACAAATCAGACACTGAACATAAACAGAAATGTATACATATTTAGAAGATAAAAGAACAACTTAGAACAACCATCTGGTGGTGACTAGGGGAACTTTCACACAATTAAAACTTGTGCGCCAGCTGTGCCCATAACTTGGGAAGCCAGACTTGGCCACAGTGGTCCATGCTCTTGTTACATCCAGGATAGACTACTGCAATGCACTGTACATGGGGTTGCCTTTGACAACTGCTTGGAAGCTTCAAATAGTTCAACGAGAGGCAGCCAGGTTAATAGCTGGGGCAGCATACAGGGAGCATACAACTCCCATGTTATGCCAGTTCCACGGGCTGCCAGTTTGCTACCTGGCACAATTCAAAGTGCTGGCTTTGGCCTATAAAGCCCTAAATTGCCCCAGCCCAATTTACCTGTCCGAACACATCTCCCCCTATGAATTACCATGGAGATTAAGATCCTCTGGGAGGCCATGCTCTCCGTCCCGCCATTGTCGCAGGCGGGGTGGAGATAAGAGCGAGGCTCTTCTCGGTGATTGCCCCGGCTATAGAACTCCCTTCCTGGCGAGATCAGATCGGCCCCCTCCCTCCTGTCCTTCAGAAGGAAGGTAAAAACCTGGCTGTGGGCCCAAGTTTTTGGGTGAGATGGTTTTAAACAGTGTATTTTAATATTGTGACAAATGTTTTAATGTTTATCTATGCATATAAGGAATTCTTGTACCGGCATTAAATGTTTGCCGTATATATGCTGTGCTTTGCCCTGAGTCCCCTTCAGGATGAGAAGGTCAGAATATAAATGTGTTAAATAAATAAATAAATAGCTCTATAGATAGCATAATTTTGCTTCTTCTTATCAAAGGGTCAGGAAGTATTTCAAAATAAAAATAATAAAATTCCATATTGCCAGTATAAAAACAGCTTACATAAATCTCTAGATCTTGGTTCAAACACTGTTTTCCCTCTTACGCCTCCTGCACAAATAGGTGATTCTGAGAATATGGAAAATGAAATTGAAGGAGGAAGGATTGGGCTCAGTTTGTAATACCCAAGAAACCCCTGTTCCTCATCATTTCCACAATTCACTTTTATTCCCTACTAAGCAGAGTAAACAAAGACAAGGGAAATGTTTAGACATTGCAAATGTTTTTGTAATGCACACATGCCACTGCTTTACAACACATGCTCAAATTTATTTGAATTACTCTTATTCTAATGTTCAGCTAACCCAACACATTTCCTTTTTCAAATTATGTGCAGCATAAAATTGTTCAGATGAAATCATGGGCTATCTATTAATTAGGTTTCTGAATAAATACCTCAGGTGCTTCATCATCCACAGGCATCACTGTGATATTAAAGATGAGGCCAATCCTCATTCCTCCATGCTGGTCACTGACAGAGAATTCAAACTGTACAAACAACAGGTCAGGGCCCATTTCCATTAATGGGGGCATGTATGCCACTTTCAGATGGTTTACAGCATGCTGGGAGAAAGAAATGAAAATGATTGCATTGCATGAATCCCATAAATTCAATTATCTACTTTACAAACTAAAATTAAGATCTTCTGGGGCGGCCCTGCTCTCGTTTCCATCTACAGCTCAAATGTGCCTGGTGGGGACGAGGGACAGGGCCTTCACAGTGGTGGTTCTCCACCTATGGAACACACTCCCAACTGAGATAAGATCGATCTCTTCCCTCCTAGCTTTCTGAAAGAAAGTAACGGCATGGATGTGGGACCAGGCATTTGGTCAATAAATGCAATCAGCACTTTAGGGATGAATTGGATTGGCGGCAAGACTGATGAGGCTGGTTTTAAGGTTTTAATGATGATTTTGTATGGTTTTAATTATGTTGTTTTACCATGTGATGTTTATGCTGTGTTTTTATTGTATTGCTGAAATATCCTCTTGAGGTGAATGTAAGCCGCCCTGAGTCCCATTTCTGGGGTTGAGAAGGGCAGGTTAGAAATGCGGTAAATAAATAAATAAATAAATAAATAAATAAATAAAAGGATATTGCAAGCTACTGCAACCACCCAATTTGTTCGTTCCATCAATCATGAATTGCTCCTTTACTATGAAATCTGGGAGAAAATCCCATCTTGGTTAACTTTAACAGATCTCATATTTTTCACCCTAGTATACATGAGGTCATATCTCACAATGTACTGGGAAATACGCAATGATATATTCAATGCATTTTTCTTTTTAAAAATCCCACATGTGAGAAAGTTAAGAAGTCAGATCAAACAAGGCATACACCTCAATAAAATGTTCCACACAGGTAATTAGTAAAACAAAAAGCCAGCTAACCAAAAGCTTTGCTGCAAAAAATAACACTATTCTGTCCTATTTCCTTGAGAGAATTTGGACCTTCTCTCAAGAAAAGAGTGCAACAGCTATTGCTGTGTGTTCACTTACCTGTGTGAAAGATGACAAAACATGGGGAGGAGAATTTTTCATGTAATTTTTCACATTATCTGCGAAGATTAGTCTTCCTGAATCATAAAGCCTAATGAAGGAAGTGGGGAAATGGTTCTAAAGGTTTAATACAGTATGCCATAGAAAAACAAGACAAAATGCTTTTAAAATAACTTTAGAAACCTTAAGGCACTTTAGGACTAATACATACATTGAAAATAATATTTTGTGAGCCATACTCCATTTAAATATGAAGTATGATCTGATGAAGTGGGCAGTGCTATGCCCATAAATTCATATGTGTACAGCCAAAAATTAAATTCAAAATGGGTTTTGCCAGTTTTCTTTCATTTGTCTATAATCTTAGCTAGACTACAGTTAAAAAATAATGGTGGGAGCACCTGCTTCTTTTAATAAGAAAAAATGTGTGGCATGCACAACCTCAGATGTAAAAGTTATGATGAAATTCATTTTTCTTCATTCATTTCTGAAGTAAGTCTCACAACCATTGTAATGCAAAAAGGAGGTGAATTGATCCCCCCCCCAGAATTCTCCATTATAGAAAAACAGTAATGTTACTGAAGCTATTAAGAAAGGATGAGCACTTGACATTCCCCAAGCAATAACCTCTGCCAAGAACTCTACAAAGAAAAACCAGTTTTCCTTTCACTAGTAGCAGGTGTTATATTGATTTTTCCAAGCGAAGAAGAAGCTGGCCATTTTGCATTGGTTCAAGAAGATCTAAGTCTGGTGTGGATCTTGTTAACCTTCAGAATCTTAAGTACTAACTCCAACATTGTATCCAACTTAAACATGAAGCCCCAGTGTCACACTTTGCTAATACATATTTTTAAAGAACACCGCTGCCCGGCTCCTGTCTGGGGCTCCAGCAGGATGCCGAATAACTCCAGTCTTGCGGGATCTGCACTGGCTGCCTATTGAGCACCGGGTCGCCTTCAAAGTGTTGGTTCTTACCTTTAAGGCCATCCACGGCCTGGGGCCAGCGTATCTGAGGGACCGTCTCGCCTTATACTGCCCATCGAGATCACTCCGGTCTGAAGAGGCCAATTTACTGGTTGTACCATCTGCCAAGCTGGCCCGTTTAACATCCACCCGCCGGAGGGCGTTCTCTGTGATAGCTCCTACGCTATGGAACGCCCTCCCGGTCGAGGCCAGAGCTTTGAGGGACCTACTCCCCTTTAGACGGGCCTGCAAAACCTATTTGTTTAGGCAGGCCTTTGGGGAGTAGGCCCTTGCATCCATAATAGACCGCTCTTCGGCCACCGCTCATTGTACTGTTTTAATTTTACTGTTTTAACTTTTTATTGTATTGCATGTTTTTAAGCAATGTATGTTTTCTGTGTTTTTATGCTGAACCTCTGGCACTACGCCATTGGCCTGTAAGCCGCCGCGAGCCCCCGGGAGTCGGCGGTGCAAAAATCCAAATAAATAAATAATAAATAAATAAATAAATAATAAACACGTTTCCTTTCCTTATGCATGTAAAAAAGCCACATACCCAGGAGAAGTGGGAGAGAAGCAGGCTTTTGTAACTGTATATAAAATTTGGTTGTCTGGTGATTCAGCATCTGTAAAATGGAGGTGGTTCTTTGTGATGAGCGCAATCTCTGTTTCTTTGACAACAAAATGCCTTATTGTCCCAGGAACGGCTTCTGGTAAATGGTCTTTCACTGGCATAATGTGGATCATCACAATCTATAAGACAAATGACATTTATGTTACACTTTTTATATATACACATATGCATGCACATGTATACAGTAGGCCAGGGATGCTCACACTTTTTCAGCATGCGAGCTACTCTTAAAGCAACCAAGTCCAAAAGATCTACCTGCCCTTGCCACTGTGCACTCCCACCACCGCGCGCTCTTGCTACCGCGCATGCTCCTGTTGCCGTTTTCCACCCGCGCAGCGCTTCTTCCACCTGTGGGGCATTACAAGAAGGAGAAAGCACGAGGTGGGGCATCCAGAAGGAGCGCTCCGCCCTGCCTGTCTCACCGGCAATGGAGGCTGCACAGCTGCTTCTGGACGAGAGAGAGGCAGGGCGCTCCCTCCAGAGACCCCGCCTCGTGCTTCCTTCTTCCTCCAATGCCCCGCAGGCGAAAGAAGCACCGCAAGAGAGGAAGCCAGCAGCAGGAGCACACGTGCACGCAGGTTGTGCGTGCGCATGGCAGGAGCGCCCCATCCGGCTGGTGAGGCCTGAAGATCACCTGGAAGAGGGCCGAAGATCTACTAGTAGCTCTCAAGCTACCTAATGAGCACCCCTGCAGTAGGCTCTTGGTGTCCACTGGGGTTTGCTTCCAGGTCTCTGAAGACACCAAAATCCATTGATGTGCATGTCTCATTAAATGAATAGGCCCAGTAAATGGTGTCACTGTCATAAAATGACAAAATGAAGGCATGCTTTGGTGTTTATTTTAAATAAGAGTTTTAAGTCTATGAATGTACAATGTGTGAATGCAGAGGGTCGACTGTATATATATCCACCAAAATATTACATCATCTATAACTGATGAATCTTTTTCCATTTAAAATTAATATGTAGTCTGAAGCATCTGATATAATAAAAATCATGTTAATGTTATCTTTGTAAATTTTTCAACATAAAGAAAGATCTACTGAAGAATTATTAGTCTTTATTTGCTCTGCTGAATTGTTTTAATAATTTAGAAAAAATATAAAAGAAAGGAGTATGCATCATAACATTATTTTGAATTAAAACATTTCTCATAGAAATTTGCTTCTCGGCATGCTTCATTTGCAAGTCTGATTCTGCAGATAACCAAAGAACACACATGTGACCCTGTCAAGGATAGACTACACCTTTGTTAAACCTGCTACTAAGAAAGTTGTGGAATACCAGACAGACTGCTGGACCACACAGATGGTATATGGATTAAACAGGAGGAACAAGAAGCAAGATCAGAGTCCTTGCAGCTGGCATCAGCCACGTTGCCTGCAGCCTTGTAACTTTCGGAAGGGGTGGGGAGGGAAACAGTCCATTTCTGCTGCTTTCCCTGCAGGGATATGGCTGGATTAAAAAATGCCACATGTCAAAAAGAAAGGTACTTGTTATTCTTATCCCCCCCTATCTATTTCTCTCTCTCTCTCTCTCTCTCTCTCTCTCTCTCTCTCTCTCTCTTATGCATGCATGATGAAGGATACCTTTTCTTGTAGTGACTGGATATACTTCTCAGAAAGAGTTATTGCACTGCACTTTCATCCCATGCCCTTGTTCCTTAGCTACAATTTGCACTATCCCATTCCCTTGTCTGTTTACAGTTTGGCCATGTGTGATGGCATTTGTCACCATAGGGTGTTGTTCTGAATTTTTTATTGTTTTATGTTATTGTTTTTACTTTTTGTATTGCACGGTGTGTTCATTGTATGCATTGTTTTAGGCACTTTGAGTCATATGTAAGCTGCCCTGAGTCCCTTTGGTGAGATGGAGGTGGGGTACAAAAATAAAATTATTATATTATTAATGTTATTGTTATTGTTATAATCTAAATCACTGAGTGCTGGGTGCACGAACAACAAACAGTACAAGACTAAGATATAAAAATATCTATTTCATAACATCATAAACAGCATTGGGTTATACAGGTGTTGCATACATTAAACAGGACTAGTCATACATAGAAAAACATCAAGCTTTGGCATCGCCAACTCGTCGGCCTCTTTTTGAACTTATATATTTTGGAGCTTATTCTACCTCCAATATCCCTGTGTCATCCGCCATTTGGACTTTACAGTATCTGGGGACATCATTCGATTCTATGGACAGTCATTATATTATTTGAGGGGTTGCGATTCTACTATGACTTATTGCCATTGTTCTATTACATATAGAGCACCTCCTATGATGTTTTTCTATGTATGACTAGTCCTGTTTAATGTATGCAACACCTGTATAACCCAATGCTGTTTATGATGTTATGAAATAGATATTTTTATATCTTAGTCTTGTACTGTTTGTTGTTCGTGCACCCAGCACTCAGTGATTTAGATTGTACACGAGTTTACTCGTTGAGGCCTCACTATATTTTTCCATTATGGAAACTAATAGAATTCAATTGTTCCTACCTGAAGCTAGACAGGAGATCATATCAGATTGGACTTTGGATCCAGATGCAGAGGAAGATGAGACAGACAATGAGATTACACCTACTCTTAAGTTACTAGAGGAGAAGGAGTTGAGACTAATTAGAGTGGAGCTGAATGCAGCATCATTGTCTGATTATGTTCGCAAGGAAATAATCCCCAGAGGGATGAGAGTACAAATCCCCAGGGAGTATATGTCAAGGATGAGGTCTTTACTAATAATTGGAGAGGAATTATTGAACGCTGCAGCTTAGATTTGATGACCTTGATAGTCCAAAGAGCCACGGTGGAGGCCAAGGAATTGAGGACTGAGATAGCCTCCTTTAGAACAGTGTTAGAAGTGGACACCAATGTACCGGATTTAACCCGGATTAAACAAGCCTGTGATGAGTTATATCGTGATTTGAAAAAAAAGAAAGCTTAATAAGTTCAAACGCGATGACAAGGATTTCAAAGAGGGTAATGTGTATAGGGAACCACAAAGACCCATATATTATTCCAGACGGGTCACTTTCTCCCGTGATTCACTCAATTCTAACTCCTCAGGCGAAAACCTTCCTCCCAGCAGAGAAGAAACCCCATCCACCTCCAGTGGGGCTGCGGCCCCGCCTCCCCAAACAGAACCAGAAGGTTACATCCCAATACTGGTTCAGGAAGAATAGACCCCATAACAAACAAAACCAGAATCAAAATTTTCGGAGGGCTCCAGACAAACGCAATCCGACCTAGTTATGAATCTTTCTAGTTACACCCTCTCTCCTCTTGAACTATGTGTTTTGAATAAAGGACTGACTTTTGTCCCTACCCCTAGATGTGATGCCTTAAATATTAGGACAGACCTTGCCACCCTGTTTCGCTCGATACGCCTTAGAGAGCATTTTGCTGACTCAGAATCTAAGAACATCTCTATGTTACCTGTATTTAAACCTAAGAGTACTTTTGTACCCCTCTGGTGTCCTCCTCTATCAGAACATTTGAGAATACTATCATCAGGGAAGCCAACAAAATTGATCACTCCCATGATCTACAGAGATCCAATTTGACAAAAGAAGAATGGCTGACCGCTAAACAACTAGGAAATAACCCAGAAATCGTGATCAAGAAATCCGATAAAGGAGGTTCCATTGTGGTATTAGACAAAGAAACATATGTCAATGAATGTAGACAGCAATTGCAGAATGCACGATTCTATAAAATGTTGAATTATGACCCTACTGCTAAATTCTCTTCTGTCATTAGAAATACCATTGAGGAGGCTGTGGCCACTGGTGTCATTAATGAAAAACAGGGGAATATCTTTTTGTTAAACATCCTAGAACGCCCGTTTTTCTACGTTCTCCCAAAGGTGCATAAATTAATTTTTCCTCCTCCAGGGAGACCCATTGTAAGCGGCTGTGGGGGTATTTTGGAAACACTATCCAATTTTCTTGACTCTTATTTGCAACCTATAGTACGGAAGACTAAGTCTTTTGTTAAGGATACCACTGATGTAATTCGGAAACTGGAAAATCAACCCATTACTTCCAATCAGACCATTATAGTAGCGGATATTGTCTCATTGTATACGTGTATACCACTACCAGAATTAAGAGCTGTAATATACGAGTATTTGATGGCGAATGTACAGGAACTAGAGATGGTGGGTTTCCTGATACAGATCCTTGACATTATTTTGGATTATAACTATTTTGCTTTTGAAAAAGATATCTACCTGCAAATTTCGGGGGTCAGCATGGGCCAAGCGGCCTCGCCTTCTCTAGCCATATTGTACATGTCACATTTGGAGGACATTCATGTCTTCCCCACCACCCACAACACCTTTTCTAGAGCGATTTCTCATTATTATCGATATATTGATGATGTCATATTTCTTATCAATGATTCCATCAATTTGAGTGACTTAAACATATGGCTGAATACATGGGACACCAATATCCAATTTACAGTGAATGCTAGTCAAGAAAAAGTAAATTTCCTTGACCTTACTATCTTTCCAGACAAAGGCCTCCTTAAGACTAGCAACCATAGAAAATTGGTAAAAAGGAACTCATATCTACACTTTAAGAGTTTCCACTCACACCCATTAAAATCAAACCTACCGTTTACACAATTTTCCAGACTGAAACGCAACTCCTCCTTTAATTATGATTTTGAAAGAGAAGCTAAAACCATGAAAATGGGTTTTTTTAGCAAGAGGTTATCCAGAGCAGATAGTCTCCAAGGCCCTCATTAAAGCCAGACACTCAGATAGAAACAGCTTACTCATGAGTAAACCTAAGGCCCATACAGATAATATGGTGTGGCCTTTAACACTGACACCTCATTCGAGTTCTATCATCAAACTTATACGGACATATTGGCCCATTATCTCACATCAAAGGGTTAGAGCATCCCCCTCTTGTCGCTTATAAGCGTACACGTAATTTAGGTGACACCTTGACCCATTCGAATCATGCTTACACACATATCATGAGCAATCTCAGCAAGGGCACTAAGATCTGTGGCAGATGTTCTATCTGCAAAAATATTTGTACTGATACTACTATACACAGCCCCTCCCTAGGGAAGAACTTTGAAGTACGATGTTTCGCAACCTGCGCCAGTTCTTATGTCACATATGCCATCAGTTGTTCCTGCCCGGCAGTTTATGTTGGGATGACCACTAGATCGTTACGCCAACGTTTTATTGAGCACAGAAGTAGGATTAACACAGGCAACACTGATTTACCCTTGTATACACATTGCCTACAACATAAACATCAACCTGACTCACTACGCATTAGAGTACTTGATAAAATTGAACCACATAGGTATACAGACCCCTTTAAGGCCCTCTGCAAACTTGAAAGACTTTGGATAATCCAATTAAACTCAGAGATTCCTAATGGGTTAAACGAGGTAATCAGTGTTCAATCACTGATTACCTAATGTTCCACCTAATTACTTTATAATACACTCCTGATCCGTCCTCTCTTACTTTATGGTCACCTTACTGCCTAAGTAAGGTTAAGCCTGAATGCTTCGCTGACTGGTATGTTACCTTTAATTTATAATGTACTCTGGATTGTTTTATAGACTATTGTATTGTATTTGATATGTACCTATACTCTCTTTAGACACTTGGACCACGGAAATATTATTTATGGCCTTGAGAAAGCCCCGCCCGGGGGCGAAACAAGGGAGTGGCCCTGAAAAAAGCTTTGGCATCGCCAACTCGTCGGCCTCTTTTGAACTTATATATTTTGGAGCTTATTCTACCTCCAATATCCCTGTGTCATCCGCCATTTGGACTTTACAGTATCTGGGGACATCATTCGATTCTATGGACAGTCATTATATTATTTGAGGGGTTGCGATTCTACTATGACTTATTGCCATTGTTCTATTACATATAGAGCACCTCCTATGATGTTTTTCTATGTATGACTAGTCCTGTTTAATGTATGCAACACCTGTATAACCCAATGCTGTTTATGATGTTATGAAATAGATATTTTTATATCTTAGTCTTGTACTGTTTATTGTTATTGTTATATACATCTACATGCAGCCGCTTGCACAGCTGGTGCGGAGTTTTGGGCTAGAGTGCCATCAGTACGCTGATGACACTCAGCTCATTCTGAGGATGGAGGGTAGGCCTGGATCCGTACCCGATAATTTCCAACACTGCCTTGAGGCCGTTACTGGATGGCCGCGAGCCAGTAGTTTGAGGGTGAATCCAGCGAAGACGGAGATCTTGTGGCTGGGTCGTCCGGGTGATGGGGATGTCCAGCTTCCAACCCTGGACGGTGTGGCGTTATGCCCATCGCCTTCCGTAAAGAGCCTGGGAGTTCACTTGGACTCCCAACTGACCATGGAGACCCAAATCTCCATGGTCAGTAAAACAGCTTTTTTCCATCTGAGACAGGCAAGGTGGCTGGCCCCCTATCTATCCTGGAATGACCTGGCCACGGTGATCCAAGCCACAGTCATCTCGAGACTGGACTACTGTAATGCGCTCTACGTTGGCCTTCCTCTGTCGGTGACCCGGAAGCTCAAGCTGGTGCAGAACACTGCCGCCCGACTCCTGTCTGGTTCTCCAGCAGGTTGCCATATTACACCTACCTTGCAGGATCTGCACTGGCTTCCAATTGAGCACCGGATCACCTTCAAAGTGCTGGTGCTCACCTTTAAGGCCTTATGTGTACCTGAGGGACTGGCTTTTCCCATATTGCTTTACGAGATCACTGCGGTCAGAAAATACCAACTTGCTGGCCATTCCATCTACGAAGTCAATCAGATTAACTGCAACCCACAGGAGAGCGTTCTCCATGATTGCCCCAATGTTGTGGAACGCTCTCCCGGCCGAGACGCGGGCTCTCCAAGACCTCATGACATTCAGGCGGTCTTTTAAGACATTCCTTTTCCAGCAGGCTTTTGGCCTATAAGATGTCCTCAGCGCCTGGTTCACCTGTTATCGCTGTGTTACATTGCATTGTGCTGTGCTTTGTATCCTCTACAGCACATCGTTGTTTTAATCTTAACTCTGAGATTTTATAGTTGTATTGTTTTTTAATTGTGTTTTTATTGTATCTCATTTTACTGTGAGCCGCCCCAAGCCTCTCAGGAATGGTGGCCTAGAAGTCCGAGAAATAAATAAATAAATAAATATCTATACCCCATTTTCCTCTCTTAATCAAAAGCAGCTCACAATATTTAAAACAATACAATTTTAAACCTACAAGATATACATTAAAGTAGATTTAAATATATAATTGTTAAAAACAAATAGTTAAAATCACATAAAACAATTGCAAACTCAAAAACAATACAGTTAAAGCACTACTTAGCATAGCAAGCACCCCATGGCTCATTCTGAAAATCTTTCTTCTTTAAAAGTCTACATGAATAAAAAGGTTTAACCTGCCATCGGAAGCCCAACAGGGAAGGGGCCATTTTGGCTTCCTTAGCAGAGAGTTCCAGAGTTGGGGGGGGCAGCCACCAAGAAGTCTCCATCAACTGTGCCCACAATTGTCACAGGACTGAGAGAAGGGGCATCTTGAAAATATCAGGGCCCAGTCAGATTCATATAGAAAAATACAATCTGCCAAATAGCCTGGAACTGGGCCATAATCTGCTTCCACCCCACTGTTTCTTTTAAAATGTGCCTGCTTTCCTCTCTTTACCTTACTTTCCCCAGTTGTCATGAATTTATGTCAATGGCTGCAAACTGAGTTCACAGGACAGGAAGTAATTTGCGTTCAGCTAATACAGTAAGGAAGCCAGTAGAGACAGGATCACAATCTTGTTCTTCCCAGTAATCCCATATAAAAGTAAAGTACTGCAGCCTTTTCTAGCTTTTGTGTTTTTTCATCTTAATCACAGCCTGCTGTTGAGTGGCTATATGTGTCTCAATTTTCATCTGTGAAATGTTGGAGGGTATGCAGTTTCACACATAATCTTAATGATTATTCTTGATGTTTTAGGATCCTCCTTGTCAAGACTTCATGACACTTGAGAAATAAAACTTTTGACCATTTTTCAAATATTCTTTGAATATTCATTTCATCCCCAACAGCAAGAACCCCAGAATGTGAGAATCACAACATAGTTGCTTTTGGGAGGTTGCTCTACTTTAATTTTATATTTCAAAGAAACCATCAATATTTACCTGAGGATCTGAAAGGTTGGGTGGTTCCTGGCTGTCAGCTAAGATAAATTCAAATGAGTCTTGGAATATTTCATCTCCAAAATGATGATAATATATAAGACCATGGAAGAGATCCCTTTGGAAAAAGCTGGACACAGAAGTACCTTGGGATTTCAACAGAACACAAAAATATTTTGCAGGAAACACAGCATTTAATTTTACTTCTACATATAAATTGCCTCATAATGGAATCAGATCATGATCCATATAGCCAGATACACAGGTTAAATTGTATTTTATTGTAACTGTTGTTTTCACTTTTATTGTATTGCTTTGTTCTGAATGTAAACCGCCCCGAGCCCAATTGGGAGTGGCGGTTGATAAATCTAATAAATAAATAAAAATATAAAGGTTGGAAGTACTCTGTATTGTCTAGTGATGTAGTTAGTCTGTAGTTAGTTTGTATGTCTTTGTACGTTATGTTAGTAGTACGTTAAATGTTGTTTTTAAGCATTGTGAAAATCAATAAACATTATTATTAAAATAAATAAATAAAAATATCATCTACTGTGACTGGTAGGAGCTCTCTCCATTAATCGATAATCATGATTAATTGCTCTACCTGATCCATCTGGTAATTGTTGCTTGATAAGTTCTCCTGCACTGGGCGGCTTGGATATTTTATAGAGGATATGATCATCACTCGAGTCAAAATCAGCTGCCCTAAGTATATGATTTTCAATAAGAGCAGTGTCCCCTTCTTCCAATTCAAGGACAAGATTGTTCACCAAGAATGGTGGGCTGTCATCTTTTGGAAGAATGTTAATAGGAAACTTGTGTCTAACACTGTGCTTTCCATCAAAGATTCTGAAGACTATGTCATCCTTGGTTGTGTCACTGTCATCATGATGATACCGGACAACTCCATCTCTGAGTTCTTTAACTCCAAACTTGAAACCATTTTTCCCTACACAAAATCAAATAAGAAAATCAACAGTTCTGTTCACATATTACTAAATATTTAATATTCAATATTTAATTGGGTTTGTACACCAATAGGATTATTATATCCATCCACTCCAGAATCTAATTTGTCTCTTCCTCCTGTTTCCATAAGGGTGGCTCTTTTGACTAGCTACAATTGACCAAGCAAAGACCATATCATTTCAACTTTGTGTAACAGATCAATGGGCTCAGATGATAATAACTGATGCATTATTTGATACAATATATGAACAACGGTATTAAAAAGCTATTCTGAAAATTAGATTTTACAACCTGCTGAATCAAGACCACATTTATTTTTACACACATATTATTCATTGTATATGACAAGCATTGAAAGGATTTGCCAAGTTCCACAAGCTCTGTTTTGTGCTAATATTAGAATATGATTTAATTGCCAATTTACTACAAAAAAACTTTCAGAATATAGAAGCAGTAACACATTTCCACTTTTTGAAAAAAAATGTTTGCATTATATTCTATAAATGTGTACTCAAAGGTCCCACTAACTTTAGTAAAGTTTTTCCCCAGGTACTTTGGTGTAGAATTGCTGGCTAACACACAAAATTTAATACACTATCTTTAGCAATGTAATTATAGATTGGAGTGTCATGTGGTTTCCCGGCTGTATGACTATGTTCTAGGTGTACACATTTTCATTATATTCTTGCTTTTATTTTTGTTGACATCTAGTAAAAGGCCGGTTGTGCCCTTATATAAATTATGTATTTTGCACTATTTTTAAGGAGAGAAAAAATGAATGGTAATGTTTAATTTTTAATGTACCAAATATTTGCATAATTATTTAAACTGTAGGAAGTGCCATACCTTGTACCGTGAGCCAACCATGCTTTAAGCCTTCCACCACAAGCAGTTGAACGCTATGAAGGTTGTCATTATCTACAATCTGAAGGGACTGCCAGGTAATGGGACGAGACTGTCCTTCTAACAAGTCAAGCCCTATACATAAGAATTTTAAGTACAATGGAGTTACATGGCTCATAGTAAAATTATAGAACAAATCAATATTGAAATTATCTTGGACTTATGCATAAGTCATAATATTAGTCACAACTAGAAAAGTTTCACTGAATCAGGCATCAGTCAAAAGAGGAAAACACATTGCAGCTGAATTAACTCAATAAAGGAAGGCCCTTGAATTTGTGAGACTGAGCAAGGCTATTGATAGCCAGAGCTCTAGGAAATCTCCAATGAATGGTCCTGCCATAAGTCAGAGGATCTTATCACGTGGACCTTGAAAAGTGTGGGCGCCCATCTATCTAGCAAAGGGAATAATACAGTTAGATCCCCGAATCATCCCATTTCAAGTTCTGTCTTCCCTCTATTTAGGTTTTTGCTCATTGTTGCCCATGTTCAGAACAATCGCATGGGAAATCCTTTTCTCCAGCCTCTCCATATTACTTTTTAAAAAAGAACAATCAGGGAAAACTTCAGTATCTGAAAGCCAAGAGATCCCTTGCTCTCCCCAAAGCCCCTTACATTAAAGAAAGTAGGACACTGTTTTAGCACTCTTTTTCCCATGGGATCTCTTGCCCTCACGAAATCCCCACACACCAGAGGAGGTGATGTCTCCTCCCATGTCACAGTTTTAATACACTACTTTTAATGGGATCTTCCCCTCTTCTCTTTGAGTTCCACCCTTTGAGTAGACCAGCAGAATTTTGACTTCACTTTTAACACTCCTTTCAATTTGGTGGTCTCTCTCTAGAGGTGTAGCACAGCAGTTCTCGTTTGTGCCTGGGGGCCAGGGAACAGCACCGGGGGTTCCATTAGCATTAGGGCCTGCACCTGCAGAGATAGATTCTGAAGAGGATTTGGAAGGGTTACCTGAAGGAGCGTTTCCCATCACTGGGCCTCTTTCTCCCACTGAAAGCTTGGCTTGGGATGAAGGTTGGTTTGACCCTTATGCAGACATAGATGATAACCAGGTGCAAATGGAAAGCAGTGATAGCGAAAGTTATGAACACCCGGGTGGGAGAGGCTCACAGGAGCTTGTGAGTGAAAACATGGAAGAAAGCGGCTGGGAAGATTCTAGGGAGGAGAGCTCTCATGAAGATAGAGACCCAGGTGCTGGGAGACAAGGCCGAACCTTTGATAGGAGAAGTAGCATCGAGTCCAACAGAAGGGGATGGTACCACAGCCTAGACAGGCCGAGGTCCGTCAGCAGAGATTGGAGATGATGAAGCCTAGAGCATCGGGGACCTCGGCCGAAAGATTAAGTATAGGATCCGTGGGAACGAATCCCCAGTGCTTCGGCCACGTCTCTTCTGAGTAGACGTGTAGCGAAGTGGGTCCACGGAGCTAAGTTGGCTAGTGGCCACCAAGTCTTGCCTTGTATTTCGTACCTTGTTTGTTCCTGAATCCGCATTGCTGTGCGGAGCTTTGCTAAGCCTTTTGGATTATTCATCAAGCTGTTTTTGGACAATTGATTGCTTACAGCCTTTGGATTGCTTTTGCTATTTTTATGGACAATATTCCTTTTGAACTGTTTCTATATTCAATAAAGTAGTTAGCCTTCAGTCCGTCTCTGTGTGTGTGATTAAGGGGCCGGTCAAGTCCGTGCATCGTGACAAGAGGAGATCAGCACATTTTTAAAACACTTATTTCAATGGGACCCACACAGTTTTTACACCACTTTAAACAACAGAAGGATCATGGAGGAGCACTTCATAAAATGGAATGTAAGTGAGAAATCTACCACTTCCTATTGATCCAAGATTATTTTTAAGGAGAAAATGCAGTGGAAGCAAAGTAGCGAGGAACGCCCATTCCTCCACGTCACTGAAATGATTCAACATGGATAAATCTGTCAGATCCCATCACATGTGTTTTTCAGCATTACCAATGGTTCTAGCGTGTGCCAGGGGCTCAAAACACAATTTCTCACCCATGTTCTGAACTCCCTCCTTTCAGCATGCTTCAGCTCCATTTCAAGGATGGAAGGCAACAGATGATGGCTGTAAGTAGCCAAGCATCATCTGATGGGCTCTGTGCCAATTTGTCCTTGAAATGAACCTAAAGTGTCCTACAACTGAGAAAAAACTTCACGTGATGAGGTCCAAAGTTGACTTAATGACAAATAACAACCACATTATGTGAGAACCTCAACATAATCATGGGCATTTTTTTCCAGACTAGATAGATATCTATTTAACAATATACTTAAAACTATTCAAGATACCTTATTAAAAACCATTTGCATATATACATTAGTTTAGTGCTTAATCAGTTAAAACAACATGTTTATAAATATAGAAACAGAATTCTGGTTTAATAGCATTATGAATTCCTTATATTTGGATGAAACTATTGCCGTGTTTGTTTAATACAAATAAAAATCATATATTTTCCATGAACAAATGGCCCAACATGGTTTTTTCCAAGAAATAAAAACTATCCATAGCATCCTAATTATGTTTAGATATTCACAGACCTTTCATACTGAATCTATTAAGAACCTGCATATAAACACAATGCAGACAAGGCCTTAATATATGAAATTCCCCTTACCCATGTTCCATGCAACTCTAGGAGCATCCGTTACAGCATTTCGTACTGAAAAATGGACACCAATAGGCAAGCTGTTCATGAAGAAGCTATCAATTGCTTGAAACTCAACCTAGGAAAACAAGATTAATGCAACATATTTGTGACCTTTGAGTTACAGGCATACAGTTGCTTGAAAGCATGCAAAGGGAAGAAGTGGGAAAAATACTCAAGTCTCACTCACCTCAAAGTTCTGTCTTTCAAAATGAGAAATATTGGATGGTTGGAAAGCAACTTTTGTGTCATACAAATCTTGCCAAGTGAAGGATCTAATAGCTTTTGATTGATCTTCCAAATGGGTAATGTATCCCAGAAGAGGAGGCTTAGTAATATTGAATACCAGTCTTTGCCTTTGAGTCTCTTCATCTATAGCATCCAAAATCACAGTCGTAAGAGGAGTAAGAATAAATTCATCTATTTCCAAGATGAGCATGGCCATGAATGCAGCTTGCGGTTTCCCATTTGGAAAGGCACCTTTTATTTTTACAGGAATCCACACATTTTCTGCCTACAAAAGAAAATAAAGGAAAATAAATTTATCTTTGTGTCACTGCAGAAGGAACTAATACACATAATTTCTCAATAGCAGCTAAAATCTTTCTCCCTCTCCCTCCCCCTCCCTCTCCCTCTCTCCCTCTCTCCGAGTTGCAAAAAGAAAACTATTTAAATATATGTCAGCCATACAACAATGGAATTTAAAGGTATTTCAAGCACTCCACCCTCTGACAGTGCAGGAATTCACATCTGAAATAATCCATCACTGTAGTGCATTTGTTCAACAAGGTGGTCATTTGCAATAACATCAATGTATAGTGAGGATCTTGATCTTCATGTGTATGAGAAAGATAGAGGGGAAAATGGATGTCATACAGAAATACAATTAATTACATTTCTAAGATGTGTTTTATCACCTGTTGCTGAAATCTGTTCTTTTTGTCTCTGATTTCCACTTGAATTGAGATATAATCCTTATCAGGTGATGGAGGACTGAGGTGTTGGTACCTAATACCCATTTCCAGGAAGTCTTCACAATTGATCTTTAAATCATGTATTTCTTTGGACCCTAAATGACAGGCAGCATTACTTAGACTAGGTAATTTAGGTTATCGAGCTGATCCAAAACAGGAAGGAAAATACACTTTTTACAATGCAAATACAAATACCATAATTATCCCTTTTAAAAAATGCAAGAATTTACATATTTTAATACTGGTAATTAATAAGCCAGATTTTGAATGACCTAGTAATTTCTGTTTGCACATTCTTGCTATATATATATATATTGTAGACAATGCAGTCTTCATTCATCATACCACCATATCAAGGTCAATTTATTTGGATGGCTATATACACATGAAGGTATTCAATTGTTTATCAGCATCCTGATTAATTGAAATAACAGTTTATCGCATCCTAATTCTCTTGCTGTGAAGGGTTTTGAGAATTTGTAAACATTGAAATAGAATCATACACTATAAAGAAATTAATACTGCATGACTACTTCATATTTTAAGAAGTGTTTTTATTGAAGCTAAATGGTTATATGCAAGAGCCAGCTCATAACTTGGTTATAAACTATGACTAAGTATTTATTTCTCTTTTAATTGAAAATATATGTGCAAATAGGGCCTTGTGCAATTTATCAAAGAGCTGTACTGTGTTCCCAAATATTATGATATTATGAGCCATCATTCAGAGAAATTTCCCATATCAAGAGTTACTTTACAGAAGACCTCTCTAAATGTTAATCAGAGAGGTCTCTGATTTTGGAAAAACCATTTTATAGTAGTAGACATGGTGTAACTTAATAAGGTGACAAATAAATTAACCATCTGCATGTGCATGCATCCCTTGGTTCCTTTTTTTTGCAAAGCACTAGGCATGTGCAATCAATAAAAATATCTCAAAAGTCATTACAAAACTGGGGAGTGCTGGCATTTCATTTCTAAAGTATTTCTAAAGTATGGTTGGTAAAAATTTTGTTACTATATTGAGAGGAACAAAATTTCATTCCTTTTTAATAGTAACTGTGATTGAGCAAGTGGGGAAACTTCAGGGGCTCATTTCTCCCTCAGTTTTAGAGCTATCATTATGAAACTTGCTATAATTGTACCACACATTTTCCTTGGTTAGCCCAGTAAATTTCAGAATGTTACACTCATCAACTAATTTTAGGAGTAGTTTTGAATATTTTACAAACAATATATTGTTAAAAAAACTATGAGAGCTATCTACTTGAATTTTATACACAATGCACAAGATAACCAAGGCACAATTCACAAGAAGTTTCAGAAATATTCACATATCTACATACCTTTGGTAATTTTTAAAAGTTTAGACAAAAAAAATATCCCTCAAAAAAGCAACAACAGCAAGCAATCACCTTGAATGCTTGTCTGTCTTTATGACACACAACCACATAACTTCAACTTAGCACAGATTTATACTATTACTTATTTACTTTAGTCCTCTTTGCAGATTCAATAATTTCATTTATTTATTATTAGAATGACTCTAAACAGTTGGCTGCTGCAGCCCTCATTGGGGCTTTCTGATGTTGAGCACCGCAACATCACTGGTGAAGAAAGTAGTGAGGGGTTGCATGCATGTAAGAAACACAGGTTCATATCTCTGACTTAAAAAGCCAGAATTGATTGTCCAAATACAATTGCTGAATCAACTAGATGGGGCATAAAGTGCATATGGATAATTATGTGATTTCATTGCAATTGGAATATCTACAATAGTGTTGGAGTTCAGCCTGTGATTGCGTTTCAGGATCAGGGTGCTTTGGATGTGGGGAATGATGTCAATGAGGTTCAAGATGACAATGCTATTGATGCAGAGAATGACATAGAGACACCTGATCAAAGTGTAGTTTCCCATGAGGATGTTCCTACAGGGTATAGGGATGATGGTTTACTCCCTGAATTGCTCCCAGAGAGTTTCCAGGATTTGGGGCTTGAAAACAACTTGGCACTTGCAGAAACTAATTAGCATATAGACAGATGAGTGGAAATTAGCCAAAACAGACAGCTCATCCAAGGCCTTCAGCGTTCTGCTAGGCTCCGAGAGAAAAAGACAAGGGAAAGCAAAACCAATTCCTGAGTGCTGGGAATGGCTTAACGAGGGAATAAAAGTTCTGACTATGGGAAATATAATCAGATGAAGCATCGTTTAGAATCCTGCTAAGTTCTTGTTCTTATCTCATGGAAGTTCTGCTTGGGCGATTCATGTTTAAGGATTTCTTGTTTCATGGTTTGACTCCTTGTCTCTTGTGATTACATATTATTGCCTTGGATTAATGTTTCCTGGTTATTTGGATTTTTGTTCAAGAAGTGTGGACTTTGTTTTTGCACTTTGCTGAACCCTATCTTGGACTAATTTGCTCCTGCTTATCTTCTTTCCTAATGGGATTTACCTATTCCTTTAAAGTGCTTTTTTACTTTGCTGTTTTTACTTCTCTTCAATAAAAGTATTGTTTTTCTTTACTCAATGTGTGGTGTTTTAAAGACAGAGGGTTATTTCTGTCGTGGAGTACAACAAATAATATATTATTTCAAGAAGAAAAGTATGAGATTACAGTATCATAATCTAAAAGTACAAGTTAGTGTCTTGACCTGAGGATGAAAATGACCTTCATTTCTATCTCTAAACCACATAAAATGAGAATGGAGTGGTGATTTTGACCAACATATCCTCACATATGATGCTCTGGAAGAGCTCTCACATTTAGCTATGATGTGGCCTTTTTTAAGGCACCTAAATGTTGTATTTGAGTATTTGCAATGTGTGGTTCTCAGAGCTGGGGATTTAAAAATAACAGTGAAAGTGGGTTTTTTTAAAACAAAAACAAAAACAAAAAAACAGGATTGGGAGCATTGTTGGAATCATCAGGGATCACACAGAGTCTACCAACATATGGTACACTTTCCCCATTCCTGGACTAGATACATAAAATATCTTTGATGTAAGAATTCTCCTTTTCCTTTAAAAAGACTACTTCCCTTATTTTCTAGAATGTTTTCTACAGAGAATCTGCTCTCCTTCATCATAAGATCCTCCTTTTCTCTCTTAGCTATGTAAATATACAGTAAATGACTAGAACTTAGACAGATGTTTAAAAGCCTATATTTTAAAAAGAGAAATGGAACTTTCAAAAATTAAGCTTAAAGGGGGAAAATAACCTTTCTTTAGTTTGATGGGCACTTGGTCATCTTCACTTTGCTGTTTTTTGGGGTCTTCAACAATTAGTTGTCCAGCAGCAGGAAATTGTGATTCAGATGACAAGATCCTTACTGTGCAGATTTTAGCAAATCCATTGTATCTAAAACTCAAAATGCTTCTGTCAATGGGTTGAGAAATCCCAAAGAAATGTGGAACTTCTAGAGGGATGTGTCCAAACTCGACAAGACTTGATGATGGTTTTCTGATTTTAACATAAAGGACAACTGTTTCTATCATAGTCTCCAGTGGTGTAAACCTGAAAAATGCAAGACTATTAAAATCTGATTTTATATTATTCAGGGAGAAAATCATTGGTAAACTATGTTCATTAAAAGATGAGGTTTTAAGAGAAAAGAGAGATAATCAGTTATCTAATTTTCTCTAAACTGTCCTTAAACAGAGCAATCAATGTTATTCAGGCTTCAGAGTCAATTCCTGTAGAACAATTGGTAAAATGATTCAGTTTCTCATAAACCAAAACTGTTCATTAAAAGAAAAACCAAACAGAAATGCCCCTCCCCTTCTTGGGGTGAACAAAAAAAAGTCAACAATCCATTATACTTCGTCCATTTACAATAAAATAAAATTTTATGATGAACATTCAAAAAGAAAAAAGTAGGGGACAAAGAAAAGGAAGAACAGTTTATTGAAAAAATGCTAACTGGGCTCAAATACAATTAGAATTCAGAGATCAACAATTCACAGTACCTTATATAAGAATAACAAACCATCAACAAATGTACATATCTTTATAAATGTGTATTTTTGTTAAAACATAGTACGTAGCTAGCAAATGCTGTGGATACCTGTATACTCTCAGTGTCACCATATCTTCTTTAAGGAGGGGACATCCATTATGAATGTACCTCACTTCATTGGGTAGAAAGTGGCAATCAAATACCTGATAAGAAAATTGGAAATAAACCATGGACAAAATGAGCTTATTTAATTATGGTCTTTAGAGAAGTGGAAGCATTTGGACCCTATACTGAAGATCTGTATGGTGAGATGACAGAAGTCAATGGTTGCCATAACTAATGGTAGTGGCCAGCAAGTGGCTGGAGAAATCTAAAGCAGCAAAGAATATGCATTCTATTAATGGAGGTCAGTGCTTTATGTTATCTTATGTTAAGGCCATATGAGTGTATTCTCAAGAACAACTGCCAATTTTATTCTTTGAGCTCACAACTGAGTACACCAGAAAGTCCCCTTTGGGGAGAAAAAGAAGGATATAAATAAAAATGATGGTGATGATGCTACCCTATCTGGAGCATTATCTATTGCCTCATCTGGATAAGTTGTGCTGAAGGAAAAGTTGAGGGAGATGTGAGTGGCTAGGCAAATCTATAGATAATCTATATATAATGCACTAGTTTGGAAAATGAACTAAATTATTTCTTTCTCTGAAATATTTTGGTTCATTTTAATCAATCAATGGGCCCATCCATCTGTGGCTTTTAATCTAATTTCTAATGCTCATACTTTACCTGTCAAGCTTGCTCATAAAAACACCGTTGTCAAGCCAGTTTTATGGTGTGTCAATGCAATAATCATAGATAGCTAGAAGGATCTCAGAATGTGACATGAGTGAACTTCCAATGTCAAAAATATGAGTAATCTAACACAGCTGTTTCATTCAAACAAACAATTTGCATTTCATCTGTAATCAAATGTTTTAAAAGGAAAAGCTAGAATAATGGCACTTACCTGAGGTGTCAGTTTCCCAACTCTTTGTGTTGCTGGCTCATTTATCACCACCTCTACTTTGCAAGAATCTCTCGCTTTAGAAATGTTGAACTGCAGCTCATTTTCAGTTACATATGTGATTTGTCCTCTTTCGGTGCTGATCCCTTTATTCACCAAGACAAGCTTGGCTACTATTAGAGGTTCAAGGTTCCCCAGGAGAATAAGAACACTCAAAGCCAGAAACATATTCACAGCTTCCATCTTCATGCTCTATTTTCTTTCAGCTAATAAAAACAAATGCTAAAATATGAAAGTATGAAAGTATGGAAGCCCATACATGTTACAACTGAAGAATTTACACTTGGAGCTGAGTATAATGAATGGGTCAGGCTCCTTGTTTTCCCATCAATATTCAACAGATAGCAAGTATTCTGATATCCTTCAAAGCAGTCAGAAATACACTGTACAAGATGGCGAAAGATCCAAATGAAAAAAGAATAGCTCATAATATCAATAAGTGGCACAGTGTATACAATTACCTTTTGGTCTGATTCGTAAGTTACCTCTCACTATTTTCCTTTTTTTCACTTTGTAGTTTCTTCTCCAAAAGGTCTTCTGCCCACTCTGTTTCTTGTTGACTGCAGACAATGAAGGTTTTGTTTGGGGTCTATCAGCAAAGCAACATCAAAAAGCAAATCCTGCATAGCCAACAGATGCAGGAGGGAAAAAGTCATAGAGTACAGTATGAACCTTGTATTCTGATGTGGATACCTGAAATTGTTTACAATAAAGACTCCTACATTGTGACTAAGCTTGGGTTGAAAGAATACAATAGAATCATATTAGAGGGCTAAGAGAAGTCCATAAACACTTATGGGGTAATATATTTTGAAGTGCTGGCAGATGAAACTATGAATATCAAATCTGTGAATAAAGAAGTTTCTATATAATGAAATATAAAGGTGAGGGTTTTTTAAAGCTTCCAAATGGTGTGCCAATAATGCTATCTTCAGTGGGACAGGTAAAAACAGGTAGTGCTTTAGTAGTTAAACTGTGATAGCAAATAATTTATTAGATAGCAGCTAGACAAGAGAACTCAAATAATGCATTTCTAGATTATATTGGAAGCTATGTGCCCCACACTAGCCACAATAAATAAAATGTTTGCAAATCAGTTTTAAACAAACAACTAGAGTAAAATGCTCCATAAATGCCTTTCCATATTCAGCAATTGGTAAACTACACTTGAATATAATTTCAATAATAAGGTTGGCAACAACCTGAAATAAACAAGCTGTCAGCCATTGCTTTGAGCTTGAGCTCAAATACAGCTGAATTATGACTGGTGCAACCTGCCTCTCAAACTGTTTCTCACTTTCTTCTCACTAAGGCACAGTTTGTGCTTCACTAAAATGTAAGCCAAAAGATTCTACTTCCACACAATCCTGTGCACTTTTACAGGACATTTTGTCTTTTTAGAGCTATCAAGGGGGACTGATTGAAACCACTGGTGTTTCTGCATGTTGATGAAAGGGCTTACACTGAAGATACAAAATAGCATAGATGTACAGTCTGTGTTACTCTATTAAGAAAGTTGCTTTTCTCTCATGCAAGAACAAAGCTATCTGAAGCTGCAGCAACAATAATGTCCCACTAGGAATTGAGTATCTTATCCCAAATTCTAGGGACCAAAAATATTCTGTATTTGGTGTGTGTGTGTGTGTGTGTGTGTGTATGACATGGAAAACAGTATGAATATCTGTATATAAAAGAGTACTGTGAGGCAATAGAGATGGTGATAGGTTCCAGCAGTATTTGGGTCCATAATCTCTGAGGAGGGGAAGGGCATGGCAGAGAGAAAGATGACACAGCTGAGTTCACACCCAGTCTTTGCTCATTGCAGCCACAGCTCCTTCTATACCATCACCACCCAGCCAAAGACCCCACCAATACGGCCATAAAATGAAGTTTGAAACTTCGTTTTATGGTCAATGTAGACTCATATAACTGCATTGAACTGCATTATATGAGTCTATACTGACCATAAAATGCAGTTTGAAACTGTATTACATGGCAATGCAGATGGGTCCTGAAGAGTTATACAGCAGCAGTCTTGGCCACAATCTTCCTGTAGAACAGCACCCCTTCTCTTTTCCTCCTGCACCACCACCGGATCCCAGTTCTCTGTCAGTGCCTTTGCTATCCAACTACTTTATCACATTAAGTTGAGGATTCACTACTCATTATGGCAAATCCATGGGGGTCCTGGCAGGGGGCCTGGAGAATCCATCACTCCACATCCCTTATCACACAACTTACCTCGACCCCCATCCCATTGCGGTAAGCTTCCCACATTTCTCCTAAGACAACACAGGAAATGTCTCATGTTGAGGAGGAGGCAGTGTATGCTGCTTGTTCTCCTCTTTCACCATGGAGCCTGGCTGGAAATTGGTGTGCGCCATGGGAAGGGCTCCATGGTGAAAGGAGAGAAGAAGTGGCATAGGACAGGTAAATCAGCCTATCTGATGAGGTCACAAGTCTTCTGTGAATGGGAACCCAGTAATCACAGCTAAATTCAGTAGTGGCAGAAGCAAGCGTGAGGCTGCTAGACGCATGCTTCCACTTTCAAGACAGTGATGGAGGTGCTCCTGCTTAGTCGTTCAACTGGAGAAAATGCAAGTATCTGTGAAATGGCACAAAGTCAAGAATTCCAACCATTTCTAAGATCTTCCTGCCTCTCGCCCACAAAAATAGTACAGGTCCACATGTCGTATGGCTCTAAAGTTTTGGATTTTGAAGCATTTCAGATTTTGGAATTCCAGGTAAGAAACACTCAGCCTCTATGTTATATGCCATTTTGAGATTTCTATTAGGTCCTGGCCAAAACAGTTCACTATCAATACAAACACTGAAAGGGATCTGAGCCAAATACTCTAATTGGTCTTTATTAATAACAGGATTAGAGCTGGATTAGAAAATAAGAGTTGGAACTAGGGGTGGACAGAAGTTTTACTGAAACTGACAGTCTCGATGAAAGTAGCATGTTCACACCTCCTGAGATTTGTCACAAATTGCCTTGTGAATTTGCAGGCTTACAGGGTGTTTCCGAAAAATAAAGCGTGCAGAAAACAATGCATATTTTAATACATAATAGGATAAAATGTGCATAAATGAAAAACACACAGAAACATGATTCAGTTAAATAAATGCACAAGTTAATTTTGGAAAATTGTCTAAAGAGTACAAAGTACAGCAGGGTGGGATGAAACTACAAAGTATTGCAACTTAACAATGAGGTGAAGAAAATATGGACAGGATTTGGAGAAATGCATTGAAATAGAAACGGAAAGAAAGCCTTCCCTATTGGCAATCCTAGCTGGAAACAGAGGAAATTTAAGGCAGATGTAAAATATAAGAGATTCCATCTAAACATTAGAAAGAACTTCCTAACTGTAAGAAATTCAACAACAGAATGGACTCTTCTTCTATAGAGAGTTTTAAACAAGATTGGATGGTTATATATCTCAAGAATGGCATAATATACACACCCACATGTGCACGCACACACATTTATTTATTTATTTGAGATTTATTAATCTCCCATCCCAGGTGGCTCTGGGCGATTTAAAATAAAACACGCAGGTAAATATCTAAAACATCTAAACAATTTAAACAATTTAAACAGTTCCTCAGCCAAACGCCCTCTCAAATAGCCGTGCGAAAAAATTTTAAATCACGGGTAGCTCTGATGTAGAGAGGGAGGGCGTTCCAGGGTGATCACCGAAAAAGCTCTACGCTGGGTTGATGTCAGATGGGCTTCCTTGGTGCCAGGGAGCTGTAATAAGTTCTGATGGTCTGAGTGTGATGATCTCCAGGGTTGACAGGGAGAAAGGTGTTCCCGTAGGTACGCCAGCCCCTGGCCTTGAAGGCCTTGAAGGTTAGTACCAGCACCTTGTGGGTAATCCGGAACTCAATCGGAAGCCAGTGCAATTGGTATAGAGCAGGTGTTATATTGTTCCTCACGGGGGTTCCCGTGAGGAGTCTGGCCACCACATTCTGCACCAGTTGAAGTCTCCGGGTCACTGACAAAGGAAGGCCAACATAAAGGGCATTACAATAGTCAATTCTTGACATTACCGTAGTCTGAACCACTGTGGTGAGATCATCCCCAGATAGGTAAAGCACCAGCCTCCTAGCCTGCTGAAGATGGAAAAAGGCTGACTTGCTGACAGCGGAGACCTGGGCCTCCATTGTCAGTAATGGGTCAAAAATGACATAAAGGCTTTTGATGGTGGTAGATGGAAGAAGAGGCTCACCATCTAAGGTAGGAAACCGGACATCATCCAACCCAGGGCGACCCAGCCACAAGATCTCTGTCTTCGCCGGATTCACCCTCAGTCTACTGGAACGCAGCCAACCAGTTATGGCCTCAAGGCAGGATGTGAAATTATCGGTAACTGAGTCCAGCCAGCCATCCATCTGCAGAAGGAGCTGGGTGTCATCAGCATACTGGTAACACTCCAGCCCATAACTCCAAACCAGCTGAGCGAGTGGTCGCATATAGATGTTAAATAACAATGGAGATAAAATTGCCACTTGAGGGACCCCACACATAAGTGGTGATTTCTCAGCGGCCATACTATTCCATTCCACTCATTGCCAACGGTTTCAGAGAAAACAGCCCACCCAGTTAAGGGCAGACCCTTGAACCCCAGAAGCGGCGAGGCGGTGGGTCAAAAGATCATAATCAACCATATCAAAGGTAGCTGTAAGATCTAATAATACAAGGAGTGCCAATCCGCCTCGATCCTGCTGGCGTCGGAGTTGATCCGAGATGGCGACCAGCACAGTCTCGGTCCCATGTCCTGAATGGAAGCCGGACGGGGCAGTGATCGGAATGTAGGCTCGGTAATATTTCTATATTTTTCACTCTTGTCGACATGCTCCCCGGAGCCCAGATCATATCGATGCGGGACCAGGTGCCATGTCTTCCGGACCCATTGAAATGCACATTAAGGGTAAGAGACGACAATACAGGTGGAGACTGCAGGACAGCCTAGTACAAAAGGAGGAGGATATCGAGGCAATTAGAAAGCTTTTAAAAGAATATCTGGAGGTCAATGCGGGTGAAGAAACTAGTAAGAATACGCAATGGGAGGCCATGAAGGTAGTGATGCGGGGATATTACATACAGCTAAACAGCAAAAAAAAATAAACTGCGTCAACAAAAAACTAGAGAGCTAATAGATAACATCAAAATAACAGAAAATATTCTTAAACATAACCCCAGAGAGACAAAGGCCACCAAAAATCTCAAAGCCCTCAAAAAACAATTACAGCTACTAGAAACAGAAAATCTAGAACGACAGATGAGGTACACAAAAGCGAAATACTTTCAGAATGCAAATAAAATAGGAAAATGGTTAGCCTCTAAGCTGAAGGAAAAGAGAGCTAAAACATTTATAACCAAGATAGAGAACGAAGGAAGTATAATAACCGAGGAAGGAAAGATAGCGGAGGCCTTTACAAGATTTTATAGAGAGTTATACTCAAGAGATAAAATATCCAAGGATTCAATTACTGAGTACATCAGTAATTTGAAAATGACAAAAGCTTCAGAGGAGCAGAGAAGTATACTCAACGGACCGATCACGATGGCAGAAATTGACATAGGAATAAGTAAGCTCAAAAACAACAAATCCCCAGGACCTGATGGTTTCACAGCTATCTTTTATAAAACATACAAAGAAGAGCTAGGGCCCCTTTTGAAAACAATCCTCAATGATATAAGAGAGAATGGAAAAATGCCTAACTCATGGGAGGAAGCAAACATCACGTTGATACATAAAGAAAATACACCAAATACATTAATCAAAAATTATCGGCCAATTTCACTTTTAAATACCGATTACAAAATATTTACAACTATAATAGCGGAAAGAATTAAATTTTTTTTAATAAATTGGATCTCCCCAGAACAATCCGGCTTTTTACCCCAGCGGCATATCAAAGATAATACCAGAATTGTCATAGATATATTAGAATACTACGAAAGGCACACGGAAAAAAACATAGGTCTACTCTTTATTGACGCGGAAAAGGCCTTTGATAAGGTCAGCTGGGAATTCTTAAAACTGTTAACTAGAGAAATAGACATGGGCTACTATTTCCAGAACATAATAGAAGCACTATATACCAAACAAAGGGCCAAACTAATAATAAATGAAAAAGAACACACAAAACAAATTAACATCAGCAGAGGAGTGAGGCAAGGATGCCCTCTCTTGCCATTACTATTCATTATGATCATGGAAGTACTAGTCCAGGACATAAACAAGGATCAGCAGCTGAAGGGCACGAGAATCCCACCGCAACAACATTACAAACTCCGCGTATATGCCGATGATGTAGTATGTTTTATTGAAAACCCATTAGAGAATATAATGAAATGGCTAAAAAAATTAGAGACATT
This sequence comes from Anolis apletophallus, assembly GCA_030556195.1. Classification (NCBI taxonomy): domain Eukaryota; kingdom Metazoa; phylum Chordata; class Lepidosauria; order Squamata; family Anolidae; genus Anolis; species Anolis apletophallus. Next base: position 95,602,569 of record JARBWK010000005.1, read on the forward strand.
CGGAGACTTAGCAGGTTTTAAAATAAATAAACAAAAAACAAAGCTGTTAACAAAAAATATGAAAAACATTGAAAAACAAACTTTATCAAAAAACACAGGCATAGAAATCACTAACAAGGTGAAGTACCTAGGGGTATTTCTAACCTCCAACAACACATCATTACTCAAAAATAACTATGAGGAACTATGGGCAAAAATTCAGAAGGATTTAGAGAGATGGAACTATCAAAATATATCCCTGCTAGGCAGGATAGCTACGGTAAAAATGAATATCCTTCCTAAATTATTGTACTTATTCCAAACATTACCAATTATTAGGACGGAGTACCTCTTTAAAAAATGGAATACGGCCATCAGTAAATTTTTGTGGAAAAATAAAAGAGCGAGAATAAAAAGGAAATTACTAACGGATGATACAAAAAGAGGAGGTATGGGATTACCCGACCTCAAACTGTACCAGGAAGCCGCCAATCTGACCGCAATAAAAGAATGGATCACATTAAAAAATCAGAATTTATTACAATTGGAAGGCCACGATATACGGTATGGCTGGCATGGTTATTTATGGTATAACAAGAAATCCGTGGAAAAAAACTTCAGCCACCACACAATTAGAGCCTCCCTATTAAAAACATGGGAGAAGTACAAGCACAGGATCTATGGGAAAACCCCACTGTGGATCTCCTCAATGGAGGCTTTCCACAGGAAAGAACTGGCTAAGGGACCGTGGCTCACATACAAACAAATACTAAGAAAGACGGAGGAAAATAACTGGGACATGAAAAAAATAGAAGATCTAAGACAAATAAATACAAATTTGACATGGCTCAATTACCACCAGATACATCAAGTATTCCAAAAGGATAGAACACTAGGCTTCATGGAGGAGAAAGACCACTGGGACCGAATAATAGAGAGGAAGGATAAAAATATCAGCCTAACTTATAAACACTTACTGAATTGGGCAACGGAAGAGGAGGTGGTGAAGGACTGCCACATAAAGTGGGCCAAAGATCTGAAACATACCATTCAGCTGAGCCAGTGGGAGGAAGTGTGGGGAAAAAAACTAAAATACACGGGGGCAACAGATATAAAAGAAAACTGGCTGAAACTACAATATAGATGGCACCTGTGCCTAGATAAGCTATCCAGGTTCAATAAAAGCGTTTCCAACAAGTGTTGGAAATGCAATAAGGAACCAGGAACATTTATACACCAATGGTGGGACTGTAAAAAGATTCAAAAATTCTGGCAAGAAATACATAAGGAAACACAAAAAGTGATCAAAGCAAAATATAAATTGGATCCCCAAGTATACCTACTGGGCTTTACCGCACCACATATAAATAAAAATCAGGATAGGATGCTCTTTCTATTAAATACAGGTGCCCGTCTGCTGCTGGGAAGACAATGGAAACAGAAGGACACCCCGAGCCTGGAAGACTGGATGTGGAAATCCATGGACATGATCCAACTGGATGTATTATCCCAGAAGCTGAACGAGAGGAGGGAAAAAACTGACTGGTCGGGTTTCAGGGAATATATGAAGAACAAAGGAATACCCTTTTTAATTAATATACAGGAAGTGTAATTACCACCAAAAATGTATTAACTCGCTGCCTAATATATCCTTTCCCTTCCTCTCTGCATCCACATTTCGCCCCATTATTGGGCAGAGAGAACTGGGTAATATATAGGGGAACCTATAGCAAAAAGATATAAATGAGCCTGAGAGGGTATTGGGAAGTCGGCTTTTAAGTGTACCCACCCCTCCCCTTCTTCCCTTCTCGTGTGTAAATCCCCCCCCCCCTCCCCAAACCCCATCCCCAACGACCCTCCCCATCACCCCTGATGTGGACGGATTTACTTTCTTCTGTCACTGCACAAAACTCAATAAAGACAATATAAAAAAAGAAATATGCTACTGCCATCTCAACCACCTTGCCCAGGAATGAAAGATTTGAGACTGGGCAATAATTGAGGAAACCGAAGGATCTAAACTCAGCTTTTTTAGTAATGTGCGGACCACTGCCTCTTTCAGCCTATCTGGAAAAACTCCTTGCTCAAGGGAACCATTAACAATATCCATCAGAGGGCCTCGTAACTCCTCTCAGCAGGCCTTGACCAACTAGGATGGGCACGGATCAAGGGAGCAAGTGATTGACTTCACTCTGGTAAGAATCTTGTCAACAGCCTCTGTATCCCGCATAGTGAACTGACTGAGAGCGAGTGGATGTCTATCTATCTATCTATCTATCTATCTATCTATCTATCATCTATCTTTTCTTGCATGTAGTAGGCTAGATGCACCCCACAGTCTGTGTTTCTATAATTCTTTGACTTGAAATTATCAGGTTGAAAAGGTATGCATTAGAACAGGGCTGTCCAACTTCTTTTGGCCCAAGGGCCGGAGTTCTGGTCACTGATGACCTGGGGGGCCGGAGCAGGGGGCGTGCCGCTCCTGATGGCACGCTGACGTCACCACATCTGACGTCACCACGCCGGCGTCCAGCGCGGCCCGCCCCTTTTCGGCGAGGCTTGCTGATGTCACCAAGCCCTGCCGAAAAGGGACGCCGCGCTTGGTGACATCAGGACGCCGTCAGGAGCGGCCCCGCCCCCTGCCTCCCTCCCTTCTACAGTGACAGCCAAAGCGGCAGAACCGGCGATTTCTCCCGGTTCTGCTGCCCCCGCTGAGGCTGTAAGAGGGAGGGCGAAGCTGAGGAGGGCTCCCCTTGGCCCCTCCCTCCCTCCTACAGTGACAGCCAGGGTGGCAGAACCAGCGATTTCTCCCGGTTCTGCTGCCCCGGCTGAGGCTGTAAGAGGGAGGGCAAAGCCGAGGAGAGCCCTCCATGGCTTCGCCCTTCCAGCTAAAGGGACACGCCAGCCTCGGAAGCGGGGAAATCGCTGCTTCTGAGGCTGGCGTGTCCCTTTAAGAGAAGGGCAAAGCCAAGGAGAGCTCTCCATGGCTTTGCCTTTCAGCTAAAGGGACACGCCAGCCTCGGAAGCGGGAAATCGCTGCTTCTGAGGCTGGCATGTCCCTTTAAGAGGAAGGGCAAAGCCAAGGAGAGCTCTCCATGGCTTTGCCCTTCCAGCTAAAGGGACACGCCAGCCTCGGAGCGGGAAATCAAGCTGCTTCTGAGGCTGGCGTGTCACCTTTAAGAGGAAAGGCAAAGCCAAGGAGAGCTCTCCATGGCTTTGCCCTTCCAGCTAAGGGTCACGCCAGCCTCCTCCTCCGTCCGCCTCTCCCCGGTGCACCGATCGGCGCCCGGGGGAGGCGGGACGGAGGAGGCGGGCCTATGGAGGAAGAAGCGACGCGCTTCCCTTCCTCCCGTTTCGGCCCGCCTCCTCCCTCCCCCCCCGGCATTCCCGATTGGTGCCGGGAGAGGCGGGACGGAGGAGGAGGAAGGGAGCTACCCTTCCTCCTCCTTAGGCCTGCCTTTAGACCCCCGGTGTTCCCGATTGGTGCGCTGGGGGGAGAGGCGGGACGGAGGAGGAGGAAGGGAGCGGGCGGGGCTGGGTGACAACAGGCTCGGCACCCGCGCCACCCCGGACATCACCCAGCCCCGCCCCCCGGAGATCGATTTTTTCAAAAAAAAATTCAGGGTAGGCGGTGGCCATAGGGAAGGGGCTGGGGGGCCGTATACGCCCCCCGGGCCGCCAGTTGGACAGCCCTGCATTAGAATATGCAAGCAAAAACTTAGATGCTAATTGGGTATTTGCCTGTTGGTCAAACTCATTTAGCTAAAATTGTCCATGAAGCCAAGTCTGCCACTGCATAGGACACAGGGTTTTATTTTTTAAAAAAAGTTATTATCATGTAATCTGTTAACAAGGCAAGAATGAAGCTGACACAACAGAGCTCTTCAAAACTTCTTAGGTGGCTTTAGATGTATTCCCTAAATCTTTCATAACTGTCATGAATAAAATACAAGGCATGCTGACATAATTCTTGATGGAAGAGTTACCTATTTCTCTGTTTTTCCTTTCAATTGCTAGATTTGATTTTTAAATCAGTGATTCTAAGCAGACATCATCTGTAGTGCACACCTTTATGCCAAATTACAAAGAGTGCACTTTTGCCATTACATATTACATTTGCCAGCAATTTTTTTTGTTTGTTTTCAGGGTTTGAAAATTGAGGGACACATTACATTCAGTGGCGCACTAGATTTGATAGGGCAATGAGACATTCACTCCACTGTCAGGAGAGATTGAGATATCAGTCCAACTGCATTTCCTAGGTATGGCACAGAGTTGAATTAAAATCTAAATCAAATTAGGAAGATAGACAAATACTTTGAGCAAAAATGCCATCTATCCCAGCCTCCACAAACATTTTTAATGTTTTTATTCATTTTAATAACATTGTGGGGACCCTGATGGGTGGCACCTTGCTCGTCCAGTAACCAAATGCTTAAAATAATAATCAAACACACAAGAAACAAATGCCTTAAATAAACAAACACATAACTTTCCAGTTTGGATAAGAGCCTCAATTCAAGAAATCCCATTTAAGAGAGCAAAAGACTTAAGGAAGGGGGAGGAAGAGTGGACTTTATGGAGAAAGAAAACTATGGCATGACCTATAGTTTGGAAAAGAATTAAACATCAGATCTTCATAATGTTTATTGATGTTAATGACACATGTCTGGGAAACAGACTGACTAATGCTATTTTTAGAAATAGATGGGGTTCAAAACGATGTTGCAGACAGAGTCCTGCTGAGACATTTGGAATCAAAGACAGCAATGTATACACTGGGATCTGAAACTGAGATGGTATCTTGGGTTTTTCTGTGAACGTTTCAGAGACATAGAATTAAGTACTGGGAGTCTAAAAGTACACCTGCAAAGACAAAAGTGCCAAAATGGAAAATGCTTAGCATTCAACTTTGCATTGGTAGCAGAAGCTAAAAGAATAAAATTCCTTTTTTACATAACTCTCACATGGTTATCAAAGGATTTAATTTTCTTAGCATCAGGCTATCCTCCAAAGCATGAGTATAAGTCTTGTTTTGAGACTAATGTAACAATGCCATTTACCTAGGGGGAGTCTGATTCAATCCAATGGGGCTTACTTCTAAATACATCAGGATGGCTTTGTACGCAGATGATGTCCAGCTCTGTACGCAGATGATGTCCAGCTGTCACTCCTTTCCACCTGCTACTAGGGAGGCTTTTCAAGTCCTGAACCGGTGCTTGGCCACTGAAACAGACTGGATGAGGGTGAACAAATTGAAACTTAATCCAGACAAGACAGAGGTACTCCTGGTCGGTTGCCAGGGTTACACAGCCTGTGCTTGACGGGGTTACACTCCCTCTGAAGGCGCAGGTTTGCAGTTTGGGAGTGATCCTGGACTCATCGCTGAGCCTGGAGCCCCAGGTCTCGGCGGTGGCTGGGAGAGCTTTTGCACAGTTAAACCTTGTGTGCCAGCTGTGCCTGTACCTTGGGAAGTCTGACTGGCCACGGTGGTCTAGTTACATCCCGAATAGACTACTGCAACACTCTCTACGTGGGGTTGCCTCTGAAGACTGCTCGGAAGCTGCAATTAGTCAAACGTTCGGCAGCCAGGTTACTAACAGGAGCGGGGTACAGGGAGCATACACCTCCTTTGTTGCGCCAGCTCCACTGGCTGCCAATTAGTTTCTGAGCACAATTCAAAGTGCTGGTTTTAACCTACAAAACCCTATACGGTTCCGGCCCAGTTTACTTGTCCAAACGGATTCTCCCCTATGAACCCTCAACATTAAGATCCTCCGGAGAGGCCCTGCTCTCGATCCCGCCATCTTCACAAGCGTGTCTGGTGGGGACGAGAGACAGGGCCTTCTCTGTTGTGGCCCCTCGGTTGTGGAACTCCCTCCCAAGTGATGTTAGATCTGCTCCCTCCCTGTTGTCCTTCAGGAGGCGAGCGGAGACTTGGATGTGGAACAAGGCCTTCCCAGAATATGCTGAGATTGATTTCAATCTAAAATGGGTGACCACTTTTATAGACCGAGTTGAATGTGGTTTTAATGGCAATGTGGTTTTATGTATCTCTGTTTTTATGTATTTTAATATGCTGTTTTAAGATGTTTTAGATTTGTATGGCATTGAATTTTGCTATAAGCCAGTCTGAGTCCCTCCTTAGAGGTGAGAAGGTCGGGGAACAAAAATTTTAAATTAAAAAAAATGTTTGGCATCTATGCCCATTTATTTTGAGTACTTCAGAGTAAATATGTACAGAATAAAACTGGGCTGGATTGAGATGGGTGAGTCCACATTTTCTATAAATGATAAATTGCAATATATAGAAAGGGGGGGAGTAGCTTAGGTACCCAGTGATGCCCAGGTTAGGTAATTTTAAAAAGTATTTATTAGAAAAAGTTAGTTTTGGCTTTGCTTTTTTATGAATGCTCCCATTAAAAAATGCATAAGGATGTGAGTGAACTACAATTCCCAAAATCATGGGTCAATCACCCACAAACTCTGCCTGCATTCAAAGTTGGCCATGATGGGTCTGTGTGGCAAGTTTGGTCCAGATCTGTTGTTGACTAGGTTCAGTGGTCTCTGGATGCTGGCAAACTACAATTCATGGGTTTTTTTTGAAGCACTGTCTTTGTGGCCTAAAGGGATACCAAAGGCATTGGATTTACATCCATGTTCTATTCAAAGTAAATCTAGCAATGCCCAGTAGGACTTACTCTCAAGTAAGGAGAAGAGTCACCAGCTGAATGTAATCTGCTTCAGTAGACTTTGGTGGAAAAAAGTATGATGATGCTTTAAAAACTAGCCAATTTAGGGTTTGACTATATCCTTTGGGGGGGGGGGGTGGAAGGCCCACCAAATCCAATGCCTTTTCATTCTAAAACTATATGAAACCCATAATTCACTGAACTTTTGTTTGTGGTAGATGCTTTTGAGGCTTACTAGCAGACTATCACTTGACATCTGCCATCTTGGATTTTGGAATTCAGTTTGTTGAAACTCTACAGAGGATAGGATATCCCAAAGCAAATGCTCTTAATGGAGAAAACTTTGATTGGTTATTTGCAACTATGGAAGATAAATCATTTCTGAAATAGTTTTGTACAACTGTTAATGAACAAAGTGTAGTATGGAGTTAAAACTGAAGTCCTTTGCTATTCTCAAGTCATCAAATCCAGTATTAGAAGAAGAGGCTCTAGATTGGGCATGGGCAAACCTTTTTGCCCTGGTGCCTGGAGGGAGTGTAAGTGGGGCCAGAAGGGGGTAGGACTAGGACAGGGTTGGAAGGGCAGTGTGGAGAGGGCAGGGGCAGGGTGGGAGAAGAAGACACACAACGCTGGCAAGAGTGTTCTCACCAAATGTTTCTCCCCCCATTTCTCCTTCTGCTTTTCCTCTGAGTCTAGGGAAGGCAGGTTGCCTTCCCAAGGCTCAGAGGAGAAGGAGAAACAAGGTGCTGAAGAGAACCCTCTTGCCAGAGTCATGTTTCTTCCCCTACTTCTCCTCTGAGTCTGCGGAAAGTGAAACCCTACTTTGTTCCAAATTAATTTGGTTTCTAAGTTTTACTGGACACCTCCAGTAAAACTGGGACAGGTCCCGAGATATGGACCTGTCTGGATAGGCTCTTAGATAAATACTTGCATCAAGAGGAAGAGAGCACCACATTTCTTACTCTCTATAAAAAAAACCCAGTTTTTTCAAGGCATAGCTGAGTTGGTTGAAAGTTCTAATGAATAACATTTACAGCTTCTAGACATTCTTCCACAGAGAGAGTTACAATACTTACACAATTTATGCAAAACTACTGGGCAAAAGTTCCAATTCTTAAGTTTTTTGTGGGTGCCACCTGCATTTCTTAATATTGCATTGTATGCATAAATCTAACAAAATAGATCTGATATACAATGCAGAAACAGTGTTTGCACAGCCCTAATAGATATTGATAGGTGCAGATTTGCTATTCCTCGTATAATACCAAAATTGAATTGCTATACAGTGTCTCCCAAACTCGAGTCTACCAGGTGTTTTGAGCACCCATAATTCCTGATCACTGGCCAAGGGAGTTGAGGCTTCTGCAGGGTGAAATCCGAAATACTTGGAGGACTAGTGTTTGGGAATCACTCATTCCATATGGAAGCAGAATATTATATTCATAATATAATATGAAAATGTAGAGCACAAAAAGAGGAAGTTCATCTCTCTTGCACTTCCCATATGAGCCCAAACTTGGTCAGATAATCCTAATTCATTTATTCCTTGCACTGAGGCTCCCAGTTGATATTTATATATCAAATTGGTGTGCACTCTTGCTGCTACAGGATATCATAGCATATTATCCACTCTTTTAAGGTGACTTTTCATCAGTGACATAACTAGTAACATTTTGTACCCACCAATACTATATCTCATTCTGCACACAGCTATTTTCACAAATACAGATCACAAAATCATTGTCTTATCCAAAATTTCTATTTCCTTGAGAACTTAAGTAGTCAAGACTTTGGGTAACCCTTCTTTAGTTACTAGCTACAGGGTTCACTCCCCCCGGCCTCCCCGCCTCCCCACTTCCACATGAAAACATGATGGCAGGATGAACATAATCAATCCTTTCATTGTAGAGTTCTCAAAGCCTTCTTTTACGAGACAATTTGCTGACAGACTTCCATAGAAAAAATACTGTTACTACAGGATGAGGCAGGGAAGCAAGGCAGGAAATATTCTCAAGGTTTGTTCTCAGTCTGTAAAGCCTGGATGAAAGAACACCTGCATCTTTTAGGTTTCAAATTAATAAGCCAAGTTATTGGATTCCTCGATGCTAATGAGAAGAATCCTGTTAGATTCCCCTTTTCCCTCCTACTAATTAGTTGAAAGGAGGGGAGAATTCACAGGCAAGTATGAATAAATAGACAAAGTGTTCATGGGACATCTTTGATATGTGACTCACTCAAGCTGAGAGGGGGATGAGCTTTAGCAATACAGCCCATCTGTGATTTTGAACACCTGATTGCCCGAAGCATGCAGGTGTGTAAGAAATGTGTATTTCAATAGTGGGAGTCTTAAAAACAACAACAATGATACAACTCCAATGCAATTCACATGAAAATCCAGATTCCTAGTTAGTGGCATGAATAATTTATCAACATCCAACAGTGACACTTTTGTTGTTTCCTGAAGCAGCAACAAGACCACTTGCCAGGACAAAAGAAGTTTTCAAACTATAAAAGCAGCCATGTTGACAGCACAAATATGTTCTTCATTAATCAACCCGGACACAATTATCTCATTTTTAAAAGCCATATCTCCTTGTAGTGTGAGACAATCCTCCAGCCTAGAGACAAGATTGCTTAGTGCATTTTAAAAATTATTAAATAATAACTTTGTCTTCCAAATACATTTTGAAAATCCTCCATTCATTATATACGCATTATATAAAATGTATTTATGTTATCATGCTATCAAACATTACATCATTCACGCTGAAGGAATATCTTCTAATGGATACTTAATTAAACATGCCAATTTAGTCTGTGTATGAATTTAAAACACAACTGTTCCCTTTTCTTGTCCAGTGTAAAAGGTTTTTTTTAAGCACTGTTTTTAGGCACCCGATAATCTTTTCTTTTTTTAATGGAATGGAAACTAGCAAGCCTGCCAAGAAAGGAAAATCAAAGCCATACCTGCAAGCTGCAATACAGCTTTAGGAATCCCCTCAAACCTTTCTTTTCATGTGTTTTGAAAGTGAACTTTTTCAAAATGGTGGTAAAGTCACTTTAAAAATCCTTCAAAAAGGGAAAAGAAATAAGAGGCATTAAATGTAATTGTCCCAGAGCAATCTCTTCAGAGAGGGAAAAAAAGAGCTTCAAATGCAGGAAATCTGTCTAACTCAAGCTGGCTCTGTTCTCACAGATGTTACTGATTCAAGTGAGATAGCAATTCCAAAGCTCCAAAACGGATTCCAAGTGAGAAAATAGGAAAAGTCATTGGTTGCTATTAGATACGCATTCTGAAGTTTTTTTTAAAAAGAGGATAGCCAAAGAATGGGCAGTGAGGAATTTGTGGCCTGGATTAGAGGTTCCATGGTCATTAAGCAAGAGTGACAAACAAGAACTGATCTCCGGTACAAAGGATTAAAAAAGTTAAGCCTGAAATCCACATTATGTTTACTAGGAAAGAAGCCCCATTAAACTCAGTTGGAGTTACTTCTGAGTAAATATTAGCCACACAGAAATTCTGGTTTTGGTAGCAGAATATGAGTAAAATGTGTTAGAAAATTTTGAACATTTAATAATGATTGAGTTAATTTTTTTAAAGTTATAGCATAATGTAAGATCATGAAAACATTTTTGTCTTTGTTTCTCATCTTCAACAAGAGAATGGTGTAGGAGAGACTGAACTTGCATTCTTGCATATTTTTGGCTCAATCTGAAGAATTTTTCAAACTCTTCTCACAGCCTGACAACATTCATGGATTTTTCTACTCTGCTGACAACAATTTCAGCTTGTAAAAAGCCAGTTCTTAAGTGTGTTTCAGAGTGAACTTTTCAGGTAAGAGTGTTTCATGCAACCCAGTTGCATGTACACCGGTCAGTACAGATCCAAACCTAATTCTATAAACCTGTAATCTCTCCCCCACAAGTTTTGTTTTCAAGGACCATTTAAAAGTCCCTGCTTGGGATGTAGCTTGAATGAACCAGATCTTTTAATCCTCTAGGTCAATCTCACTCTCCTTTGACTGCTTCTCAGCATTGTGGTTGCGGGAAAAATATTCATATCTTGAGGGCTTTCATCAAAGATGCAAGACACTTTTTCACATTGCCACCTACAATTCTACCAAATGTGTTTCAAATAATATTTATATGTGCAATGTGCATGAATATCACAGACATTCCTACTAGGCATGAGCAAAAAAAATCAGAAATACATGAAAAATTGGATATGGACATAGGAATTTCACTTTCAAAGTGAGTTTTGAACCTTGCAGGAAGGGGGGGGGGATTCTGAATTTGAACCACTTACCAATTTTTTCCAGAAATATTCAATAAATCACAGCCATCTTAACTGTCGTTTGGGAAGGCCAGGCTCCCAATGGTAGAGATTGCAAAAGGGCCTGCTGTTAGACTACATTTCCCACAATGCATGTCTGCTCAATAGCCAAATGATGGCTGAAGGACCCAAAATTAGCTGTTTGTAGCAGTCTTCATCTAAATATAAAATAAACTGATTGAACCTAAAAAGAAGTCTAAAGAAGACAGCAAAGCAATGAGCAGCTTTTGCAAAGCCAAGAGAACACAAGCTGCTTTAAAAAACAATCATTTTACTTTGGCCTGATTGCCATGAACTGGGGTAGCCAGCCACAGCTAGCCAGCCCTTTACTGTCATTAATGAATGATAAAATAAAATGATGATTTCATCTGCAAATACGAATAAATGGATAGATGTGTCTTGAGGGTCCCTTCCAACTCAGTAGAAGAAGCAAATGGATGTCAGGAGAGTTTGGATGGTGCATTTCTGCCCAGAAGAAGAGTGTCAGTCTAGATGTCCCTTGATGGGGTCTGTACTATTTATATATTTAGTTATTTATTTATTTACTTATTTACAGCATTTTTCAGCCCGAAGGTGACTCAAGGCGGGGTACAGATTGGCAACAATTAGATGCTATAAACATACATACATATCAATTTTAAAAAATTAATATCACATAATAAAAATCCATATAAAAACCAATTAAAACTATAATACAAGAGTTGAATGAAAAGTAACATCTCCACCTTCATAACTCCTCAACAGATGTCAGTACTGGTATGTGGCAGGCACTGGTTTGTTCAGTAGACTCTCCTCTACAGTTCCATTTTGGCGGCAAGCCTTAGCATTGTACGGTTGTGTTGTTAAAGTGCAAAGTATGGAACTCTGCGCAGACGGTCGGTCAATGCGACTGAAGCAACGTGCATTGAATTCTTGACAGCAGAAAGTGTCACTGCAAAGGAGATTAATCAGAGAATGCAAGCTGTTTATGGTGATTGTGTTGATGTGAGTACTGTGCATCATTGAGCGAGTAAGTTTAAAGATGTTGAGGTGAGGTGGGAATATCTGACTTGTGTGACAAAGAGTTAGACATCCTATGACAGTAACCACTGAGTTTCACAAGCAAAAGGTTGACAGATTGATTCAAGACGATCATCATATCACTCAGTGAGAAATTTCAAGCATAATCGGCATATCATAAGAACGTGTGGGTCACATTATTGCTTTCCTTGGCTATCGGAAGATCTGTGCATGATGGGAACACAGCAGAACTTCAGAGACTGGATCTCACCACCATACAGCATCCTACATACAGTCCAGATTTAGCACCATCTGACTTCCCTTTTTTCCCAATAATGAAAGAAGATCTGCGAGTAGCGAGTCGGCGAAAAGGTCAAGGCTGCTGCCAAGTGGGCAGAGCATCCCTACTCTTTCTTCTCTTTGCTGTTTTTGTTCTGTAGTAATTGCCAAGTGTTTCTCTTCCTGCCTTTTCCTGTTATGCTGACCATACACTGGTTTTATTAGGCTTATTTCTATTCATTGCTTTAATTTCTTCAACATTCAGTACATTTTCTGTCTGTATTAACCCCTTTCCATTGCGTTGTTTGATATTTTAACTCAAGGATATTTTCTCTTCTTCACAAGTTTCCTTCTTATGTAACAAAGCCTAAAAACCCAATTAAGGATTTGAAGATGTTTAGAATGGTATGCCATCATCATTTTCTGTCTAGTGCATCTAAATCTTTCTGAGACCAATCCACAGTTCCAACACTGTATCAAATAACTGGTAGGCCCAGGAGTTTATGGCCAAAATTATGACTTACTTTTCATTTTAGGCCTTTGCCTACTCTTATTATGTACATCTTATGAGTGATTATTTCTCACTTTTAAATTTTGGATATCCTTATAATTTTGTCTAACACAGTTTCCATTATGGTTGGAGTTTTTAATGACATTTCAATAATCTCTTCAGCATTTTTTTCTATTTATTGATAGTGTTTCATATTCATCGGTTCTGAATTCCATTTCCAAATATTATTGCAATATTCAATAATAATTCAGTTTATAATTGTAACTTTCCATATAATTTTAATTGATCGACAAAGCTATCTAGATTTATTTTCTTTGCTTATTTTGATATTTCTGACCCTTGATTCGTTTTTTTAAATATTACTGAAAGCAGTATTGTGGAGATTCTATGTTAACTGTTCACCTTTATTAAAACGTGGCAAGGCAGGCTATCCCACCGCTGCCACCATTTGAAAAGATTCGTCTAACACCGCCTAAAGCTAGCGTCGATCCTGCGGTGTAACAAGGATTTGCACTGTCTAAATACAAAGAACTTCGCTGCCACCATTAATTTATTTAGGCTTGACCATTGAGTTGTTAAGAGTGGTGAGGAGACTGGTAATTCAAATGAAGTCACGGAGAGAGAGAGAGCTTTGAACCAAAACTTAAACAGTTTATTTCACACAACTGGGCACAAAGCTTGGTTTGATACTTTTATAACACTTCCGAAGAGGCATGACTTTAAAAGGTTGCAAATGTTCTAGTTGTAACTAATACACAGTTGCAATGTTTAACTATTGCTATTACTTAGTTAGATCAGCATCTAACAATCTCAAACATACAGGCACTCTTGCCTTCTAAAGGCACCTTGCCTCTATCTAGCCCTCAGGCTTTACACAAACCGGCTGGCTCGCAAGCTCAGCCCACCAGAACTGTCTCCCTACAGCTCTCGAAACAGAATCCCCAGCCGAAGCTACACTCTCGCTTCGCTGACAGGAAAACTCTAACTGATCTCTCTGCAGTTTCAACAATGTGATTCCTACTCCTCTCCTCAGAGTAGAATCTAACAGACCCTTCTGGCTTGACAGCCAGGCACCAACTGTCTTAGAGCTGGTCTGACAGTTAAACTGTCAAATTCAAACTTAACATTCTAGAGCTAGCCTTGGCTGGCTCCGCCCACTGTTACCATGACAACACATTCCCTTAGGAGGGAAATGTCTCCACTATCACAGTTAACCCTTTAGGGTCTGTCCAACACCCAACCCCATCTCAAACACAAATGCCATCACACCACCACACATTCAACTACAAAAACAATACACAAATTGACTTCATCACAAGTATCATTAACAATGACAAATAATAAGAAAGAAAAAAATATTCTGGAAAGGTTTTATACCGAATATTATCTCTACCAGGTTCTTGTCTATATAGTATTAACATGCTGTTTGGTTTGGTGCCATTGGGTCATTTGGCCTCTGCCCAACTTCGTGCCAATGGTGTGGCCAGCACTGATCTAGAGTATACCACTCTAGATCAGCATTACTGTTTGCAGCATATGTAGATGGACTCCCAGTTACAAGGAAGCAAACTTAGAAATAAAGCCTTCAGCAACCAATAACAAAGCATTATGTTTCACCTCACTTTCATACCAAATGTTCAGCAAAGGATTTAGAAATCAAAATTTGCAAAAAGTGCAAACCACATCAGAGCTGAAGTAAAATTATTCTGACCTACAGTTTTGCATATGCTTAACCTCTCCACTGATGAGAGTGGGACAGAAATCTGTTAACATTGTCTGATCATGCACATAATCTATACACTTCCCCCATTAAAAAAATAATTGGGTGTATATTCAGAGACAAAGTATATCATTAAAAAAGAAATGACAAAGCATTTCAGAGAAAGATGACATATCCTTAAAGCATTTCTTGGGCAAAGCGCAGAGTATCCTTATTTTTCAGGTGGTTTTCTGTCCTTGCCCTCTAAGAAAGGCAGTAACCTTTGATTCCTTGAACTCCAAGGTAACAATTTCCATGTGAAAGTTGAATGGCTATTTCATCTGTTGATTCATTGGAGTGAATCCATGTCTGAAGGATTAAAAACAGACCTTCTCTGAAAGTACTACACAAAAGCGGGAGTCTGGACTAAGTAACAGCTGCCAAAATAATTGGTGTGAATCCTATTAATTAACAACAATTCAGAAGTCAGACTGAGGCAAGCCAAGCTGGACAGCACACAGTCTTCATCATATATGCTGAATAGTACTGCAAAGCAACTGTTTCTCAACTGGCAAATAGATTTAAATATCTGTAATATTCCTGTTAATGGAGAAAAAGAAAGTACACTTTTTAGAAATAAGATTTTTAAATCTTACAGAGAGCAAAGTCAAACATCAAAAGTAGGAGAGAATCCTATATGATTTTTTTAAAAAAAAATTGTTTTAAAATCTTTAATTACTGGTTCTATGTTGTGAGGAGCCCCAGGTGGTGCAGTGGGTTAAACTGCTGAACAGTTGAACTTGCCTACCGAAAGGTCACAGGTTTGAATCCAGGGAGTGGCGTGGGCTCCCACTGTTAGCCCCAGCTTCTGCCAACCTAGCAGTTTGAAAACATCCAAATGTGAGTAGATCAGTGGTTCTCAACCTAGGGTTCACAGACGTTTTTGGCCTACAACTCCCAGAAATCCCAGCCAGTTTACCAGCTGTTAGGATTTCTGGGAGTTGAAGACCAAAAACATCTGAGGACCCCAGGTTAAGAACCACTAGAGTAGATCAATAGGTACTGCTCTGGCAGGAAAGTAACGGCGCTCCATGCAGTCATTCTGGCCAACTGACCTTGGAGATGTCTATGGACAACGCTATCTCTTTGGCTTAGAAATGGAGATGAGCACAATCCCCAGAGTCGAACACAACTGGACTTAATGTCAGGAGAAACCTTTACCTTTATCTATGCTGTGATGCAAGCAGGAAGCCACATTTGGAAAATGAAACTTCCACCCTTATGTTTATCCTTGACTTTGAAAGAAATCAACAAATATTATGAAAATATAATTACAGATCTCTGCGGCAATGACAAAGTGCACAATTTATATCACTATTTGACTTTGTATAAGACCTGCCTATTATAATATATGGTGGGGTGGGGAGCACTCTTGCTATTTTTGCCTCTTCTTTCTTAATGCAACTGAAAGAGGCCAGCTTGAGTTTCTTTTACTAATATTATTGCGGAAGGTTTATCACATGCAAGCCTGACACGAGAGAGAGAGAGAGAGAGAGAGAGAGAGACAGAGAGAGAGAGACAGAGAGAGAGAGACAGAGAGAGAGAGAAATGTCCTGTTACTGGCTTGGTGATTTATGACTACTCCTTCTGAACAATAACTATTTATGCATCCATTTATTGTGTCTCTTGGTGTCACATTTTTGGCAAAGTCACCGAGCTCTGTGTAGTGCCTCCAATTACTTCTTCCATCAGAAAATGTTTAGTAGAACTGCCATTTAATAAGGATTCTGCCTTTTAATTTGTTTGAATAAAACTACCGCTTGCACTACTTTACTCAGCTTTTCTTTTGATTAATGAGAATGCATCTCTGTACATGATGAGAGAAAGGCTACAAACTTAGGGACTGTGAGAATTCCAATATCAGGCTTCAAAGGTAAGGACCCACAGGGCTTAGAATGCATTGTTTGGAGGCTGATCCTTCATGAATGTCAAGGCTTTAAACATGGCAGAAATTACTTTTGCAGAAGTTTCTTTACAAAATAATACTGGAAGTATAAAGCAGCAGCTTCTTTTCAAATATTTTGAAATGGAAGGAAAATATTTTGATAATTTTTTTGATAATGATAATGCATGACCTTGCTGTCAACAAAATAAATAACATATATAGGTTTTCAGGCATCCTCCATTATAAAAAGCCATTTAAAAGCTGTAATACATTATGTGAACCTAGGTGTGAAAGCGGGAGTAGGGGGTGGATGAGTGTGGCATAATGCTTGCACTATGACTCTGAAGACCAGAATTTGAATATCTGTTCTGCCCACTTCCATGGAAACTCTGGGCAAATCATCCTCTCTCCATCTCAGAGGAAAACAGTTGCAAACCCTCTTTGAATAAAAAATTCCCAGAAAACTCTCTTATAAGTTCACATTAGGGTCACGCAACATTAAGTTGTGAAGGGAAGGCTAAAAATCACCTAGTTTGCAATTATCAACTACCTGATTTGTACCAAAATGCACTCCCATTGTTTGACTAGCTGTCAAACCTATATAAATGTCTGTGCATGCATCCATTACCTTTAGGCCTGATTTGCGAGTATAGATTTTCCTGACACCTATTTTGCTTGTGTCTCATTTGACCTTTGGAGTACAGGCAGGGGCGGTTCTTAGTGGAGGCCAAGTAAGGGGCGCATCTGGCCGCCAGGTTCCACGCATGCACCTTTGTTGCAGCGCGAGGCGACTCCAGGTGGACTGAGACGCTGCGCTGCGGGGCACATCTTTGTCCCCGCTGCTGCTGGCCTGGTGCTAGTGCCTGAGGAGGGAGGGAGGAGAAGGAGGGCTGGGCAGAGGGAAGGAGAGGGGAGGAGGAGCGGCAGATCGCACCCTCAAGCCTGGAGGCGCACCGCCTCCCTTCTGCTCTGCACATGCGTATTTGGATGGCGCAGGCTCTTCCGTTTCCCGCCAGGCGAGAGCAGCTCAGCGCCATGAGGCCAGAGAGGAGGAAGCTTTGCCTGCCCTCCAGGCCCACGCCCTCTGCGCCCAGCTGGAAGCACGAGAAGGCAGCCTTGCCCACGCCGAGGGAGCTCACCTTCCCATTTCTCACCGTCCTTCCCACCCTCCTCCTTTGCTTCCTCCCTCTCCACCCTCACTCCCCCCGCCTCTCTCCCTCTTTTTCCTTCGTTCATACCCTCTCTCTTCCCTCCCTCCCTTCTTCTCGTCGCTTCCCTTTCATCCTCCAGTTCTTCCTTCCTTCCCTCCCCCACTCCCTCCCTTTCTCTCCTCCTTCTTTCACTCTCTTTTCCCTTCCTCTCCTCTCTCTTCCTTCCCTCCCTCCTTCCCATGTTTGTGTGTGCGCGCACACACACACACACACACACACACACACACACACAACACAAGCTGTGTGCCAGTCTGGTGATCTGGAAAATAAAGTAAGGAAAAAAACGTTGGTTTCTAATATATGTAATGCCTTTATGCTTGTGGGTAAACAGTATTTCTTGTTATTTCCTTGTTGGTGTTGATGGCGAAATTGTCTGGTTTGCCTATTCTGGAACATTCCACATATAACTGTCCTTTAGAGGCCCCTTTCAAATCTATGATACTATATCTCTCTCTGTATGTGAATCATATACAAATCTATCTATATCTATGGCTGGATGGCTCTTTGTCAGGAGGGCTTTGATGATGTTTTCTTGCCCTGGTGAAGGGAGTTGGACTGGATGGCATTAAGTATTTTCTGTTGGTCATGGGGGTTCTGTGTGGGAAGTTTGTCCCAATTCTGTCATTGGTGGGGTTCAGAATGCTCTTTGATTGTAGGTGAACTATAAATCCCAGAAGCTGCAACTCCCAAATGCCAAGGTCTATTTCCTCCATACTCCATCTGTGTTCATATTTGAACATATGGAATATTCGTGTCAAATTTGGTCCAGATCCATCATTGTTTGAGTCCACAATGCTCTCTGGGTGTAGGTGAACTACAACTCCCAAACTAAAACTTCAATGCCCACCAAACCTTTCTAGTGTTTTCTATTGGTCATGGAGTCCTGTGTGCCACGTTTGATTTAGTTCCATCATTGCTAGAGTTGAGAATGCTCTTTGATTGCAGGTGAACTATAAGTCCCAGCAACTACAACTCCCAAATGACAAAATCAATTTTTTTGAGTGATGGCCACTCCTTGGGTGTTAGTAGGTGTCTTGTGGCAGCAATTTTTCCAGTGGTTTTTGAGTTATGTAAATCTCACAAATGAATATTACATTTATATAATGTATACATTGTTCTCAAGAGTCTGGAGAACAAGCCCTATGCAGAGCGGCTTAAAGAGCTGGGCATGTTTAACCTGAAGAAGAGAAGGCTGAGAGGAGACATGATGAGGGCCATGTATAAACATGTGAGAGGAAGTCATAGGGAGGAGGGAGCAGGCTTGTTTTCTGCTGCCCTGGAGACTAGGACATAGAACAATGGCTTCGAACTACAAGAAAGGATATTCCATCTGAACATTAGGAAGAACTTCCTGGACTTCCGGGGAAGGCAAAATGGCGGCCACAGCAGGTTCTCGGAGCTCCTCCTGACCTCCAGGTTCCTGACCCTTTTCCCCAGGCGGGGGGCCACCGGGACCCCGCGAACCGACGGGTCGAGGTTGGTTCGAGGCTGCTCACCTACTGTGGTACTGACCAGTGTGCCCCCCCCTCAAGGGAGGGCACGGGAGTCGGCGCGCAGAGGGGGCGAAGCCGCCGAGAAAAGGGGCGACGCGGAAGCGTCTGAAACGGCCGACCGCCTTCTTTTTTTTAATTGGAAAGAAAGAAAGTGAAAAGAGTGTAAAGACAACGTGAAAAAGGAAGCAGGCTCGATTGAGTCCGTCTCCCACCATAGGAAATTGGTAAAGAACGAAGAAGAGCGAGATTGGGAAAAGAGTCAAGCGACTATTGAAGAAGTAAGCTACCTTTTGTTTTGGCTGCGAAATCCTACTGGAAGAAGTGCTCTTGTCGGGGTTTTTCCATTTTAGTTTGTTAAAGTTCTGTTGGCCTCGGCAATTTCGGGCTAGAGACAACGTCTCCTTTAAGAGAGAGCCCGTGAGCCTGCGAGCGTCAGACCGAAGAGAGGAGGGCGAGCACGCCGCGTTGCGTCAACCGGCGTCGTCCCGTCGTCCCGTCGTCCCGTGCAAGCTCACGTAGGAAACGAGTGGGCGTGTAGGACGTGAGAGAGGAGAGAGGCGTGAGAGACGTGAGGGGCGGGACGGGACGAGACGACGCAAGGAGGAAGGAAGAAGGCGAGTGACGCGGGCGACAAGAGGGACGCAAGCGGCGGGCCCCGAAACAGGGCGAGACGCCGGAGCCGACAAGCAGGTGAATAGCGGGAGGAGCCGCGAGTGTGGGACCCAAACGGCCCCAGGGTCGCGGTTTTTCATAAGCAATAGTCCGGTCAGCGGAGGGAACGGGAGAGCTTGAAGATCCTCCACAAGGGATTAAAGCCCGAGAAGACTAAGAAACGGGGGGGGGGATAGCAAGAGCCCGGTAGGCCTGGGAGAGGAAAAGAAGAGAAGAAAGTCCCCTTAGGGTACGCATGGTATGCACAGCACGTCCTCATAGTTACCTCCCCAGGCAAGTCAGGCTCCCTTCCCCACTCCCAGCGGAACTATTGGACGGGTGAACCATCCAGGGTACAGGATGGAGAAATACACGAATGTAACAAAATCAAACAAAACCCCAGTAGGGGCATCGACAAGGAGAAACTCTCTCCAAGGGGAGATCTCGGGTAGAGATCTAATTGCGGAGATCCATAAGATGAAGGAGGATCTTCAGGGCCAAATTCAGGAGAACAGCCGGCAGATCCAAGCTAAAATGAAGGACATGTTTAAGGAAGAGCTTCGAAACATGAAAGAGGAACTAAAGGAGGAGCTGAAGGAAGAATTATCAGGGATGAAGAAAGAGATGGTAGGGATGAAACAGGAGCTCCAATCAATGAAGAAAGAGGAGGGCATAACTAAGAAGACTTTAAAGAAAACAGAGGAGAGAGTAAGCAAAGTAGAAGAGCTGAGTAAAAGGCTGGAAAGGCAACAAGAAAGAGCGTCGATAAAGGAAACAGAACTACAACTGAGGTATAGAAATATAGCAGAAGTGGCCTCCCAAGATTTAAAGGAAACAATCGCGGAGATTTCAGCGGAGATCGTGGCTTCCTCGATGGAACAGATGATCCAAGATATCGATCGGGTACAAAGGATAAATTCATTCTTTGCGAAGAAAAACAAATTGCCAGGGGATGTAGTGGTGACATTTAATAGAAGATCTACTAGGGATTTAATTCTGCAAAATAAATCCAGTAACCCACCAAGGTTCAAAGGACGAGAAATAATAGTACTGAAAGAATTCACCCCCGCATCACTGGCCAAGAGGAAGAGTTATTACTTCCTCACAGATGAACTGAAGAGGAACCAAATTAAATTTAAATGGGAGAGGATGGAAGGTTTCTCTGTCTTTTTTAAAGATGTAAAAAGATGGATAACGACGGAGGAAACGGCAAAGGAGTTTCAAGTAGAACTAAAGGCCTTTCTGGAGACCAAGAGGAAGGAGGAGTCAAGACAACAACAAGGAAGATCAAAAGAAAAGGCCAATCTAGATAAAGCCGATCCGAGTCGGAAGCATGATCCAAGAAACGAGAAGGATCATAGTAAACAGGACAAGAAAAGGCAGAGGCCTAACTCCTCGGAGGATAAGGAAGACTCTTCTGTGGGAATAGACAAGGAAGTCGAAGAGCTAATTGATTTTGGTGATGGTGGTGACAATATTTTTGAATAATGTGAATGGTTTAAACTCTGTGAATAAAAGGAATTTGATTTTTAATCAGATTAAGAAAGGAAAATATGATTTAGTAGCGCTGCAGGAGACCCATACCCTACAGAAACATGCATCGCACTTAAGCAGAAAGGATATGGGGAAAGCCTTCCATTCCTTAGCCACGGAAAAAAAGAGAGGGGTGATAATATATGCGAAAGAATCTTTGAATGCCTCATTCGCTTTCAGGGACCAAGAAGGAAGGGTGATTGCGGTGAAATTTAAGTTCAATCAAAAGGAGATCCTAGTGTGTAACATATATGCCCCCACAGGGGCTAAGGGTAAATTTGTGCGGTCACTCCAAAAAAAATCCAAGAGCAAACATTCGACGAGCTCATAGTATTGGGAGACTTCAATGGGGTCATAGATGGGAATCTCGATAGATCCAAGAGGAAAACCAGGGGGGATAACCCGCAAGCGGGAAAACTCCCATTACCCTTTTTTGATTTGAAAAAAGAAAATAATCTCCAGGATGTATGGAGGACAAGGAACCCTACGGAAAGGGACTACACTTTTTATTCCCACCGCCACTCATCCTGGTCCAGAATTGACATGGTCTGGGTCTCAAAACAGCTAGCAATGGATATAGAGAAAATTAAAATACAGACAAGAGTTCATACGGACCATTGCCCTATTATACTATCACTCTACCACAAAAGGATCCAAAGAAGATGGAAACTCAATGAGAGCATCTTGAGGACGGAGGAGGAAATTGAAATAAATAGAAAACTACTAAAAGAATATTTTGAGTTTAACCAGTCAGAACAGATTAAAATTGAAACGGTATGGGACGCCAGCAAGGCGGTCATGCGGGGTTACTTTTTGCAGCAGGGGGCGCGTAAGAACAGGAAAAGGATGGAAAGAGAGAATGAATTGAAGGAAGAGCTCAGCCAGAAAGAGAAGCACCTAAAAGTCAATCCGAGAGATAAGAAGCTAAAATGGGAGGTGGAGCTGGTTAAAAAAGAAATCAATTCACTCCAAATTGAGCAAATGGCGAGAAACCTCAAACGGCTAAAGATGAACTACTTACTCTATGTGAATAAGCCGGGAAGACTTCTATCGAGAAAGCTAAAAGGTAGAAGACAGAAACAGGTTATAACAAAGCTGACCAAGGGGGAAACTCAGATATATGAGCAAGAAGAAATAGCGGAACAATTTAAGGACTTCTATGAGGCTCTTTACCAAAGAGAAGATATTAAATTGGAGGAAGTGACACAATATATAGCTAATCAAAAGCTGGAAAAAATTAATGAAGTACAGAGGGAAAAGCTGAATCAGCTAATTGGAGAAGAGGAGATCAAAGACGCAATCAAGAAGCTCCCGAGCAATAAAACCCCTGGACCGGACGGGCTGACTGCACTCTATTATAAACTTTTTCAAAAAGAGCTAATCCCACATTTAAAAGAGTTAATGAATCAGGCCCTGACGCAGGGAACGATCCCGAAAACATGGAGAGAAGCAAACATTACTTTCATACATAAGGAGGGAACGGATCCGACCTGTGTGAAAAACTACCGCCCCATTTCTCTTCTAAATAATGATTACAAACTCTTTGCTTTGGTAATCTCAGCTAGACTGAAGAATTTCTTAAACACGACGATTCATGAAGATCAAGCCGGATTTCTCCCGGGCAGACATCTGAGGAACAACATAAGGACCATGATCAATGCTATCGAATATTACGATAAGAATAGCCAAAAAGAAGTCGGGTTCCTTTTTCTGGATGCCGAAAAGGCATTCGACAATGCAAACTGGGAATTCCTGATTCAGTTGCTGAGAGAAAAAGACATGGGATTCCAATTAATAAACTCTATGCAGGCGATTTATTCCACTCAGTCAGCTACCTTGTTAGTAAATGGCCAGGAAGCAGGTAAAATTAAGATACAGAAAGGTACGAGACAGGGGTGCCTTTTGTCACCCCTGTTATTTATAACATTCTTGGAACCCCTCCTAGAATCCATAAGGAGGGACAAAGATCTAAGAGGACTGAGAATACAAAAAGAAGAATACAAGGTAAAAGCCTTTGCGGATGATATCGCCTGCATTATCGAAAAGCCGATAGAGACAATAACCAAATGGATGAAGAAAATAGACAATTTGGGGCGGTGGCCGGTTTGAAAATAAATAAAAACAAAACCAAATTACTGACCAAGAACATGAGGAAAGATCGAAAGGAAATCCTCCAGAAGGTATCAAACTTTGAAGTAACGCAAAAAGCCAAATATTTGGGGATTGTCATCACAGCCAAGAATAACCAACTCTTAAAAAATAACTATGAGAGGGTGTGGCAGGATATTAAAAAGAAACTACAGAATTGGAAACAGATTGGTCTCAGCCTGACAGGCAGGATAGCGGTTATTAAAATGGAGGTTCTCCCCAGAATGCTTTTCCTTTTCCAATGCCTACCAATAATCAGAACAAGTTTTTATTTCAAAGTGTGGAAGACGGAGATTCTTAAGTTTGTCTGGGAACAAAAGAAGCCAAGAATAAGCTACAAAGTACTAACGGATAAAAAGGAGAGAGGAGGGTTGGGGCTACCCAACCTTCAGCTATATTGTGAGGCGGCTGCCTTGAATTGGGTGATAGATTGGGCAACCTTAGAGAACAAGAAAACTATTATGCTGGAAGGGGCAGATTTGAGGCGGGGCTGGCATGCGTACGTATGGTACAATAAAGTTGAAATTGAAAAAAATTTTCTGAATCATTTTACGAGAGCCGCCCTGTTCAAAGTGTGGAAGAAATATAAAGATCGTCTTTATAAGAAAACTCCCCAATGGATCTCCCCGATGGAAGCCCTTCACGTGAAAGAAGTCCCGCCCGAAAAATGGTATATTTATCAACAACTCATCTACAGACAGTCAGAGGGATGGCGACTCAAAACCCTAGAAGAATTAAGGGACCTAGGACTGGAGCTTACTTGGTTTCAATATGCGCAGATAAAGGAATGCTTCAGACAGGACCTGAAAAAGGACTTTGAAACAAAGGAAACAACCTGGGATAAAGTGATGAAAGCCGGAAAGAAACAAATAACTCTTTTATATAACAAGTTGCTCGAGTGGGATACGGAAGAAGAACTGATCAAGAGTACGATGGTAAAGTGGGCCCAAGAATTGGGACATTCGATACTACTAAGAGATTGGGAACTCCTGTGGAAGAAGAAACTTAAATATTCAAGCTTTACCAATATAGCGGAAAGTTGGCAGAAGATGTTCTTTCATTGGTACCTCACCCCGGCTAAATTGGCACGCTTCTACAAAAATTTAAAGGACCGATGCTGGAAGTGCGGAGAGGATAAGGGAACCTTCCTACACTGCTGGTGGAAGTGCAATAAGATTAAAAAGTTTTGGAGTGAGGTGCATGTCCATATGCGAAGAATGCTTAAAAGAAAATTCAAGTTGAAGCCGGAGTATTATTTGTTAAATATTTTGGATTTTGAGATAGGAAACAACGAGGATAAACTTTTTTTTGTTATCTCCGCGGCGGCGAGAATTGAAATAGCTAAGAAATGGAAGAGTTCAGATACGCCATCAATCCAGGACTGGCTGCTTAAAGTAAGGGACTTAATGGACCTAGATACCCTCAGGAGCATAGCGTTAAATCAGAACACAAAATCTAGCACGAACTGGAGCCAAATTGGTGCTTACATTAAAGATTTAAATATGAAAGGTGTGAAAACCAAGAAAAGCAAGAAGACCGGACTGGTGACTCAACAACCCTGATGGGATCTGCGGGAGCTGGAACACTCTAAAGGATTGAGGAGGAAGTCGGATAGAAGTGTATTTGAGGGGAACCTGTCTTCCGGACTGGAAGTCGTTGGCCCGGGCCAACGCGAGACATCTTTCTTTTTTCTCCCCCCTTACTACTGTCCATTCTTTCCCCGTCCCATACCCTTCCCTCCCCTTCCTACCCTCGATGCACTGCCTTTCTTTTACTATATGTACTCAAAAATCCTTAATAAAAAATATTTTTTTTAAAAAAGGAAGAACTTCCTGACTGTGAGATGTTTTCAGCAGTGGAACTCTCTTCCCTGGAGTGTGGTGGAGGTTTATTCTTTGGGGGCTTTTAAACAGAGGCTGGATGGCCATCTGTCAGGGGTGCTTTGAATGTGATTTTCCTGCTTCTTGGCACAATGGGGATGAACTGGATGGCCCATGAGGTCTCTTCCAACTATGATGATGATGATGGCTGGATGGCCATCTCCCAGGGGTGCTTTGAATGTGCTTTCCCTGTATGAAGCAAGAATGAAGGGGATTGGTTTAAATGGCCTTTAGAGTTCCCTTCCACTTCTATTATTATTATTATTCTGGCTGGGTGGCCATCTGCTAGGGGTGCTTTGACTGTGCTTTCCCTATATGAAGTCAGAATGAAGAGGGTTGAGCTAGATGGTCTTTAGAGGCCCCTTCCAACTCTACTATTCTAAGAAAGGAGTCTTAGTCAACCAGGAGCTGAACATGAGCCAACAGTGTGATGCTGCAGCTGAAAAGGCCAATGCCTTTCTAGGCTGCATCAATAGGAGAAGCTTGAGAAAAGGCAAAAGGGAACTGATACAACACTTTACCTCAGATGGTTTTTAATTGCTTTTAATGATAATTATTTAATGCAACAGTTTATTTTAACTTATTGTACAGTGTTTACTATTGCCTTTTGTTTAATTTTTATGGGTTTTTTTGTTTATATAGGCATTGAATGTTTGTCTGTTGCTATGTTGGAAGTCGCCCTGAATTATTGTTGATACCATATTGCTGTTGTTGACCCTCCTTTTCCATTTACAGAGCTAGTTTACTGTTTTACTTTGAAATATGATAAATATTTTTAAAAATGTAACCTACTGATGCCTCAATTAATGTAATTTTAATAATAAATTAATAATAATGTATATATTTTTATTTTTGAAATTTACCCATAGCTGCTGCATTTCCCACCCTCGGCTTATACTCAAGTCAATAAGTTTTCCCAATTTTTGTGGTAAAATTAGGTGCCTCGGCTTATATTTGGGTCAGCTTATACTCGAGAATGTATGATACACACACACACACACACACACACACACACACACATACAGGCCTGGGCCAATTTCAGCCCTCCTTCCAGGTGTTTTTGACTTCAACTCCCACAATTCTGGCTGTTAGGAAACACCTGGAAGGAGGGCCAAAGTTAGCCCAGGCCTGATACAGATAGATAGAGATATAGAAATGTGTGTGCGTGCGCGCACACACAAAGAGAATAGGAAGAGGGCAGGGAAAAGGGTGAGGAAGGAAGGAAGGGGAATATCTATATATAGAGATATGTATAGATACACACACACACACAAAGATAATAGGAATAGAGCAGGGAAAAGGGTGAGAAAGAAGTATATATATATGTGTGTGTGTGTGTGTGTGTGTGTGGCATGGGCCAACTTCAGCCCTCCATGTGTTTTGGAGTTCAACTCATACAATTCCAAACAGCCAATAAAAAGTCCAAAATACCTGAAGGGCCAAAATTTGTCTATGCCCCATATATATATATATATATATATATATATATATATATATATATATATATTTTGTGTGTGTGTGTGTGTGTGTGTGTGATTGATTTGGGGGGCGCCAAAATAGTGTTCGCTTACCATTCAAAATTACCTTAGTCCGGCCCTGAGTACAGGCACACCAGAATCCCAAACCAGCGGTTCTTGCAGATTTGAAATCAAATACCAAAGGCACACAACAACAATGTCATAACATTGCACCACAGTGCAATTTGAAAACAGATCAAGATCCAATGAAATGGGAGTAGCACTTTTATTGTTTGATCATAATGCAGAGTCCCGCTGAAGAATCTATTTCCCATATGCTCTGGTAACAGCGTTTTTGCAGTCGTCAAAAGCAACTCCATCGTTAGTGGTTCTTATCTGAATTGAGGTTATGTTATCCTAGTTTTATAGATCTCATTAGCAACTGAGGTTGTGTTATACTGATTTTATAGATCTTATTAGCCAGCTTGAATTTTCATCTGGAAAGAAAGACATGTTTTAACTAAACAGAGCTAAACAAAATGTGGTAATGGCAGTTCTGCTGTAGTCCCTATATTTACAGGTGAACTACCCATGTGAACCACCATGATTAATGACTGTATTTAGAAACCATTGATTTATTTTGCTTCTTATTGAGAGTTTGCTAGTCTAATCACCACATAACTAACTCATACTTTGCTGATTAGTGCAAAACAACACGAGAGAGTTTTTCAAACACTTAAATGATATCTCAGATTATTCTGTGCACATTTTTGCAAGATATGATAGCACTGATTTTCTTCTGTGTTCATTGATTATTCCCCTAAGTAGAACTTAAGTAAAACATCACTAACTTTTTAAGCCTATGGATGGATATGAAAGCATTTTTCAAAGACAATGTAAGTTTTTTCAGAGAACCAAGTAGTTAATATCAAATGGAGCCTTTAACTTCTGACCCATATAATCTAACTCTAATATCAGCAAAACTTCACTGCCACAACCTGGTGGATTTTTCACATGTTTCCTCTGGGATGTACAATAAGCTGATTGCCAAATAACAATGAACTCATCTAAAATGCAAATGCAGCCTGAGCCAGGTGAATAAATTGTCTATTATTAGGCTTTTTCATGCAGTAAATGCTTTTGTGTCTGGCTCTTCTGTCTTAACACCTGCTGTTGCAATGGATACCTACTTTCAGAACATCACTCCCCATTAACAACAGAATACAAACTAGTGCAGAACTGTTCAAAGAGAAAGTGATTAACTTTTATAAAGGAGGCTTTGTTGAAGCAATAAGGAGGCCGAGGAACACAGTAGTAGAACTGGGGCAATGCTGAATATAAATCATCAGTCTCCATCAAGTGAGTGCTATATAGGAAAGACATTAAACTGCAAAGGATCCATGAAAGTTGTTAAAAACAATCTTCAGGAATGACTTTTAAAAAATTAGAAGTAGTAACCAAAGTTGTTTTAAAACAATACAACTCTGTCTCCTACCAGTGTTTTTCACTCAAACAGGAAGCATTTAACTAGTGTGTGCGAAAGTGCTGAAGACCAAGAATATGCAAAGGGTATAGCCAAAATTAAGATGCTTTTGAAAGTATAAATCCTTCAAATTGTTTCTTTAAACATTTTGGAGCAGACTTGGGGTAGTAAGAGAAGGAAATTTTAATCTATTGGCTAATCTCGTGGTTGGGATAAATTGACTCCTTTTTGACATGGCTTGGAAATGTAGAAAAAATGAAGTCCATTGTTTACTTAAGAAGAGATACAAAAAACATTCCTAAATCAGAGCTTGGAAAAGTAGGGCAAGTGGTAGTAATTCATTTATGTTAACCCACCTCCCCACCCACCACATGATTGAAACTCAAACCAGTTTACAAAAATGCCCCTCCAAGTATTCCTAGCTGAGAAGGACCTGTTGTTTCAAGACATATAATGATGGATATAGAGTTATCACAAGATTGGTGAGATCTTTTGAAATTGGGAGCTCTTGTATAAAGACTCTGTTCTTACAATATTTCTGGTAGACCTATGATGTGTGGTTCAGCCGTGGCAACAATAACCCACCTACCTTCTATAGCATAAAGAAAAACACGGATCACTTTATGGAGCTGGCAAGACTAATTTGGTCTGCTTTCTTTTACCTTCCCTGAGATAATTGGGTTTCCCTTTTCCACCACACCTGGATGGAGAGGGCTATTTGCCCACCCCAATATATAGATACAAAGTTATGGGGACAGAGTGCAACGTTTAAGGCATCCACTCCCCCCCCCCTCAAGTTCCAGCATTTGAGTAGTGAATATTGTTGGGGTCACTGGCCCACCGATGAGCTGTCCTTGTCTCCCTTGCACTCACCCTTACAGAATTGTAAGCAGGGTGTTTGTTGTGCCAGAAGAGTCAGCTGCAGGGTCAGTTGAGCCAATTGTTGCTTGTGGACCTCCTTTTCACTTATGCTGTCCCCCTCCTGTTGATAGGAAACAAAGTGTTTTGCCTTCACAGGCACTCCCCTCCTGCCATTGGGAAGTGCACATCCAGCCAACATTACACAGCAGTGGCAGCCTGTTGGCCCCAGTGGCTCTTTCAGGCCAGTCTTGCACCTCTAAGTGCAGCTGGGCGAGTGCAACAGGGCTAGTGACAGGGGACTGGCTGTCCAGGAGGCCCAAACATTTTTGTTCTGGGCACAGCTATGGCCTCTGGGCAAAAGCATGGCTTTCCACTCCACCTGTTAGGCCTCGCGCCAAATTCAGAACCCATTCATTTCAGATCAGTGCAGCTTCAATAGCTATGGGAGCATTGCTGTAAGTTTTTTCGGGTGGTATGGCCATTTTCCAGAAGCATTCTCTCTGACCTCACAACCTCTAAGGATGCCGGCCATAGATGCAGGTGAAACATCAGGAGAGAATGCTTCTGGAACATGGCCATACAGCCTGAGAAAATTACATCAACCAAGTGATTCCAGCCATGAAAGTCTTTGACAATGCTATGGAAGGCTCCATAGCATGTCATACTTGGGCTTGTGTGATATAGCCAATGTGGAATGGCAAGGGCACCAGGGCCTTCAGTGGAATGGGTTATACCCATTAAACAAGGGACAGTACCCCCTCCGGATGTGGATGGTTTATACTCTATTTTGTGTGAACAAGGGGGAGTGCCCTTTTTGGATGTGGAATGGTTTATGCTCATTTCTGTTAATTGGGGGAGTGTCCCCTCTGAATGTTTAGCTGTCTACTTGGGTGAAAGGCAAGGTGCTGATGTTGTAAGCAGTTGGACATCCAAGACATCATGATGTTTGAATAATCTATTCAGCTTTCCTAAGCAGTTGCCCTGGATACAACTTAGGGTGCGTTATACGGGGAACTCAGGTGTTTCGCCCAAGTCAGCTGAGGAGTGGGTCTGAGAAGGCCACTGCCTTGGCTTACAAAACATCAAGTTCAAACCAACCCTTTTAGCTGGTTGCAGTTCATGAAGAAAGTTAACTAGGTAAATTTTAATAAAAGTTTCCCATATTTATCCCAAGACAGTTGTCTGGTGTCATTATTTCATTGATGGGTGGGCAAAAAGTAATGTAAAAATGTAAATAAAATATGCAAAAATATGATATCATTTTGTGGTGTGATTGATGAGTTTGAGATGGCTGTTGATGAGTTGGGAGCAGCTGATGAAAGGAAAGATCCACTGGGAAAAATCTAGACAAATGCTAAAGCTGGAAAGAACACGAAACAGATTTTGAGGCGATCCTGTTAGACAGGACTGCAATGGAAACTAAAGATTTTTAATGGAAGAGGGAAGAGGAGGGAGGTGAACAAAACAGTCTCCTGCAGCATGACCAAAGAGAAGAAACAAAAAGCTGGGAAGCTACTGCAATGCTAGGACAATGGTCAGTTTTGATAGAAACTATGGAAGAAATGAACCATGTAACAATGGGGACAGACCAAACTATTTGATGTTAAAATTAAAGATGGGTGGCACTTATACAAGTAATTATGAGATGTAAGAGGGTTGGATTTGTGAAAACTTTAGACAATAAGTAAGATTATTTGATTGTGGGATTATAATTTTTTGTTATAAAATCTGATGAAGAAAATTGTGCAAACTAAGATAAGATATCATAACTGCTAATTAATGAAATCCCTCCATTAAAGCTTTATATATTTAATAGGTTTAATAACTGGGGAAGTCAAAAAGCCAGATTGATTATAAAAATTAATTGATACAATAACCACCTTATCACATTGAGAAATTTCCCAATCAGAGCATGCTTCAGCCTCTATTCAAACATGGCGAGGCACTGAGCTCATCACATGAGTTAAACTATTTCTGTCAGTCGTGCAGAAGTATGGTTGAAAAGTCCTTCATGGTTGAAAAGAGGCAGAAGTGTCCTGAAAGGAGGGAACTCCAGCAAACAACCTCATCACATTGAGAAATTTCCCCCTTGTATCACACTTCAGCCTCTTTTCTAGCATGGAGAGACACAGAACTCATCACGTGTTCCAGGGTTGAAAAGGGGTTGACATGTCCTGAAAGGAGGAATCTCTGAACACAGGCCAGCAATTGTGTTCAGAGCTCCTACCTCTTATCACACTTCACTCACATCTTTACAACTGAAAAACAGGAGTGATGAAAAGCATCAAAGTTTCCCATCCTGTTCCATTGCCCAACCGTCAACAGTCTCTTGTATCCTATAGGGTTCAATGCAGAATAATAGCATCCCATGGAAAGCAATGGTTTTAACCTGGATCACTGCCTATTGTATCCTCTGGGGTTCGATGCAGATTAATAGGATTCCATTGGAAAAAAAAGGTTTTTAACATGGATCACTATCCTTTATATCAACTGGCATTTGGGATAGAACAATTTTTCCCATGGGAAATATTAAGTTTTAAAATGTAAGGGGCTTTGGGCAGAGCAAGATATCTCTTGGTTTTTGGATATTGTTCCTCCTGATTAAAAACAAAAAGGTAATACTGATCTTGTGATGGATGTAAGATGAATGGATTGCCAGCTCTCAAGTTTCCACATTTGAGTGTGAGTGTGACGGTGAGGCAAAACTCGAAACAGCTGATTATATAAGAGGGGCGATTATCTATGCTAAATGTATGCTCACCCATGCTTTCCCCTCTCAATGCGATGACATAGTAAGATAATTTTATGAGCATTCTGAAAGTATTGAATGTATCCTGGTTTGGAGAGTAAAAATATTCTAAAACATATAACCTAGGAAGTTGGAAGTCATGTGTATATTTTCCTTTGTGAGATATGTTATAGGTATGTTTGTTTCGGTTTTGTTTTTCATGTTGGTTTAGCCTTGCATTTTGTCTAGTTATAGCTTATCTGAATGTCAATTTTTTTTAAAAAATGTGATGTCATGTTTTAAGGCAAGACTGGGGGTTTTTTTTGGGGGCTAAATCCATCAGAATTGCCAAAGCAGCATAGCTAATGTCTGCAGAATTCAAGTAACTATAGTCCCCAAAAGCCTATTTTTAAAGTTTTGGCTTAAATCAGCACATTAATGGATCTCAGACAGCATTCCAGGAATCATATGGTCAATCAATCAATAAGCATACATGGTATCTGCAATAATGTTTAGAGGTAACCATGGAAAACTGGGAGAATATCCATCCCAGCACCTTCCCAGATGAGAATTATCTGGACTGCTGACTGTTGTACCTTGTCTTAAACTGCTACAATATTCAGTTAGACAAATACTATACAACCTTAAGTAGTAGAGAAAGCTTGATTACACACAATAAATGCAACATGAGAGAGAGGAGGGCAATGGAAAAGTCAGAAAGAGAGAGGAATAGAATAATATTATTTTAACAACTGAGAACAAGAAACATTTAAGAGCTCTCAGATAGTTAATTGGGAGATGGAAAAAGAGCAGTTAATTCAGACTGGTGTGCTATGGGAAAAAAGAGAGCAAGTAATGTCAATTAAAAGCAATTAAGGCCTGAGAGATAGCAAGTTAGAATAACTTTGGGACAGTAGCAATGAATTCTCTCCATAAAGAAATAAAAAGAGCCCCCTCCCTCCTCTCCTTCAAAAAATAATTAACTTATACTGTACATTGGCATATGGATAGGAGGATGACTAGAAGTTTTACAGTCACTTAGTAGTCCTGTTCCAAAATTCTCGTCACACTCTGACTCAAGTTGGCTTCTGACTTAGTCAATCTCGCTGTCCTTGGTGGCTTTATCAGCAGTATTATATTTTAAGAGTGATTTTAAATTAATGTTAATGTGTTGTTTATGTAATTTATGTTTAATAACTGTTCAGTTTAGATTAATTGCTTTATGTTGTTACTTATGTATTGGAACCTGACATTGACTGTTTGCCATTTTTGTTATTATCAGCCCTGAGTCCCCTCAGGGCAAGAGGGTGGAATATACATAAAATTATTATTATTATTATTATTAACCACCCTGAGTCGCCCTCGAGCTGAGAAAGGCGGTATATAAATATGGTTAATAAATAAATATTATTAGGTAATTTTTATCTCAAGAGAGAAAGTGCAATGCACTTTAAAGCAAGCAACTGGAGAAAGGAGTCATGTATCTTTTCCCAACATCTGCACATTTTTCATCACATCTTAGGGCCCTTCCAGACAGTGTCAAAATGTACATCTTAAAACAGAGGCAAAAAATCCCAGGACCTGACACAGTCCTGTCAGCCCAATAAAAGCTCACCTGCCATCCTTACATGTTCCTTAGAAGCAGATCAAGATGGAGGGTAGACGGGGGACATCCGACTGAAGTACCTTTAAAAAAATCTTTCCATAATGCCCTGGACCATTTTTTGACAGTCCGATCAGTCAACAGGCTGTTTTGGGCTTTTAAAGCTTGCACATGCACTGAAGTTGTCCACACAGGGGGAAGAGAAGGAAAACACATCTTTTACATGATTGCAGGGTCCCTCGCTACTTCGTGATTTGCTTATCGCAGACTCGCTGTTTTGCTTTTATTTTTTTTTAAAAAAAGAAGAAAGTAAGCAGCGAGGGAACACTGAGGATTGTGGAGACGTTTCAGGGCCCAAGCCGCAGCAAGAGGCCCATGCAGCGATAAGGAGGAGGATGAGGAAGGTAAGGAGGGCAAGGGGGGAAGAAGAGCCGCCCCCCTTGCACTCATTACCTTCCTCTTCCTCCTCATCGCTGCATGAGGGCCTCTTGCTGGCGCTTCGGCCCCGCAACACCTTCTCAGTTTCCCTACTTTGCAGAATTTCACTTATTGCAAGTGGTCCTGGAGCGTAACAGTGAGGGAACACTGTATAGTCATATGAAGGTGCACATTTTTTGGACAGAATGGGGTTTTAAATACACTCTTTTAACCTGTACTTTTCAGCTGTTAACCCGATTCTGCCCGGACTTCGTTGAAACATCATGTAGCCACCCCCCCACCCACCCCCTTTATTCCAATTACTTCTGGACTTCTAGCCATGTGTAGAAGGGTTCCAAATCTCTCAAAGGACAATATGAGCAACAGAGGATGGGTCTCTTTGTACATCGAACAATTGTATATTGTTCAGAAACCAGACTCGAAATGGAGGCCAGTTTGGAATAGGATTTCTGCAGTTTGCTTCTATTTATGTTAATCATTACTAAGATGTCTGCAGAAATATAGCAATGTGACACCACATTAGCTACCGTGGATCAATGCTTTAGAATTCTGGAATTTGTAATTTTGTGAGATATTTGCCCATGTCTGTCAGAATACTCCAGTACCGCAAGATTCCGTAGGATAGAATCATGGCAATTTTGCCATGTAGATGAACTATAAGTCAAAGTATACCCCCAGGTATATATAGCATTTTATAGCATCAACCTTCATTAAGTACTTTTAATCTATAGTATGTTGGAAGTGAAAAAAGTCCTCTGTTGTGTTTCCTTGGTCATGCTCATAAAAAGGATTCAACAAGGATTTTGAACAATGTGCTGTCATTTAAAAATTACTCATAGCTATTTTTTTGAAATAAAAATTACTTGATTTTTTTCAAAGCTTGAGGGCAGTGATTAATTTCTAAAAGGAGAGGTGATATGGGTGGGTTGCCTGGGACTTATGCCAACACTCTGAAAAAAATTTCCACTTAATATGAGGAATGTGGGAACATGATAATGTTATGTAGCCAAGTAGGAGAGGGCACTGTGCACAACCTTCACGGGGTCCTTTTTTCCCCTTCTTTTCACAGATTCCAAAATGCAGGCTTAGTCATTCTGTCTATTTTCATTGCTCGTGCCCCCATCAGAAGAAATTTGGCTTAGTATTGTGAGTTATAATACTACTCCATCGATGGCCCCATCTACACAGTCATATATTACGGTTTCTGATTCCAGATTATCTTCTTTGAACTGGATTATATGGCAATGTAGACTCATATAATCCAGTTCAAAGTAGATAATCTGGGATCAAATGCTGGATGATTTGGCAATGTAGATCCAGCCTATATGTGAAATAATTAAATGAGACAATCTCTAAAAACAGAACTCCTCATGTTTTGAACTTTAACTTCCACAATTCCTAACTGGCTGGGATTTCTGGGAGTATAAGTCTCAATCACCTAGTGGGTCGAAGCTTGCCCATGCCTGATATACACTGTAGGATTAATACTGTTTGGCATCACATACAGTGTCATGGTTCAATGCTATAGAATCCTGTGAGTTGTAGTTTGGTGAGACACCATAGCTCAGGCTCAATAATTATAAAACTCCCAGTATTCCAAAGCATTGAATCGTGTCAGTTTAAGTGGTGTGAAACTCCATTATTTCCATAGTGTAGATGTACCCATAGTACTTCCATGCAAAATCACTTGGTGCCTTGTAAACCAATTGCATAAATTATCTATCTTTCCTTTCTTCCTATGGAATTGAAATAAAAAACATCACAAATAAAAAGGAAGCATGCACAGTGATACTTTAATTTAAAAGTTTCATTTGTTCAGTGGCTGAACTCATAACTCAAATTGCTCTTATCTCAAGGCAAAATTTTCCATTGGAATGCTGTTAATCTATCCTGGCCCCCTGAACCCCCTCCCCATTTTTGTTACATATTTTAAAATAAGAAAATCTACTTTATAAATAATGAATAATGTATAAATACACATTCACATGGAACACTGAAAAAAGTAGATCAGCTTTAAAAAGATAGAAGCACGAATTTGTGGCAAGGAAGTACATTTGAGGTATAAAAAAAGTGTGCTGGCCAGTATAACAGCAAAGCAAAACATGCACATTCATGTGGAACAAGAAAAAAGGAAGATCAACTTTCAAATGATAGAAGCATAACATTAAAGCAAGGAAACACAAAGTGAAGAGCAGAAGCGCCATTTTCTTCATACTGTACTCATTCCAGCCTCCTTCCCTCTCTTGCCCTCTCTCCCTTTCTCTCTTCATGAAGCCAAACATACCAGGAATAAAAACCACACAAAAGCAACTAACCCAAAGTT
Source organism: Anolis apletophallus (assembly GCA_030556195.1). Taxonomy (NCBI): domain Eukaryota; kingdom Metazoa; phylum Chordata; class Lepidosauria; order Squamata; family Anolidae; genus Anolis; species Anolis apletophallus. The sequence continues at coordinate 95,638,815 of JARBWK010000005.1, forward strand.
CCTCAAAATCGACAGCAATCTACCAAAGCAGACAAGAATATGAGGCACAGAAGCACAAGGCACAGAAGTTGCTCCCATGAAACCCTAAAGCCTAGTTCTTTCACGCTAGTGCTATCTCTGGCACCCGTGCTCCCTCTGGTGCTAGTTCTTAACTCAAAATGCTGCTCTTATGTCAAAATGAAACCCAGGTCAAGCAACAGTCCTTAACTCAAAATGCCCTTAAGTTAGGATCTCTTAAGTAAAGGTTCCACTGTATATAGCAACACCATGGAATCACGAAAGAAATAAACAAACAAACAAATAAATAAGTAAAGAAATAAAGTTACACCTTTATAGTATTGTGGTTCATATTGTGGTGCAGGCTGAGTAAAATGGTATATAGGTATACTCCTCCACTATTGAAATTTTGAATATATAGATTATTCAGCATACATAAGTCTCACACACACAGTGACTGGACATTGTATTTTTCACTGTATGTGTCACTGTATTTGATTAGAACATCAAAATTTTGAATGACCTTCCTATAGTTAATAAATGCAAACCATGGTGAACACTTCAAATACAATGATTAAGATGTCTTGCTTGCTGTGTTTAATAAATTGCTACAGAACCATGGCACTCCAAATGTTATCAATTCATTGCTGTTTATATTTTGTTTCAACTGCTGTTCATTTGGGTAATCCTCCTGCTCAAGGTGGAGAATGTTCTTAGTTTTTAGAAAGTATTTACAGCTGGGGAAAGTGGGAAACTAGGAGAGACTTGGACACTAAAATTGGGAGTAGATACACAGGTACAGCTACGCAAATGACTTTGGCCACTGCTTTTTGTGCAACCTCATTAGCCACTGGGTTGCGAGGTGGGGGCAGAAATGAGGATAAGGACAGAATCGATAAGGAGCATGCAAGAGAAATAGCATTGGGAGAGGAAGGTGGAGGAAAGAAGATAATAATCGTGACTATCTGTGTACGAAACACAAGAGGGAAAGTAAAAATTAGGTACATTGGAAATGATTGATAAAAATATTGGTTGCAGACCTCCAGAGATTTCATTAAAAACCCTCATATGTTCAACCATGAGATAAACCCTTGTCTCTGCTGTTTTACAATGATATCACATGGCCTCTACAAGTGTGATGGGAGGCTTGTGAAACTGCCTGAGCCACCAAAAATAAACAAATCTGGATTGCATTAGTCTTTGGGCCAGGAATCTTTTGGCGGCAGGATAGAAAAAGAGTTACCAAGACTGTATTCAGAGAGAGCTGTGATCTATGTCTTTCCATATCCACATGCCTGTTAAACTGCCAACAGGCTTCACATGGTCCCTGAGCGATTTGCTTTTTTCTGTTCTTCTGTATTGTTTAAACTGTCAAACAGTAATGTGTTCCTGGCTAATTTATTGCACTGATACGACAAGTTATGAGTAAATGGAGTCTTGTTTACTGTTGCTAATAGCAGGGCTTACATTCATTAAGAGCATTTCAGAGATTGGTCTTTTCATTCTGCATACTAGAAAAATAAGACCAATACTCTCTAAGGAGGTAAATAAAATTCAGTAGGATGGTCCCACTTATGTAGATTGCCACAATACATTCCTGTCCACCTGAACCATTTTTGTCAGTTCAAAGTACTGCGAAATACCAGACTGAATTGTAATGAAGAGGCTACACATAAGAAGATCGATTTCTAAACTATGAATACAATTTGTAGAACATATAAATATGTGTCAGTAACAGAATATCCACTAATGTATGTGAATGCTTTGGTCCATACGCAACTATGATTGTTGTGATAGGTGTGGGTGTGTATTTGAATTTGAAGTAATTCATGATGGATGGTTACTCCCTAATGCTAGACATGGAGAAAAGAGGTTGCTAGTAGAACAGATGTACCCTCCCTCCTGACACCATCAGCACCTCCTCAAATCTGCTCTAGAGGTTGAGGGTTTGGGGATACACTGGGAAAACTCTCAGATGAAGACTTCAAACTGAGTGCAATCAGGGGCTTTTCCAACCATTGTTAGCTGCTGATAATGTGCACCTCACCCTCATGTGATAATGCCCAGTCAACAATCTGTCTGCAGCTCTTTCATCTAACATAAATTTCTGTGCACTTTTCAAAGGCAGCCCCACATAGTATATTGTGTATAAGTGTATGTGTTGACCTATGGTGACCGTATAAATTTCATAGGGATTTTTAAAACAAAAATATTCATAGGTGGGTTTGGGGGAGGGGGGGGGTTGCCAATGCTTTCATTTGGTATTACATTACAGTAATTTAAATGGGACATAACCATGGCATATGCTCTGAGTCCCCTTTGGGGTGAGAAGAGCAGAATATAAATAAAGTGTATTATTATTATTATTATTACTACAACTACTACACTGGGGGACTTCATAGGACTATGCCCAAGGAGTCAAGTAGAAATACCCCAACACTATTTTCTGAGAGCTTCCTTCCAGGAAGAACAGGAACAATGCTAAAAACAGGTCTCCAAGCAGCATCCCAACAAGTCAGCCCAGATGGATAGCATCGTCTTCAGTATGAAAAACTGCAGAAGAGCCAATAGGAACACACTCTTCCCCTCATCCAGTTTTGATGTAAGGTATCCACCAAGGCAACTAAAGCCATATCTGTTCCATAATTTAATCAAAAATGAAATGTTGGAGATAATTATTTAATATATTAGGATCCAAGGAACATTCTTTTTCAGTAGCCTCTTTTGGAACTTCAATTTGCTCCAGAGGCATCATACCCAAAAGCAAGATAACACATCTCCCTCTGGCAGGAGAAAATGGGTTACTCTGATCTGTTTTCTCCTGTAATAAATTGCTGTCTGGAAGCAGCCTAAGGAGTTTTAAAAATATGTATCCAAAATTAACTTGTGTGTGGCCTTAAAATGCAGTATGAACTAGCATTTTTTTAATGCTGGCTGATGTCACATTTTGGCCAATATGGCCTTTAAAGCCAGGCCTATTTTCTCGGCATTACTTCGCGAATGAAGATTCTTAGGAAGGACTCATCCCATGCTTTTTACAAATGCGTTGATGACTAAAAAGGCCAATCTGAGATAGGCAAGTTCAGTTGCAGAAAGCACAGCAGAAGGTATCCTTGGGTGATGTTGTTTCCCAGTTGCAGTTTTTTCTGTGTTGTAGTTTCTCTTCGAGACCCATTCGGCGTGTCTTCTCGAAAGAGGCCGCAACATTGTGGATAGTGCATCTCCATGCCTCCCAATGTGAGGCCAGGGTGAACCATTGTTGGTGATCAATCTGGCCGAGCCTGAGATGTTGTTTCAGGGAGTCCTTATATCTCTTTTTGGGGGTGCCTCTCTTGCGCTGACCTGTGGCGAGTTCACCATAGAGTAGTATCTTTCGGAGGCGGTGGTCCTCCATCCTAGAGACATCCCTGCCCAGTGCAGCTGTGTCTTCAATAGCATGGCCTCAATGCTGGTGATCCCTGCTTGCTCAAGGACAGCAACATTAGTCACATAGTCGGTCCAGTGTATATTTCGGTTTGTGCGAAGACAGTGCTAATGAAAGCGTTCAAGGAGTTGTAGGTGTTGGCGATAAAGCCAGGTCTATTACAGAAGGAACATCTTTCCTTTGCATTTCAATCTGCACAAAAGCTAATTGTAATTTTTCTGTTTGAGATTTCAAAGACATTGCTAAATTATCAAAAAATGTTGAGGGATCCTTGAAAAAGCATTCTACCCTATGAAAAATATTGAAATCCTGAATCTGAAAAGAAGCATTCTCGGAATAATGGCTCAGTTTAATAATAGACTAAGTATCAATGATGTATGCAGATCAAAATTGGACATTTTTTTTATCTTAGTGACCTGGTTTATACGTATTTATATTTATTTATTCTACTTGTATTTTATCATTTATTGTTTTATGATGTTTTAAATTGTAATTTGGCATTGAATTCTTGCTGTTAACCCGCCTGAGTCTTTCTGCGGAGGTAGAGAAGATCAGTATATAAAAGTTTTAAATTAATTAATTAATAATAACTGGTGAAGACCTGTGAACTAGTTGATGTGGACTAATTGACTATGCTGATGAAGGAGAAATCTTTGATCAACTTTAAGAAAGTTTAGGATTTATTACATTTACAGAACAATAGGGGGATTTGTCAACTATAGGATTCATACATTTTAGAGTGCTACCGGAATAAGCAGTGTGCTTACATAATATCATTTAAATAGAATGGACTAATAAGGGATAAAAATGATAATATATTGAGTGGGAGGTTTATAAATCTGTTTTGTTTGTTTTATTTTTTTGTGTATTTGTTTATGGGGTTTCTGTTTTGTTTAAGAGGTGTCTAGTTGTAGTCCTGTAGTAGCAGATCGAATGTGGTTGTAATGTTTTAGTGTCATATATCCCCAAGATTGAGAAAGGTAACTTTGGTATTTTAGGAGGTTGTCATGCTTCTTTATTCTCACACATGGCTTGGTTTGTTGATTTACCTCAAGTGATTCACATATAAAAACAAAAGCCTCACCTCCATCAACCTGATAGTTGGTGGTGTGAAGTGGTTAAAGATCCTGATTAAGAAGTAAAAATTCCAGTGACTTGCATTGACAAACTCACATTTGTTTAGGAAACTTCATTCTGGGAGAGTTAAGAGATGTCTAAGTGGAAAGCGAAGAGATTGAAAAACATTTCCAAGAATATCAATTTACATCACAGAAGGGTCAGAAAAGGTATACCAGAAGGGAGAACACTTGGGTCAGTCATACTACTAATAAACTTTATTTGTATTCTGCCCTATCTCCCCTAGGTGACTATCTAACCTACTACTATTGCATGCTCTGAGGCAGTTTTGATTCTTCAAAGCTAACTATTGCTGCACTTCTAACAGGCACAGCCACTCAAAATTCAGGGCATATTTGGAATGATGCATTTGAACAAAATAAATGGCTATTTCAGATTATATTATGTTGCTGTGATATAGTATCTGTCTATTTTACTTGTTGTTTGCAGTTATTTGTACTTCTTGTTTGTATTTATAGGTTGGTTTTTTTATAAAAAAAACTCCCTGCAATCACGGGATTAGTGTGAATGCATTGGTGTGAAGGACTCTTTAGCCCATTTTTCTGTCTCATTTTAAACATCTAAAATGGAAGTTGTTGGAATTTACTGAAGCTGACCTACTCTAGAGAAAACAACCCACCATGAATTCAGTATCAGGAAAAAGTCAAAGTATTCAAAATAATTCGATAAATAAATTATTTTTGAAAAAAAATACAGATCCCACATCACACTGTTGTTAGAAATGACACATTCCTTTCATATTTTCAAGTTAATGAAAATTAATTTGGAATTGAACTTATTACATTTGCTGGAATTAGCTACTGCACAGCTTCAATGGGATTCATTAGAGTTTTGACACTTTTAGAAAACAATACCAAAGTGTCATCACATTTTAGATTCCCTGTGAATTTGCTTCCTCTCTTTATCTCAGGTCTTACCAAGTTATTTCTTTTATACACATGGGTGAATCGGGTCTCTGAATTGGAGATTTAGAGTACAGACATATCTTATCTGCCTTAAACTGTGCCATTCTTATCTGAGTAACTCTTTATATATCATTATTATTGTCTGTATTAAATTTAAATAAGTCATAGCTGCCAAAATGATAATAATCTTTCTATCTACTATTTTCAACATTTCTTCCTATATGCCCATTATTTATTTGAAATCATGGCTCTTGACATTTTTAATTTTTTGGATTGCTAACCAATTATGCATGGCGCTGCAAACTATTCTCAGAAAAGACATTTTTCCTCCCTTTGCTTCAGAAGGAATCCATTAATGTATAGTTGCTTCATCATAAATGGCTGTGTGATGTATATGTGCCTGTATGTGTGTGTGTATGCACTAGCAGGCAAGCACATTGTTTCCGAAGGAGTTGATTCTGATAAAGTGCCACTTTAGCAAGTTGTCAATCTCAATTAAGACATCAGCATGTCAAGCTAACAGGTACGGCAGGCACTACGGTCTATTGCTGAACTGCATGTCAGGTGAAACAAGTACTAATTATACACTTAGCCAAATACGTCTGTTCAGAATTGCTTCGAAACGAAGGTCGGTGCTGAGTTATGATGAAATGGTAGTTTACCCTATTTTGGCTTCTGCCAAGTGGCAGGTGGCCTTACAAATATGCAACTCAGCGTGTTTTGTTTGGTCCCCACAGCTGTTCTGCCAATCAGTTAAGTGTGGCTGTGACTAAATGCTAATTAGCTTCTGTTGATCTGCATACTTGAGCAGCTTCCCTGGATTCCTACTTTGATATGTAAGATTGCCAGTTGGATGTGTGATTGAATTAAGAACCAGGAAAGGTTCCTTTTCAGCCCTGGGAAAAGGGAGGTCTAAAGAAGAAGGGGGAACAAATCCTTAGGAAGGGGATTTTACGGCTTGCGCTTGACAGTTGCTGTCACCAGAGTGGTAGCAAAGTCTCAGTGCTAGAGGGTGCTAACTCCTTTCTTTTGAGCACAAGAGAAACCCTTCTCTGAGCCCTATTAAAAGCAGGCACTTTTACCATCTGGTCTGTGAACTGACACTGGCAAATACGCTGACAATCGTTCCACGATTCTGCTGCCTCGCTCAAGACCCAGATGATGCCTGCATAGTGGCAGAAAGTGGGCTCTCAAAATTAAGCAAGGCCAGTTTTCGTTTTGCTTTGTTTTGCAAATTATATGGGACAGGGAGATTTTTGCAGGGGGTTCCCTTCTACCCTCCCTTTTCCCCCTCCAAGAGTTGGCTCGCTGGGGTTTGCTTTTGCTGCTGAGTCCACTGTGAGAGGAAATCGCCGGAAAATAGTACCACTGGGACCCACTGTGTTTAGTCTTTGCACCTGTATTTCATCAGACCAAAACAGAGGAATAAAATGATCTCACTAAGTAACCATTACAAAAACCATCTTCAGAAATTTCATTTGGCTCTGGTCATAACAAGTTTGAGTCAACAATGAAACATTTTTTCTTGGAAACCCCTTGGAAGCATCTGATAACAAAACAGAATTTTTCAATCTATTGTGTGTGTGTGTGTGTTCACATTACACAACCCAATTAGTTGTAGCTGTACAAGCAATTATCTACATCTGTTGCCAGCATTTTCCATATTGTTTTTTTTCACATTTTAAAAAAGCATCAGTCAAACAAAGCTGGCTTCAGACTGTTGAAACAATGAATGCTGCTTTGGCAAAGATGGGATCCTTCTGGAGGCAAATTTTGGTTGTCGTGATCTAATGATGTTATTCTCCCATTCATAATAAACCTTTCTGTTCAAAGTGGCAGTTAAGTAAATTACCATTAGCTCTGTTTATACAGTTTATAGAGAAAATTAATATGTGAATACTTTTCAGTAGCACATTTCATAGACTGACAATAAATCCTATTTTAAAGGGCATCTGGAGGATGATTTTTTCCCTCCACCTTTCTCTCACACAGAGAGACATTATTTTCCTTTTGTAGTTGTAGGCACTGAGAACTTCACTCAGTTTTCAAAGGAAATCGAATAGCTACCAAGACACACTACTCAATTATGTAATAAAGTATTTGTCCCACTGACAATAAAATAAGACATAATGGACTCAATTCATGGACCCTTAATGAATAATACAATCATGTCAAGTGTGTGGTTAAACTAAAAGATGTCTGCTCATGAATCACAACTCCAAATGAGATGTGAGAACTCTGCTTTTCTCATACTTAAAAAAATGTACCCTGGGGCTAGCTCTTTTCAATACAATCTTATGTATTATTGGGGAAGGATAAGGATAAAGAGAGCCTATACCAAGTCATAAAAGTCTAAAATATATCTATATATCCTTATATATTTTTTCACTCACTGGGGGTGGGGGCAATTTCATAGTGTAACACAAAAATCTTGTATATCACATGAGAGGCTGATATTCAGTGCTAAAGTGGGATAATTCCAAGATAGTTTTTAAAAACCCAAAATTTGGATATGTTTAATGAGCTTTTCTTTGGATCCCAGTCCTGGGTAGAAAAACAGGGTTGCCATGTTGATATCTGCTTCTTGAATGTCTGGCTTCCAGGTGGATCTATGTAGCCTGGATGCCTAGAAACTTTATTTTAGTACATCTACACTGTAAAATAAATGAAATTTAACACCACTTTAACGGCCATTGAGAATTTTTTGGCAGAGAATGCTGAAAACCTTGTAAAACTCCAACTTCTATGATTTCATAGCATTCAACCATAGCTGTTAAAGTTGTAGTGTCAAACTGCATTGATGCACCCTTAGAAAAACAGGTGGCTTCCTTCTGCCTTTAAAAATGGCAGAAAAATTGACTGCACTAGTGGGTTAGTGCAGTACTGCAACAGGTGGCCTCCTTCTCTTGGGTTAGTGCAGTGCTGCAACAGGATCACACCCATTTTAAAAGCAAGAAATCTATATTAATAAAAAAGGGATCCTGAGGCTCCTGGGAATTTTGGAAAAAGGTACTCACTGACACCACTTCAACTTTTTCATATTTTTGCCCTGCACAAAAAATAGACAAAATGTTTAAAAGTTCTTTTCTTCACATAGAAGTGCTTTGTTCTGTAAAATAGATGTTCAGATAGAAATTGAAAGGTTAAGCAAGGCAGGGTTTTTATGGTAGGTGTATAGTATTTTGTGGGGAGAAGGTAAACCTACACTGATGCTAGGTGCCTTCCAATAGTTTCTGACTTATAACATCACATTCATCCTAGGACACTTTCATCCTGTCTTCTGAATGGAGCCCCATGCTGGCCATCACATGATGTCATATAACTGCCAGTGGAGGCCCCGCCCCTAACCTAGGTAAAGTGTAGCCAGATGCTATCTTCAAAATACAGGAGCCAGCATGGGTCCTCCATGGAAGGGTGATAGGGAAAGTGTCACTGAGAGGGAACAGGGCAACAGATTCACCCCGCTAGTCTTTTATTTTCTCCTGCCTTGCCTGGCCTTTGTGATGAGGCCCTTAGAGCTACCCTAGAAATTCCTGAATAATTGAGTTTTCTTGTTAGAATTTGTTCAGAGATTTCTCTCTCTAAAAGCTAAAAGAATATGATTTGCTAAAAGTAACCCAAGTGGGTTTTCATGGCTAGACAGGTACTTAAACCCCAATCATTTATATTTTCCAATTCTATTTCTCATCATTTGTTTTCTTAGCTTGTGGCAGTGCTAGTGGATTCACCTTTAGCGAAATATTTGCTACCCCCATTCCATCTCTTTTTTTAGTTTTTGTAGATTAATTACACAAGTAATTTCAACAAATCAGAAACCCATACAGTGTCACTGAAGAAAATGTTAATGTATGTACAGGCATCTTCATAATATTTCTCAACAACAACAAGAAGAATAACAACATCAAAAAAGAATGACCCCCAAAATAGGCACAAAAATCCTGGGTGTTTTCAATGCAGCTGTGGGTTGAAAGCACTCTTAATATTTTTTCTTATGAAAGAAGTTGCTTTAGAACTAAACAAATCTATTGCTATGCTGAAATCATAGGAACTTTATTCACCACGTTCATGCCACACCTACAAAACAACTGTGTTAGTGAATTATAACATAGTTATATCATATGTGAGTTCAACTGGGGTCGAATTGAACTGGAAATGGCTATATGGTTTGACAATAATGTTTAGTTTGTTTTTAACTTAATGTTTTATCTATTATTTTAAATTGTTGTTATATTTGTTATTTGGTTGTATGTTTGTATGTTGAAAGGAACAAGGAAGAGGGGCCGACCAAGGGCAAGATGGATGGCTGGTATCCTTGAAGTGACTGGATTGACTCTGAAGGAGCTGGGAGTGGTGACGACCGACAGCTCTGGCGTGGGCTGGTCCATGAGATCACAAAGAGTCGGAAGTGACTGAATGAATAAACAACAACATGTTGCGGCATTGCATTGTTGCTGGTTGCAAGCCGCCCTGGGTCTCCCCTCGGGGGTTGAGCAGGACCAGGGTAGAAATGTTGGAGATAAATAAACAAACAAATAAATAATGCATACACATGTGTAGCTGAGCTCCTGGAAAGTTTATCTTCAAAGTTAAGACTTGGATATAATTTATTACAACTATGTCTGAGGTACAGACTGTTGCCTTTCAAGAAAGACAGGAAGTATTAAAGATATGCCTCTACACATCACATTGAAAACTAAATGTTTTTGTGACACTTTGATCTATGATTTTTGTTCTCATTTAACACCCTCTTTCACCCTCCTAATGATTTTTTTCTCTTTTCCATACTTCCCCATTCCAAACATACTTATAGATGGTGAATAAAAATCATCCTAAATTGAAATATTGACAGTAAAGACGAACAGTCTCATTTCCCCTCACACAAAAAGTAGGAAAACATTTATCACAAAACATATTTCCCCTTCCCGGATTGCAGAATGCAAACAAGTTCCCAGGACATATGGGGCCATGTGTTTCCTTAAAGAGGTGTTATATATGTCAGAAGCAGCATATGTACTGTGTGATGCAGCTTCCACTGTGGTAAGCATTTGTTATTGCCTAGAGAACAGGTGCACAAACCCCATGGAAATAGATCTCTTTGATGGGGCTCTCTACCTTGCCTACCTTCCACTAGGTAAATAAAATAATTATATTTGTTTTACATGCAAGAGATACCTTTATATCCCAGAACTGATTCTGTATTTCATATTTCCAGGAACTTGCAACATTATCTGTTACAATTATACATCCCTTGATTGCATAACAGGTGTTAAAAGAGAAAGCCATATTAAGAATGCCAGCTGGATGAACTCGTTCTCACTTGTATAAGGAGTTAAAAGACTATGATGATGAGATGTCTGTAAATCTCTATAGGGATTACTATGAGTATGAGCCTTGGGATATGTAAAGCAAAGCAATACAATACAGGAACATCCACAAGCTGAAATGCACTATCAGTACTCCAAAGAAATGGATTTATAACATGTTTTCTGGTACTCTGATAGCCAAAGCTGGCCTTAAGGGGCACCATGTTGAACGAGGCGACTTTGATTTATTGAATGTATGTATTGTTGATTTGTCTGCAATGAGCTTTATTCAAAAGAGATAACAGACACTCACTGTTCCCACTCCCAACCGCGCTTACTATCTGGGAGCAGTAAGTGTTTTCAACCTCTCCCTAAGGTTTACACAATGTGTGTACTGCATTAAGTAAAAATTATTATTTTATATTGTTGTTTTATTGTTGTTAAGATATTTACACCGCACTTTTTTCTACCAAATGAGACTCAAAGCAGCAAACACCAAGAACGTCCTCAAATGGAGCTGGATAAATAAAAGTGGGGAAAGGTTGTAGTTTCATGGGGTTCTGTCTTTAAAGGAGTTGAAGAATTTATTCACTCCCATCACACTGATATAACTTCCTCTGGCTTCTAATTCAACCATATGCTTAATTCTCATCACATGAACAGGTGATGACTCCTCCCATTTTAAGGATACCAGCATACTGTTTAAATCCGGGATCCTTTAAAGTAGCACTGCCTTCAAAACCCTTCCACTGAAACAGAAGTACCTTTCTTGAGGTGGCACTTTACCTGGAGTCAATTGCACACAAGTCCCTTCCACTGCAACAGAAGAACCTTTCTTAAGACATAACTTTCCCTGGGGTCATTTGCACTCAAGATCTTTCCACTACAAACAGAAGCACCTTTCTTATAGTAGCACTTTCCCTGGGGTCGTTTGCACTGAGATTTCCCCCCATTGTCCCTCCAGGATTTTTATTTATATATTTAAAACATCACTCCGGTTCAGAGGAAGTGGTTTTAAATTAATCCTCAACTTTCCCAGAGCCTTTTCATTGCCGGATCGTAGGAAGTAGCTTTAAACTAACCCTTTCCCCAAGCCTCTGTATCGGCACTATGGGGAAATGGGCATTTCAGCTCCTCCCACACACAGCATCATCATTTTATTTACAAGCAGGCAACAAAAGCAGGCAAAAGTGATTAACAGTACACCCGGAAATTGGACAGTTTGCCCATCTCTATGCGGGGAATTTAAAAATAAGTCACATCATGTGATGGGCATCATGGGTTGCTGTTTCTTAAATGTGTAGAACACTGATTTTATTGTGTGTGATGAGGTCCAAAAATTCGCTTCTATCAATAACTTTTCAAGTATATCTCTTTTTCGGTTTCATCTTTATACCACTCATTCATTCTAGAGTAGAATGCCATTGGAACTCTGCCTTGGTTTTTTGGTAGTACTACCAAGCAGTACACACAATACAAATAAACACTATGAGTTCTATTTTATTTATAAATAAACTCTAAACAGAGCTCCAGGGTTTTGTTTGTCCTATAGCCAGCCCCTGTAATATATATGTTTATTCATGGCTTTTCGTTTAGAAATTAGTGCTTCCAGATTTCAGCTTCCCTGCAGTCTCACAATAATGCTTGAGAAGATAAGGAATACATCAGACAAACTGATTGTCAAACCTTGGTCCTCTGAATGTTTTGGACTTCTGCTCCCAGAATTCCTGACTGATACTCAAGCTGGGGCTTCTTGAGAATTGAAATCCAAAACACCTGGAGAGCAACATTTGAAAGAAACTGAGATATAACTATCAATGCTGCCAGATGTTTGAGGAGACTTCTCGATAAATAAAATATGTTTGTGCTCTAGTTCTACATAAGCCTTTCCACAAAAGTTTATGGTCTTTCATTTAACAATTTTTGTTTTGTTTTGTTTTGGTTCAAATAGGTATCTAAACCTACATCATGGACAAAAGCTTTATGCTGTCATTTCCCATGCCCTCTGACCTAGTCATATCTAGGTTGGCTTCCCTCTCCTAGTTTTAACCAGAATATTTCTTCAGAGAAAGAAAACTTACAACTAAACATTGTTTTGAGACAAAACTGGAGTTTGGTGCACTGTGCAGCTTTTGTCAAGTGCAAATTGAAAGAGTATTTTTTTCTTACCTCTCCCTGCCACAAGAACAAGTGCATTTTTCACAGCCTGCTCAATTTTTAATGTATTTTCATTTCACATTCCTTCTGCATGGATAATGGATCAGTGCTCTGTTTTTCTCTTTTCCAGAATCCATTTCTAGAGTTTGTTTCACTGTGTCTGTTCAAAGGACAAATAACTGGCTTTCTATAAATCCCACTAGTGAGGAGATTCATTAGGTGTCACTAGACAGTAGACAATCCACAATGAATAGTTACTAGTTCACATAGTGTGGAAAAAGAAAGAATCATCTAAATTGCTTGGGTCCAGTTATTCTGTCATCTTTTTGGCAAGCATAGTGGACGGTTTTTATTCAAAACCTGAAGGGTTTAGCGAAAAACCTCTTCTAATTTGTTGTACATTTCAGAGATTTTAAAATTCTTTTTTTATTATTTAAAAGCTAGTTATAGATACCCACATCATTAACTGTTACTGTTTTTCTCCTTGGAATCGAGAGGTACATCTACACTTCTGATTAAAAACAGTTGGACCCCACTTTAATTGCCATGACTCAAAGCTATGGAATCCTGGGATTTGTAGCTTGGTGACGCACTAGCTATTTGGAAGGAAATGCTCAAAACCTTGTAAAACTATAACTCTTGAGTCTCAATAGCTTAGAGCCATCATAGAGCCGTGGTAATTAAAGTGGTATCAAACTACGATAAATCTACAGTGTAGATGTTGCAACACAGAGAGCGTTAAAGAGCCAAGCCCATTAGAGAATGAAGTAGTTTATTCAAAAACACAAAAGTTGGTCAACCGGACCCAAAAACACTTAAACTTCAGTGTGAGGATGAAAAGAACATAAAATAACGACCAAACTGGTTCAAAAATAGTCCTTAACACAAAACCCGGATTATATCTCTTTAAAACTTGCAATAAACCCAAAACGCAGCACAACAAAGGAAAAAAGGCACACGATATCAATCACAACAATGCTGTCATCAATGGGGGGAGAGGCAAAGAGCGAAAAAGTGTCAACCCGGTCCGAAGGTCAAAACAGGAAGGCAGCAACAGCGTGGTCAAAAGCGATCCGGCGTCAGAGAGAGGAGAAGCGGCAGTAACGATAAACCAATCCGGGTCAAAGTCAGGAGGAAACAGCAGCGTCGATAATGTGGCCCAGGGTCAGCACGAAGCAGGCAGCAGCAACTAGCACACAGGAGAAGTAAACACGGTGTAGCCAAAAGGAACACAAGAAGCAGAACCCAGTTGATACAATACCCAAGTCCACGGAGGTAGAGCAGGATCCAAACTCACGTCCAAGATTCAGTCCACAGGAAGGCAGGAGCACAGGAACACAGCACACAAAGGCAGAACACGTGCACCCAGCAACACCTTGCCAACTGCAAGGAACCCCCAATTCCAAGCCTCTCTTTATTCACAAATCTTCATCAGAGCTTGAATGAGCCAACACCCCATCATTAGCCCTTTCAGTCCTTTGTTTTTTCCAAACAGCAACAATCCTATAAAGGAAAGTTACACACTTTTATATAGGTGGGTTCATCTCCCACCTATTGAATAGGGATAATTGAGAAACCCAATGTATGCAAATTTTTGTGAAATGAGGTGATCTTCATCTCTCTAATTAAGTTTAGACAATGTTGTTGTTGCTGTTGTTTGCAGCCAATCTGTCATAAATCTATGAAGAACTAATTTTGGAGAGACCTCCAAAAGAGCATGCTATTAACAGACTTCCTCTGGTATTCCAAACTCAAGACTGTGGCTTCCTTTATGGAATCTATTCACCTGTGTTACATGTTTTGTCCCGTTCAAATTTAATTATCATTATTGCCTTTTATAATAAGTCTAGTTGCTTCATGAGGTGTACAAAGAATGGCAATTTCAATGTATTTTTGGTTTTGGATGCAAATATAGCCTTGATTTGCTCTCGGATCTATTTATTTTCTTTCTTTTTCTTTTTGAAAGGCCATGGTATCCCTCAAAATCGGTTGGGGTTTTTAACCCCCTGTCAGCTGTCTTCACATTCTAGCTTTCACATCCATACACTATAGTATGAGTGATCTTAACTTTAGTACTCAATGATTTATCTTTGCATGTGTGCATCCTATCTGGTTCCTTCATAACTACATTTCCAATTCTTAATTTTCTTCTGATTTATTAACTACAATTCCTATTTTGATTGATGATTGAGCCATTTTGTGGCTTTCATCACCCACTTCAAACTTATGTGCTGTATACTAATGTATAAGTCTAGAACTTTTTGTCAAAATTTCAATCCAAAAAACCTGGGTTTACTTCTCCTTGGGTCAATGAAAGTACTATACCTTAACTTTTATTTTAAAAGGACTCACCAACTTCCCTTGAATTCTTAAAGGTCTCTTTGAATTCCTGGGCAGGGACAACTGCCTCCCTATGCCGGCGCTGGTATTTCCCTCCTTCATATAATCCATACATGCAGATATACAACTTTAGATTATATTCTCACACATTCTAAGCTTCATTAAACTTCATAGGACTTACTTCTTTATCTCAAAACCAAGAAAGCCACCCTTCCAGTTTCTACCAGGAGCAGATTTTGATAAATCTTATGGATTATAATTTTCCATGCAAGAGAAAGTCAACTGAATGTAATGTTTTGTTGTTGTTGTTGTTGCAAGGATAAGTTCCAGAAGTACTTTCACAGATAGCAGCTAAGCTCGTAAAGAAAAAGAAAGTTTATATCAATGTACATCTGGTTTTCTCTTTAAGAAATGAAGCAGGGAATGTCTCCAGATGTTCTGTAGCTTTCCAGGTTTGGAATGTAAATAACCATGACTACAGTGCTATATACACACCTTTCACTGGATTCAGTCCTATTAAATGCGGTGAAATGTAATTCCAAGTTATAGGACTGAATAATTAGAATGTCAATAATGGTTTAAGATGGTTACTTATCTATTTATATGTGGTCATGAATAGACAGCATTTTGTGGATTTTCTGGTAGCCACATCCTGTAGCATCCACATTTTCCACAAACATCTCCTATTCAAGTCTGATCTCACTCAACAATATATGAATTTAGATCAGCATCCAATGAATGGTATGTGTTCTGGAACCACAAACATGGGTTCTTTGCTCTATGCTTTTTAGTCCATTTCTAAACCAGTAAAGGAAAAAACAAAGATCCCTGAATTCAAGTGATCTTTAAACCCTAATTATTGATAGCCTGACAAAAATAGTATGAATCTAGCATCTAAACAGGTACATTTAAAAACAACAAGAAATCTAAACACACACATCACATTACATATATCCTGAAACTTTATCATAACTCTAGTGGAACTGCACATGTGTTTTTGAAACATTATTTTTGGTTCTTTAAGGAGACTGGATGTTCTGCAGAATCCCAGAGATCACTTTTTTCCTTTAGACATCCATTTATTTGAGGTATTCAATAATCAAGTCAAAAACATCTATATTGAATTAGTACATAACAGTTTTATTTGTAAAAAAATCTTCATCTGGGTTTAGTGCTTACTGCTTAACCAGTCTTCCCTGTTTACTATTGTCTATCTCTTCTGGTTCACTAACCTTTTTGACATAAGCATTTCAGATGTACACTAAAGCCCACCCTTAATAGCATGCATATGCATTATTCAACAGTCAGTCCGTCTGTCTATCGGCAATAGCTAGATAGATAGATAGATAGTAGGGTTGGTTTAGAACAAAAAATTGTGGTTCTAAAAACAAATGGGGGGGTTATGCTTAACGTAATGAATTATAAAAATTTTCAAAAAAATTCTTAATTGATATGTTATTACTTACAAAATTTTGTAATTGGTTCTAAATTGTCCAAAGCGGGGAAACAGGACTGACACTGTTTTAAGCACAGGGAAATCAAGGGGTGACATTTCCCTTCACCTTGGAGTGCAATTCACTGGAGCTAAAGATTTATAGCATATAGAAATGCATCTTGTTGTGTTTCAAATAATAATAATAATAGAAATACATTTTAATATGTAACTTTTATGGAAATACATTTTAATATGTGTATTTGTGGCAATACTGGAAGGGTTTGGTGGGCATTGACCTTGAGTGTTGGAGTTGTAGTTCACCTACATCCAGAGAGCAGTCTGGACTCAAACAATGTTGGATCAGGAGAGGACCAAACTTTGCATGAATACCCAATATGCCCAAATGTGAACAACACAGATGGAGTTTAGGGAAAATAGACCTTGACATTTGGGAGTTGTAGTTGCTGGGATTAATAGTTCACCTTCAATCAAAGAGAATTCTGAACTCCACCAATGACAGAATTGGGCCAAGTTTCCCGCACAGAACCACCATGGCCAACAGAAAATCCTGTGTTTTCTAATGGTCTTTGGCAATCCCACGCAACTCCCCTCGCGACCCCCCCCCCCCCAGGGGTCCTGATGCCCAGGTTGAGAAACGCTGGCCTACCTGCTGTTAGGAATTGTGAGAGTTGAAGTCCAAAACACCTGGAGGGCTGAAGTTGGTCCGTGCAGTGGGGGAAGACAGAGCAATGGGGAAGAGAGGGGAGGGGAGGAAGCAACAAGGAAAGAGAGCGAGGCGGAAGAGGAGAAGCATTTGAGAGAGAGTGCAGGGAGAGAAAGAGGGAGAAATGTGTGTGTGTTTGAGAGGGAGGGAGGGAAAGATAATAAAAGCAAGGACAAAAGAGAAAGAAGGAAAGAGAGAACACGAGGAAGAGAGAGAGAAAGCAGAGAGAGAGGGGGGAGAGAGGGGGAGAGGGAGGAGAAGCATTTAGCAAGGCACTCTGGGTGATCTCCCTCCTGCCTTTCCTCTCTCTGGCTGAGGGCGAGGGCCATGGTTGCAAATTAAAGGCATTGTGGAGAGTTCTCCCGGGACTACAGTTCCCAGAGTCCCTTGCGGGGGAGCGGAAATGATGTAATCTTGTGGCAAAACCCAGTGAACAAAGCCAGATGTCATCCCAAAGTAATGTATATTACCCAACGAACTATAGAGGGGCTAACATAACAGATGGTAGTTCAGATTCCAGCTCTATGAAGTACCCCAAAGTAGTATTGATAAAGGCCAACCCACGGAAATCGTCGTGGAGGACTACACTTCCCAGAATGGGTAGCGGCAGCATCACTTCCGGTTCCCCGTAGAAATGCGGGGAAAACAAACAGGGCAATAAGATGGATGAAGGTGGGAAGGAACCGAGGGGGAGAAGACAGGGAGAAGGTATGTGAGTACAATAATTAAGAATTAATTACAATAATTATGCAAATTGCCGGCCTCCAGGATCGAAAAACAAAGCCTACTTCCAGGTTCGCTGGAGAGATGCGGTAAAGCTCATAATTAGCCTTTTGAACAGATCTAATATGAACTAATTTAATTTCTTCATCTGAAAACCCAACCCTAATAGATAGATTGATAGATAGATATGTTTATTTGAAATATTTAGATCTCACTATTCAACAACATTTCTGGAATTGATAATACTGTTTGAGTTTTCCAGTTTCTATTTCAAAATCTGGACATTGAGAATCCAAACCAGAGTTCAAGTGCTTCCTTGACCATCCAAACCCACTTTTGGACTGTCCAATACATTTCTGAATACCTTCCTATCTTAATAAAGAATCATGGAATCATAGAGTTGGAAGAGACCTTGTGGGTCATCCAGTCCAACCCCCTGCCAAGAAACAGGGAAATTGCATTCAAAGCACCCTGACGGCCATCTAGCCTCTATTTAAAAGCCTCCAAAGAAGGAGCCTCCACCACACTCCAAGGCACCGGGGCAGAGAGTTCCACTGCTGAACAGCTCTCATAGTTAGGAAGTTCTTCCTAATGTTCAGGTGGAATTTCCTTTTCTGTAGTTTGAAGCCATTGTTCCACATCCTAGTCTCCAGAGCAGCAGAAAACAAGCATGGTCCCTCTTCCCTATGACTTTCCTTGACATATTTATACATGGCCCTCATCATGTCTCCTCTCAGCCTTCTCTTCTGCAGGCTAAACATGCCCAGCTCTTTAAACCGCTCCTCATAGGGCTTGTTGTCCAGACCCTTGGTAATTTTAGTCTCCCTTCTCTGGACACATTCCAGCTTGTGAACATCTCCCTTAATTTGCAGTGGCCAGAATTGGACACAGTATTCCAAGTGTGGTCTGACCAAGGCAGTTGTTGGGTTAAAATATAAATGTATAGTTTCTAATAATAAGTCTGAGCTGGCACAAGACATGTTTACATTCCTTTTTGCACAAGAGGAGGGAAGTGTACACTCTGTTATTGTGTTGTTCTTAATTTTAGTATCCTATCTTATCCGAGTATTAGAAGCTTGTTTTCAGCCCGGATTTCATGCCAGGATTGGTTCTCCTTGATATGTATGCAAAGCCATGCCAAATCATTATCTAATCTATTCCTGTATAATCAAGCAGGGAATAGATCACAAAGAAAAGAAGACCATGACTAGTTGACGTCTTTATGCAAAACCTTTTCTAACCACTCATGTGGACTATGTAATAAAGTAACCTGTCCTTACATTTATTCCTATAGGGATGCATGATTTTTTTTACAAGAAATCAAAAATAGAGAGTCAAGAAAAAAGGACAAAATATCTGTGAGTAATCAGTAATGCTGTAATTCAAGAGAGTGCACCAGATAATACTTTACCAGACTATATATTTCAAGTTTCCACAGGTACCAAACTGTTGTAATCATATATTGTGGTATATGCTTGCTTTATATTTTGACTACTTGCCTTGCCTATAATTAACTATTTTTCAACTGAGCAGCTCCTGTGGTCATCAGCTGCCCATATTTCCTATGCCTTGTTACGTTTTGATCTAAAATTATTTTTATGACTCAAGTATCTTTTCAAAATTGGTTAATTATACAACCCCAATTCACAACACCAAAAAAATGTATGCAGGTACCAAAAGGTCACATGCTATCAACTAACAAGGTTCCAGCACTATCAGTTTGCTAGTCATGCCTTTTACGTTCAGCTCAGGCCCAGTGTGCAACTAATGTATATCCAATTAGGCTCAGTTCATTTTTATAGATGATTTACAAAGATTCGTGACAAAGGATTGTAATTTGCTATTTAATAAATTGACATAAAAGGAAGAAACATGCATGAAACCAAGTGAAGAAAAAAAAATGCCAGATTTAGTAAAGGACTGGCCATATTCTTATCTCTATACTTCATTGCTTGGGGCTGACTCAACTATTAGATTTCTTAGATGTCTTGTTTGCTTCCATCAGATGGAAGTAATATAAAATTATGTAAATCAACTTTACATGAAGTAAAGAATCATGGACCAGTCAATAATGTTTATGCATTAAGAAAGGGCATCTCCTCCTGGAAGAAATAACACAGGGAGCTGATCATAAGCAAGCATTTCTAAATAGACAAAGGGCTGGTCCCTGCAGCACAATATATTATCATATTTCCACATAATTAGTTTGTTTTCCACTTGAAATCAGAAAATGATTCGACATTGCAGCCTGCGCCTCAGGACGGTACATACAGTAGAATTCTCATGTGCAGGTTCATATGTTGAATAATTAGCAAAAATTAATCTGTTGAAATTAAAGTTTGGAATATTATAGAACTCATGAATAGTGTATGGGACAATCAAGTAAATTAAACTAGAAACAGAATGTAAGAAGCCAGACAATAGCAGATAACTGCTGGCAATCTGTTTTTTAATCAGTGAGTTTACAAGCCAGAGGGTTTAAATATGGTTATTGACTTTGGGAAAATATTATATAAAGCTCTTTGCAGGCACAATAAAAACAGACTTTGCAAGGTAAGCATAATCCCCTTTTAATTTTTGGTGAAAGATTCAGGAGAAAAAAACCCTTTAGAGGAGAGCTTTCACTTTTTTTCAACACATGATAAGTAGAAAAGCACAGATCTGGAAATGAATTTGTTCCAACTGAACTGCAGTATAGATTGATGGCCATTCGACTCTCCCATTTAAACCTACAGTTGTTTTCCCGAAACCACATGTGTAATATATGTTTAGTTTATTTGCATAACCTTTCCCAACCATCTTTAAAGTGAAAAAAGAAAAACTAAGCAGCAGACTGATTTCACATGACAGGCAACTAATCAGCATAAAGAACTAGTATTTATTTCATGTGTTTATTGAACAGAATGTTACAAACAGTGACCTAAATAACTCTGTGTTCATAAATCCTTCAGCTAGTGATATATTGGGTGGAAAAATAATATTTCCTCATGAAAAAAGTGGCTTCAAGTCGGAACATACACTTGAGTTCCAGTAATCTAAATGTTGCTGTTAAATCTGAAGTAGTTTCCAAATTTGTGTTTTTTTTTCTAAAAGGCCATTACAGTTAGCTGAAATCTCACTCTTGGAAATTAATGAATGGAGCTGGTCCAGTACATTGGCTGTAGACCAGTCTTTAAAATAGAGCAGAACAATGAATACCAGAATTCACAGCCAGCTGGTATCATGCTTGGGCAGCGAAGGTGTCAAAATATTAGTGACTTTTTTCATTTGTCAAACTCATTGCCAATATGGGAAAAGCATGGGCAGCTTGCAAATGTGAATTTTGCGCTGATGTCATTTGGAAATCTTGCCTTCAGAATGTGCCTTCAGTATCTTTATTTTGCACAACACCATGAGATGAGGAACAGGGGAGACAACATAAAATATCTTTCACTTAAAAGATAAAAGTGGTTATTGATTTATTGTCAAACATCAACAACTAATTTATTATAGTGGTTCTGTTTGCCCTGCAGTAAAAACGGATCCATCAGCATTCTTGTTCTTAATTTTCTGGGGTCTAGTAAGTCAACCATTCAATCTGTCCTGGAACTTTGAATATGAGGTCACAGGGTATGAGTAAACGTATCTATATAAAATGTAGATGGGGAGGGAGAGGGAACAGAGTGTATACAGAAAAGTTTCCCTATATTTCAGCTACAGGAGGGAAAATAAGCATATGTTAGTGGTGTCTGACGCTCTTTCTGCTCCAATAATTTCTACAAAATGTGTTCATGTGTTTATCTTTTAAACAAAAAATGTTGGCTTTTGGACTGTGTGGGGAAGTTCCTTCTCTTCCCCCACTCCCAGTTTCAAAATTTTAAGAGGAAAAAAAATGCCTTATTTCACCAAGATAAAATTAGGATTTTAAAATAATAAGATCAGCCCTTATATTATTTGATTAATAGATTAATCCCTCATTAAAACATGTACTTTTTATTGAATACCTCTCTGCTCAGTGCTTTTGGCACTGCAATTGTGATTGAAACCACCAGATTATTTTCAAACGTATCCTTTGCTTTTCCCTGTTTTCTATAGGAAAACACTATTTTATGCTATAGACCAAAGTGTATTCCTCCACTGCAATATCTGTTAAGTCAGGAGTATATGAGGACAAAAACACTAGAACAGTTGCTTGGTGGATTGAGAAGCTACAGAGTCACAATCTAAAATAATTGCAACCAATGTCCTTTTTCATTGATAGGACAGTGTGACTGTTTTCTGTATAGTTGAATCATTTCTTAAAGTATTTAACCATATAAGTGAACTGATCTAGTATGGAATGACTAATAATGTATGAGAGCATATGATTCTCACTGCATGCTCCACCACATGATTCAGTATAAAATCCACATTTAACTGGATTATATGGAAATGTGGACTCACATAACCCTGTTCAAAGCAGATATTGTGGATTTTCCACCTTGATATTATGGGTTGTATGTCTGTGTGGAAGGGCCCTCTGTTAGCTTTTTCCAGGTTTTGGGGAACCATCTCAGATAATACAGGCCAACGCCTAGTCTTTGATGAGATCAGCATCATTCTGCCACAAATTTTTACATTGAATGCACTAAATGAGGTTTGATTAGCACATATCAATTATAATAATTCCAACATCTACACTGTTTTACAATTCAGATTTCATATATTTTATTTTAGAAGATAGGTTAGTCTGATATTTACAGCAGAATTTTTTTGCCAGTGGCAGTATACCCACAGAGCCAAAATGGTGTTGATCCCTATGAATCTAAAGAGAAGACTTCTAAAGGACTAGCAGGATGAAGGTTGAAACATTCAAAATGTGCAAATCCTATATTATCTCTTTCTTCTTGGGATGTGTCTCTCCTGTCCATGTGTGAAATTAGTTATCATGCATAATAATTTGGAAATAATGTGTGGTCAAGTAAGCCAGCTTTCCACAGCTTGGACATCTCAAAATGTGTGGTTCCTAACCTTGCTGTGATGGATCCCTTCTGCTTCTGTGCCAGTATACCAGCCGTAAAGTAACATATCCCCTCCTCCATCTGCATTACCATTCCAAAGATGTAAGTTTTCCATTTATTTAATATTTTATACTTTTTGGAGCCCTTGGTGGCACAGCAGGTTAAATGGGTGAGTGATTCAAATCCAGGGAGCAAGGTGAGCTCTCACTGTTAGCCACAGCTTCTGCCAATCTAGCAGTTGGAAAATATGCACATGTGAGTTGATCAATAAATACTGCTTCAGCTGAAAGGTAACAGCACTCCATGCAGTCATGCCGGCCACATAACCTTGGAGGCATCTACAGAGAACGCTGGCTCTTCGGCTTAGTAATAGAGATTAATGCCCCCACCCTCCCCCAGGGTTGGACACAACTAGACTTAACATCAAGGTGAAACCTTTACCTTTTACTTACATTTTTGGAGAATCATATCACATTCCATTTGACCTCTGGCTTCATTATTGATTGCACCACAGCATATGTGGGAGTTGGGATGTCATTGCTTTTCATGATTAGTGGTGTTGCAGAGAATTGAGAGATGATGTGGAAGTGACTGTCATCCTTTATTCTCCTGTAACTGTTATGCTGTTGAATCTAACATCTACCAGTGACTCTTTTACACACATATTTTTGTTATGTGCTTTCAAGTTGTTTCCAAGTTATGATAATCTGAAAGCTATACTATCATGGGGTTTTCTGGAGCTGAGAGTGTGTAACTCACCTAAAGTATCTCAATGGGTTTCCAAGGCCAAGAAAATTGTGGTCTCCAGAGTCATAATTGCATGGGTCTGGGGCCAGCATAACTGAAGGCCCACCTCTCCCCAGAGGTCACTGCGGTCCGAGGACCAAAACCTTCTGGAAATTCCATCCATTAAAACCTGCCGCTTGTCATCCACGAGGCAGCACGCTTTCTCTGTAGCAGCGCCTACTCTATGGAACGCCTTACCGGAGGAGGTCCAAGCCATAACAGATCTGCCTTCCTTCCAGAGGGCATGTAAGACCAATCTCTTCTGACAGGTGTTCAGTCTATAATGGTCCGGCCTACCAATAGTCTGTTTAATTATAAACTGTTTTATTGTGTTTTTAACTGTTGTTTTGCAAATGTTCTATCTATGTTTTTGTGAACCACCATGAGCCATTGGGAATGGTGGTATATAAGTTTGAAATAATAAATAAATAAATTCAACATTCAAGCAATGGTAGCTAGTAAATATATCAATATTTGCTTTGATATAATAGAGCCTTGGGATTATTCTGCATAAGACTTTCCTCTGTGTAGCAATATTTATACACTTTTACTATCTTCTCACATAAGGTAAATTAAGCATCCTAAGATACTTTCAGAACACTTCCTCCTCACTGTCCACCTAACACCATCACATGATGTGCGAAGACTTCCATTGGGGGCCTGTGGAGGAAGCATCCTGACTGCATCACAGGAGGCTTCCCATGGAACACAACTTCCTGTTTTCTGTAGAAAACTATGGGGCCAAGCTGCATAGTGATGTTTCCCATGTGCTGATGAGGTGGGGTGTCAGGATTGCCCCACTGCCCTCTTATTAGCCACATGTGGTAGCAAATCACCCCATGAGACCTCATCCATGTGATGAGGTCATTTGTGTGAACAATTCAAAAATCCAAAGCCCAACAATGGGTCTTTTCCCATATCAAATGCTATAAGCCATGCAACAGCTTCTTGGAAGTACATGTCCTCTTCCAAAACAAAATAAACTCCTTCCTAACAATTTCTTTAAAATGCCTTTTCATTTCCTATCTAGTCTGATGGAACAGAACAAGTGTGCCAAGTGCCACTGACCTTAAGTCTCCTGAATCAAAAATATCTGATGTGATATATAGAAATCTTTGATGTGTGGATATGCTAATCAGTTAAGAAATGTCAAATTTGCATATATTTCAAGTGACCCAACAATATTTACCTTAGAGCAAAGTTTCATATTTTTCTGACAATTGCAGCATTGAATGAGTGACTCATTTAGCATATTTAAGTAGGATGATGTCGCAGGGATTTACCAAAGAGTTGTTTGAGAGCATCAAAAAGATGAACATCACTGTCTGAAATTAACAACAAGTCTAATTTGATTTGACAAATGATGCTGATTTCAATAGGGTCACTAACTATTGAAGAGGCCGAGGACAAATAGTGCCTTGAAGCCTGATAAAACTGAATATTTAAACAGTACATTATGCAAATTTGCCCTCTACCTGTCAGTAATGACTAAAATATAGGGTTAGAATGCCAAGAGAGAGAGAAGATAAATCAAATAGTGTACCTGGTGTTGGTGTTTCAGAAGTTACAGCTCACTGTTTTTTTCAACAATGCCAATGACGAAGTAATTTTAAAGGGATGTGATGATTTTCTATAGTTAATTTGTAGAAAATATAACAAGTTTGTGTCTCTAATAGGCTACAAAGGGTACATATGATCTGTCTTTATACCAGATGACAAAACAAATTTAATAAAACAAAAATGGGCATTGTTTGAGTGCTGAGCTTCATAAATTGAATCATAGAATCATGGAGTTGGAGGGGACTACAAGAACCATCTTGCCCAACCCCTGCCATGCTGGAAAATGTAACTACAGCACCCCTCAAAGATGCCCATCCATCCTCTGATTAAAGGCCTCCAAAGAAGGAGAATCCACTTTGATACACTCAATTCCATTGTTGATAGCTCATACAGTAAAGAAGTTCTTTCTAATGTTTAGCTGTAACCTCTTTTCATGTAATTTGCATCCATCAGGTGGTATTCTACTTTCTGGAGCAGCAGAAAACAGCTTCCTCCATTTTCTACATAGTATCCCTTCAAATATTTAAAGTTGGCTATAATGTCATCTTCCTTTCTGTGACATAGCCAACTTCCCAAGTCAGAAAAGACATGGGTTTCCAGTGCTTTGGCCATCTTAATCACCCTTCTCTGGACACGTTCCAGATTTTCAACAAAATCTTATTTATGCACATAGTTAGGTCACACATAACAGATGTTTATCAGTATTTGATAAAGGGGAAAGTGAACAAGCGGTACACCAAGTTGGTATAGATGCCAGCTATTAAAAGTTTCATAAAGAGGATAAAGGTGAAAATATGTTTTCCTCTCCTATATCCTTGGGCATTCTGTTTATCTCTACATCAACAACTGTAATTGGAATGGAATGCAAAATATCAATCCTTCCAGGATTTTATTCTGAATGTAATTCAAGTAGAATTTTTCTCCTCAAAAGTTTAAAACTTCAACAGCTTGATTCCTATATATCCAAGATACTAATTTAATCAATACTGAAAAGGATTTAATGCAACCTCCTCAGTTTTACAGTCATATACTGTACCTAATCTGGGTTTTTTGTTTTTTTAAAAGACAGTTAACAATTTGGGATGGTTCTTTTAGTACCAATAGGATAGAATACCTTTGAACCAAGCTTGTATATAATCCACAAACACGTTCATGTATACTGAATTTTGGTGAACCAAATGCTATTGTTTTGACCTGCCACTACTGTGGTTGTTACTCATATGCTACTATTATCTATACTTACTCTATCGTAAATTTTCAAGACTGGAAACTGAAGAAGTCAGATTAATTTAAAATGGAGATAATGGTGAAAAGAAAAAGAAAGAATCCCATTCAAAATTGAGATGGGTAGAGTTAACTCCTTTCCATCTTCCCAGAAGATGAAATGCACAAATTGCAAATGGTAAATTAGAAGAATTTTCAATTTCTTTTTTTGCATATATTTAGTGAATTAATGTTATCATTTATTGATTACAATATTTATATCCTGCCCTATATCACATGATTTCAGGGCAACATACAAGTATTATTAATGTAATAGGTTAACATCACATCGAACAATAAAACTAATTTGGTTGCTGTGGGTTTTTTTGGGCTGTATGGCCATGTTCCAGAAGCATTCTCTCCTGACATTTTGCCCACATCTATGGCAGGCATCCTCGGAGGTAGTGAGGATATAAAAATAATGTAAACAGAGTAAAACATATGAAGGGTTGAAACAATTTACAATCAAGTGAAAAGCATAAGTACACAGAAAAAACATTCGTATGGGTATGCCCTAAATCTATGATTCCAAACTTCTAAGGATTCAAGCTTTAATATAAATAAATAAGAAATAGTCATCACTATAATGTCAACTGAAGTGATTTCAGGCAAGACCACTTAAAGCATAGTCTCTCATAGTTGAGGTTATGAGACTATTTTCTCAAGAAGTAAGGAATGTAATTCTCTTATATTTACAGGGTTGAAATGGATCTCAAAGCTCATATAGTCTGATGCACTAAACTACTTGCTACAAAATTCCTACTACGTGTCTATTCAGCATCTGCTTGAAACCTGCCAATAAAGGCAATTCCAGCTCATACCACAATGACATTATTTGTATACATAATGAAAAACAATATCCCTTTTTGAAATTTGATTCTATTGTATTGGATGGCTGATCCAGGATGTCAATGACATTACTTCTTCATCATCCCTTCTTCAAGCTAAACATCAGTCATCAACCTCCTCTCTCTTTTTGACCCTCATCAGGACACGTTCCAGTTTTAAAGTAAAGGCAGTTCCCGAGTTACAAACATCCAACTTACAAATGACTTATAGTTCAGAACAAGGAGAGACAACAGGAAGTGAGAGAAATCCACCCTTAGGTAGGGAAATTCACTCCCAAGAGAGTTATCCTGGGGGAAAGGTGTCTCCACTGAAGCTTTCTCACCAATCCTTGTTTCCACAACAATCCATTTTTTTTAAAATCCAATTATCACAAGGACAGGAAGAAAGGTGAAATCTTCTAAACAGAGACACAGATAGTGAAAGAAACACCACAGTGGTGTTAACCCCTCCCTGTGCTATTCAAAACTATCTCTATATACATATTTGGTTAGAGTTATACTTTAAAAGTGTACTTGTTCTGACTTACAAACAAATTCTACTTAAGAACAAACCTACAAAACCTATTGTGTTCATAACTTGGGGACATTATATATCAGTTGATAAAGTCTAGAATTGTCTTAGTCTTCTTAGCTACTGCTTTCCACTACTGATTCCTACCTAGCTTAGAAGTAACTTGGAAGAACTACCGCTGCTGGAATTGGGGAATTTTGTGAAAGATCTATAAATGTATTTTTTCAAGCTCTGGGTTTATTATACACCCAGAATCCCTCTTACATTTATTGCTGTCAAGCTAGGTCCCCATTCTGTCTTGAATCTTGTTTCCATCTCCTAATGCTGTCTTATGATCATCCATCCACAAGACAACTAGCCAGCTGGCAAGGAGAATGTTGAAGACAGACACTGGCCCATAGACCTACACTGTGGTTCATTGTTAGCATTGCTGCAACAATTAGATAGGGATGGACAAATTGGTCTGTTTCCAGTGCTTGTCAATCTTGCTTGTTTTCACTCATTTCTTTTATATCCTGTTTCCATACCAATCTTTCTCTTTTTAGAAAGACTAACTTCCACTGGGGTAAAGCATAATTATATATTTATATATAAACATATTGTTCCTCAAAAGGTACATTTCTGAAAATGCTAACATCCACTGGAAATGAAAAATTATATAAGTAAATATTGTATAAACATATAGTTTTTCAAAAGACATTTCTAAAAGTTCTTTTTATGAAAGTTTGTATCTCAAAATGCACATTTTTTTTAAAAAAAACGGCAAACAGCATCAAAAACATCTGGGAATAACCAAAGTTAATAGATAACTAAGTTCCAGTCCTCAGATGTTATGTGGTTTGCAGACTAGAGAAATGAATCACCTAACTGCAGATCTGAATTCATGAAGATACAAGCTTGCTATCATTCCTAGCATGAGATATTAAAATCCTGAAGGACAAATTAAAGAGCCTATTAAGAAATGTGTTACATCAAGTGAAAGCCTTCTGCAAAATGTGCATTTATATATGCTCTGGATAGCCATCCATCTGTAGTTTAATGAAGGCTTTGAATGAAGGATAATAAATCCATAAAAAGAGATTGCGGCTAAATTGAAATGGGTGGAAATATTCTAAAGCATGATAATCCCAATTTAGATAAAATAACATACATAAGATACTATCATTGGTAGGATTCAAGTATTGGTCCTATTGGCACATAACTGAATGTCCTCACATGAAGAACTGAAGAAGCTGTAGAATAACAGGAGCAGCAATGACACTGATAGTTGTAAAAATATTCATAAAATGAATATCATTCTGGGGATTGGATGAAAGCCAATGCTTTTTATTCTGAGTTTGTAAAAATGCATAGACTTGAGAGGAGAAAGGAAAAAAATCTCTGGACTATGTTGGAACAAAACCTAGATGTGATTAGTCTTTGACATGAGCATTTATCTTGTCCCAAACTGAATTGGCTATTAATTTTGAAAGCGTATTAAAAACAGAATGAGCAGAGTGTTTAACAAAATTGCAAATATTATTCAATTATGACAAAATATTAGATTGGCAGCCCTTAAAAAAACCATGATGGAGCAATGTAACACAAGTAGCCCTAAAACTGAAGGGGATTGCTCAATAGAAATAGACTAGGAATAGCTTGACTGATAACCCAATGACACATGATCCACATGGTCTAGGGTTAGTTCGCTTGGTGTGCTGAGTTTCCTTTTTTAAAAAATTAGAAAAGTATAGAGGATTCTGAATTTAACTGGAATAACCATGCTGGCAGATAGAATTTTGCATCTTTCCCACTGATCTAAATCCACCCAGTGACAGCTTGAAAGACATTAAATAAATTTCCCCAATACCCATTACTCTGATCGGATATTAGCCCTTTGCAAAACTTGATAATGGGTTTACTTAGCTACCTGTGGTTTAGCTCTGATAAAGTGCTAAGAGAACCTCCCCAACCCAGTTAAACATTGTTCCGGATTTCATATATAAAACATACCTTATCTATTACGAACTAATGTCAAAAATTATGTCATGCCAGTTTGAATGGTTTGAAAGTAGTTGAGAACAGGATGGAGACACAGACAACTTTACAGAAAGACTTATTTCTCCCACCTGGACATTCCACCGATATATAAACCCCTTTTTCCTAGTTTCCAACAGACCTCACAACCTCTAAGGATGCCTACCATAGATGCAGATGAAACGTCAGGAGAGAATGCTTCTAGAACCTGACCATACAGCCCGAAAAATGTACAACAACTCAGTGATTTCAGCCATGAAGTCCTCTGACAATACAACTTTACAAAAAGTTAGTTTCTTTTTATTAGCAATAGTACTTGTCAAAGTAAAGCAAGTCCATGGAAACATTTGGAACAATACCTTTGGATCAAGCACATAATAATTCCAGATGATATTTTATTTTCTGTTTAAAAAGGAACCATCCTGTTATCTGAATAGAGTGGTAAAGTATGATAGCACTGCCCACTGCTGCTCTCCCTACCATGGTACTGTTTCTGGCCTTTTTGGATATTCAGACAGGAAAATGATGTTGTGGCTAAAAGTGGTGGCTAGCACTTTGAGATGGTGCAGGCGCTTTCCTCTCTTCAAGGAGTGATCCTCAATTTATCCTCAATTTATCTATACATTATATCAAAATTATATCGATTACAATCTTTTGACCCACCGCCTTGCCATGGCTGGAGTGAGGAGGACAGCCCTGAAATGGCTGACCTCCTTCCTCCACCATCGGGTTCAGCGAGTGAGGAGGGGAGAGATGGTCTCCGAGGGCTCCCCATTAGTTTGTGGAGTCCCTCATGGGGCCATTCTCTCCCCCTTGTTATTTAACATCTACATGCAGCCACTTGCACAGCTGGTGCAGAGTTTTGGGTTGGAGTGTCATCAGTATGCTGATGACACTCAGCTCATTCTGAGGATGGAGGGCAGGCCTGGATCTGTACCCGATAATTTCCAATGTTGCCTCGAGGCCATTACTGGATGGCTGCGAGCCAGTAGGTTGAAGGTGAATCCAGCGAAGATGGAGATCTTGTGGCTGGGTCGTCCGGGTGATGGGGATGTCCAGCTTCCGACCCTGGATGGTGTGGCGCTATGCTCATCGCCTTCTGTAAAGAGTTTGGGAGTTCATTTGGACTCCCAACTGACCATGAAGACCCAAATCTCCATGGTCAGTAAAACAGCTTTTTTCCATTTAAGTCAGGCAAGGCGGCTGGCCCCCTATCTCTCCTGGAACAACCTGGCCACGGTGATCCAAGCCACGGTCATCTCGAGACTAGACTACTGTAACGCACTCTACATCTGCCTTCCTCTGTCGGTGACCCGGAAGCTCAAGCTGGTGCAGAACACTGCCGCCCGGCTCCTGTCTGTTACCCCAGCAGGTTGCCATATTACACCTACCTTGCAGGATCTGCACTGGCTTCCAATTAAGCACCGGATCACCTTCAAAGTGCTGATGCTTACCTTTAAGGCCTTGCACGGCCTGGGGCCAATGTACCCGAGGGATCGGCTTACCCCATATTGCCCTACGAGATCACTGCGGTCAGAGAACATCAATCTATTGGCAATTCCCCCTGTCAAGACGCTTAAGCTAACTGCAACCCGAAGGAGAGCGTTTTCAGTGATAGCTCCAACTTTATGGAACGCTCTCCCAGCCGAGACACGAGCCCTCCAAGATCTTATGTCCTTTAGGAGGTCCTGTAAGACCTTCCTCTTTCAACAGGCCTTCAGCTAATAAGACGCCATCAGTGTCCCAGTCTTGCCTGTTGATTTCATCTTTTTTACTGTATTATGCTGTGCATTTCGTATTTCGTACAGTGCATTGTGTTTTTAATGTATGGATATTTTAGAGTGCTTTATGTGTTTTAATGTGTTTTATTGTGTATTGCCTTGTTGTGAGCCGCCCCGAGCCTCCCGGGAGTGGAGGCCTAGAAATTCGACAAATAAATAAAATCCATAATTTTGGCCCTGAAACCTGCCCTTGATTTATACATGACGTTGACTTACATATAAATATATATGGAAATTGTGAAATTAGTTGCACTCAACTGTAACAAATAGAGGAATGCTTTCAGGTTTCAGTAATGCTCTCAGATTTCACTAAGAAGTCATCTGTGACCAATGTATAGATATAACAAAGATCTTCTTGTCATTTATTCCCCGGTGTTGTGCTTCAGATATTTTCGGCTTCCTTACATACTAACTAACTAACTAACTAACTAACTTTATTTCTTATGAGTCGCCCTCCACGAAAGGTGCTCTGGGCGACTTACACAATTAAAATAAACAGGTTACATAGTCACTGCTTGTTACTCAATCATAGGCTCTTCTGAAGAGCCATGTCTTAAATCAAATCAAATCATAGTACAAAATTGTGACCAGGTAGTGATTGTGTGACTATTTCATTTTCATTATCACAACTTCATCATTTTGATGTTATTGCCACAATCATAATTCCCCCATCCCAATTTACTTTGCCAGGCATCAGTTGCACTAGAAGAAGGAAAGTCCTTCTGCCAATGATCGGAACATAGCTAGATGATTTTTCTCACAAGATATTTTGGGTCAGACCAGTAGACATTTCTTAAGCCCCTCCTACGCTGTCATATAATCCAGATTATTGAATCAAATAATCCAGATTATCTACTTTGACCTGGATTATATGAGTCTACCTTGCCATATAATCCTGTTCAAAGCAGATAATCTGGATTTTACATGGCAGTGTAGAAGGGGCCCTAGTTTAGTATAAACTGATATATGATTCTGACCCATGTCTTTAAATAGATTACAAGCAGTGGAATTACAAAGACCACATTTCTTAAAGCTATAGTCATGCAGGTAAACACTTATATACCATCAGACATTTAATTTAAGGGGAGTGCTTTTTTATTTTAAAAAAACAACATTAACCAGCAGATTTTCATTCAAATACAATGAGTGTATCAAACCATCATTTGAGATTAATCCCTCTCTCTCCATGCTGTGATCTCATTGTGCAAGGGGTAAGGGATTTACATTAAGGGCCCCCTCCTTCTCTGGCCTCAAGAACCTTGGAAACTGATAAAGCTGATCCTTAGAGAACGATGCTGCTGGGATGAGAGATTAAGTTCTGGTTGAGCATCACTTTTTCATAATTCATAAAACTTACTTTTTACAACAATGGTGACTGAGACAATAACATCTTTACTTTATGATAGTTCAGTGTACCAGATTTTGTTTCAGGCACAACATTATTAAATATTGTTTAAAATTACATTCAGGCTATGTATATAAGGTTTACATGAAACATACATGAACTTCATGGTTAGACTTCAGTCCCATAACCAATATATCTCATTATGGATGAATGGATGGATAGATATGGAAATACAGATATTCCAATTATGAAAAACTCAAAAGTCCAAAACACATCTAGTCTTAAGCATTTCAGATAAGGGATACTAAACATGTAATATCATTTGATTGAGGGACTTGCAGTCTACCTCCTGAATTCACAGAATGTGAAGGGTGAAAAAGGAGATCCACATGAGAACTGGGAGGGAGGATACTTTAAAGAAGACATATGACTATCTGTAGGTTGATTACAGAGTGCTCATGTTGTCTATATGTGTAATGGTGATCTATTGGCCTTTGCATCTAGTGCAGGCAGTCCCTGAGTTACAAACATCTGTCTTACAAATGACTCATAGTTAAGAACAAGGGCGAGACAACAGAAAAGGAAAGAAATCTACCCCTAGAAAGGGAAATCAACTCCTGAAAGAGTTATCAAGGGGAAACAAGTGTCTCCACTGAAACTTTATGATCAGTCCTTGTATCTGCAACAAGCCAATTTTTTTCAAAATCCAATTATCACAGAGACAGAAAGGTGAAATCTTCTGAACAGGGACACAGACTCCAAAACAAGCACCACAAACATTGCAGGAGTGTTAACCCTTCCCTATGCTCTCTCTCTCTCTCTCTCTCTCTCTCTCTCTCTCTCTCTCTATATATATATATATATATATATATATATACCCTAACATAGAAATTAGGATATACCAGCAGTTCCAGAGTTATGAACAAGATAGGTTCTGTAGGTTTCTTCTTAAGTTGAATTTGTATGTAAGTCGGAACAGGTATATTTTAAGTGTCTCTCTCTCTCTCTCTCTCTCTCTCTCTCTCTATATATATATATATATATATATAATCGAGAGAGAGAGAGAGATACACTTAAAATATACCTGTTCTGACTTACATACAAATTCAACTTAAGAAGAAACCTACAGAACCTATCTTGTTCATAACTCTGGGACTGCTGGTATATCCTAATTTCTATGTTAGGGTTTATTCTTTCTCCCATTTATTTTGAAGTTGCTGGACTAGGTTAGTTAGTTTTTGCATTATTTAGTATAATATTGGGTATATTACTGATTTTATGTTTGATCACAGTTGTTTTTTATTGTTTTTGAATTGCTACTTGGTATATTATTATTGTTTTGGGCAAAATAAATAATGCTGGCAATGACAACCATGGTTTTTCTATGCCCATTGCTCAAGGTACTTGTGAACTGAAACGCTGTGTGTTGACATGGTAATGGCTTTGGAGTTTGCAGGAATCAAATAATAAAATTCCTAATATGTAGAATTTTGTTTGGCTTTTTTCTTTTGAAAATACGAGTTAAGGTACAGTACATACACTGATTCATGGATAAGTCAACCCAGGTTTTTTGAGTAAATGTTTTGATTAAAATTTCCAGATTTATACAGAAGTATATGCCTAGAAGTATATGGAGTTTACTGATTGTGTTGTTCAAATGTCCACTTTCCTGTGAATGCTTGGATGTTTGAAGCATGCACAAATCTGGTCAAAATCCTATGGGGAAAATGCATTCACATAATACTCAAAATATTAGAATCTCAAGCAGCTATGTATGCATAAAATAAAAAGGAAACAGGAGGGAAAACAGCTCTGTGTATAAACAGGATTAAGCCAGACACATTTTAAACAAAATTAATACAAACTGAGATATACATTTCAGATGCATTGTCCCACTTATTCTAAGCTGGGCATCTTAAGGAATTTGAGTGCTATAATTTGGCAAATGCTCCTTTTTCTATCTATATCAGTCATAGAAGTCCTTTCTTGTGGTATCCAAAAACAATGCTATTGTTTGTATTTCTATATTTTACCAATGAGACAAGTGCACATCAACACGGGGAGCACATAACAATGTTACTGCCAACATCCAATTTCTCCAATTCACAAAGCAAAACAAGATGAAAAATTCTTCCAGCGGTTTTGAAGTTGGTGAAGTGTGACCTAAATCCACAGGCAAAGCTCCACCGAGTGTTTACTGCGTAGAAGCGATGCCAATTGCTTTCCCTTCTTGTCTGACATTGGAAGGCAGACCAGCCAAGACAACACTAGCCTGCCAGTGAGTTTAACAAGCCACTGGTGTGTCTACTGTTTGGCCTCCTTCATATAAATAAAGACTTTAGGTGACTTTCTCAAGAGTTGTCATGGCCATCCACACTTTAGGACCACTTGTAGAAATTCTCACTGTCACATCATAAGGTCCTATTAACTTGAAAAAGAAACATATTACTACAATGTTTCCAAAATATTTTGTTATAAAAGCGAATCAAACCATGCAGTTTTATTCTTCATCTACATGTTAGCCCTAATTCCATTTGTCAAAAGCCACCCTTTTTCATATCTGACTTTGTTTACAGCTGTACATGATATACAGCCTAACATTCAGTGAGCTACCTGTAAGATTCCCTTACAATGGTTCTATTTGAAATTGTAAACTCATGGGTGGCTACACATAAAAACATGAAATATCAGTTTGTATAATGCAGTTTAAGTTGATCACCGTAATGAAGATTAATATTGCACATCTTAATTTTGACATGAAATAATTTATAGTTTGAGGAAGTACTACCTCATTATTCAAAAGACAACACTCATTTACTTTAGGCTAGGCTACAACCTTTTAATTCCTTGAAATTTTTCTAGTTCCAACCATTCCTTATACATTTGTGGAATGTTTTTTCCCCACATGAAATATGACATTACCACTTTGCTTGTTTCAAAAATAAGTCCATCAAAAACTCTTGTAAAATTTCACTTTGGACAGGGAGATCTTAATTCATGTTGCAGCACTGCAGTGGTCTTGTTGTGTAAGTTTTGGCTAGTCAATATCTCTCTGTTTTTCAATGATCCTTCACAGAATGAAAACTGATAACAATTTCTTCAAGAGACTATCATTAAAATAAGTCAGATTTGAAATGTGTTATCAAATTATAAACTATGAAATAATTAAGTTAAATAATTAAGATACAGTTTTACTATACTGTATGGATGATTGGGTGCTTATCCACAGTTAAATCACTTCCCCTTTGTTTCTATGCCACTGGAAGGAATCATGTTAATATTAGACCCAGATTTGACAGGCTATACTGGCAGACATGAGTATTGCCTCCAAAGAAGATGCACATCAATAGACAAAAATCTACAAGTTGTCACTGTGCCCAGACATATTACTTGTCATATTAAGGAAATTATTTTGACTGGGCTTCATTCCTCAAGGTCAATGCCAAAGTTACTTTATTTGTTTTTGCAACATCAGTTGTGGGTGGACAATTGCTAGAAGAGTTGCCTCCTTTGCCAAATATCGTATGCATGGTGCCACCCTTTACATTCCTATCCTTAATAGGTTGCCTTTGGGACACATTGAGATTGCCAGACCTTTCTAGCCTGCTTGTTCAGTTCAACTCTTCTGTGTATCAGTATGGACAGATTCCTCTCCTTGGCTTGCCCATGGCCATCCATGTACCAGTCTCAGTCTCAATGTCTCTTTATAAGCAATGCAGGCAGAGGGGTCACCACACGGCAGTAAATATGGCACATCATATTATAAATGGTGATCCTAGTCTAACAGTTCAGACTGGTTATGTTGTAGTGGAGCCTGAGACTCTTGCTACTCCTGGTAGTAGAGAGTTGGGTGGGGCTGGTGATAGCCATTCTATGCATCAAAGGGGAAGCAAAAGGCTTACTTGTGAACAAAGTGAAGAGATCTCTCAGTGCAAAAGAATAAGGCAAATACTTACAGAGCCTACTGATGATGAGTCTTTTGAGGGCCTCCCTGTGGAGGATGGGAGTCAGAGTGAAGGGGATACTTCGGATGAAGAACCAGAGATGGATTGGGCCAGGGTGCGGGAGTTCAGGCTGTGTGAGAGGATCCCACAAGCAGTGACACCTTTTTGGGGTTCTCTGATGACAATGAATGGCCATCAGGCTATCCGGATGACTGCTGGGGAGACCTAATTTTTGACAGGAGATGGAAGACATGAAGGGGTGATCAAGAGTCTGCAGCTGCTGAGGCAACAGCAGCTGAGATTGCTAATGATGGGACGTTGTCAAGCTCGGGTGGGTCCAAGATGGATGACTAATAAAAAGTGGGCTTTGGGATGCTTCACTTTGTGGCTAGCGTTTGGGTCTTGTGACTCTGAAGTGCTGTGTCTTGTATCCTGTATCTTGATTCCTGTATGGAGTAACTCGCTGCTGCTGCTGCCTGTACCACGTTTGCCGTGGTTTGAATTCCTTTGAACTACTCTCCTGTTCTGGACCTTTGGCTTACCTCCTCCCTCTGTTTGACCAGGTTTCTGTAACTGCACCTGCTGCTCAACCCCTTAGGACGGCCCATCCGTGATGATGGCCCAGGACTCCACTTTGACTTCGCGTTTGATCTTGCTTTGTTGTGTTTTTCCGTTTATTGATGTTTACAAAGATTGTTTTATGCCCAGTTAGGCTGCCTTTGGGTTAATCTACACTGACTTGCAAGTGCCTTTAAGTTCTTTAAGTGTTTTCTAAGGACTGTGATTTGTGGACAATAAATTCTTTTTCACACTTACTTGGGACTGGCTTTTTAAAGGGATGTCTGCTATGACAGGTTATGATTAAACAATATGGATAAAACTGCTTCATTATGTAGAAGGTTCTTGTTCAGAGTCTACACTTACAAAATATCTACACTAATACATTAATAGGTTTATCATTGTGATTGCAACCCACCTTTCACTAAATTTTGATACTATTTTAATTTTGAATATTGTGAATAAGCATTTCCCTGAGTAACTCATTGGTAACCATGGTTTGACTGAGAATGAAATTAATCTCATGATATGGCTGAAGTTTGGCATAAACCAAATACATCTTCTTTGTTGTCTTTGCAGTAAAACTGATATTTGATTACTACAAATGTAACTCCTTATTTTTGGAGCATGATACTATTCGTATAGCTGGAGGAACAGATGTGAATTTGAATACTGATTGAAACAGAGGTAAGAATTTTAATTAGAGTTGGCTAAAACCAAAGTGTCGGAATAGTGTAATGAACTGACAGTTTATTTATTTATTTATTGTGGTGAGGCAGCAGCTCTTTTGGCAGAGAAGGCTAAAAACCTTGTAAAACTACAATTCCCATGATTCCTTAGCATTGAGCCATGACCGTTAACTGCTGTCAGACGGTATTAATTCTCTAGCATAGAGGCATCCTGTGTCTCCTGTTATTGATTTCTCTCAAATACGGACACTCTGACCCTCGACTTCTCACTGCTCAGGCAAATGGGCCTGCATAACAACATAAATGGCAATATTTACTATAAGTGAAACTGACATTTAGAGAAGCTGAACACAAAAGCTAAAAAAAATTCCAGTGAATTATTTAACTTGACCACATCTCCAGAAAAGCACCCTTAAATATCATGCTTTAAGACAAAGGTCACTATCTATAGGTAAACACAGTGGTCATGAATAAAAGCATTGGTATTCTCTTCTGACTGAGACAAACAAAGTTGTCTTGACAAACAATCATTTATTTACACCTTTTCAATCCACACAGTTCACTGTTTTAACACCAGATTTTAACACTAGATCAAAAGACTGACAAACTCACATTCTCTTAATTTTATGGACAGTATCCTCCTGCTGCAGTAAACTAGCTCTTGTACCTTTTGCAGGATTGGGCAATGGTGGAAAATCAATGCAGATAAAAATATGCTGGCCCTAAGAAACCCTTTCTCTCAATGCCTTCCTTGCCTATGGATGGGAAAAACTGTTTTGTTTCCATTGCATTTCTCAGAACCAGAATTCTAATCCCATTGAAGTCCTTATGGAAAATTGTGCTTATTTTAGTACATGCATTTTTTTTCATAACACCCAGTGGCACAATGGGTTAAACCCTTGTGCCAGCAGAACTGCTGACCAGTAGGTCAGCAACTTGAATTTGAGGAGAGCAGGTTGCAAAGGGAAAGATGGCCAGTGGCCATGGGCACACACACTCAAGACAGGAGAGGGGGATGTTACAACTGTATAGATTATATTTATTACTAAGGTTACAATGTTATATAATTCTTTACTGCTATTTATCAAGGTTTCTTTTGCTGCCACCATTTATTGATCCATAGGCCACCTCCTGGCTACAATGTTCAAGAAGACACATGAACTCTTCAGGTGAAATAAAACAGGAATATGATGTTTATTTTGTTCTTTTTAAAACTTGAATTGAGAATAAAGAAAATGCTCCAGCAGAGTGGGAGCAGGATAAAGAAAAAGAAAATATGCTATGTAGCTTACATAAAAAGTGTTTATTTTGTTCTTGAACAGTAAAGATGTGTAGTGCTTTCAATAAACTGCCAGGATTTACTTGTACAGAGAAGAGTTTTATAACATGTGTTTCTTGAAAACAATGTTTACATGGCTTTTTCTTTTCCTCTGGCTCCACCCATCTCTGGTTGCTAAGCAAGTCCCTCCAATTTCATATGCCAATCAGACTGCACCAGCTATGGAGCTGCCTGGTTGCTCCTCCCCCCGCTCTCCTTAGCTTTTCCAAGCCAGGCTTGTTACTGCCTGTACACCAACCTTGTAAGGTAGGCTAATCCATTACAGCTCCCTCAAGTCAGCTCCAGCTCCCCATGTCGGGACATGAGAGAAGCCTCCCAAAAGGATGGTAAAACATCAAAAAACATTTGGGCATCCCCTGGGCAACATCCTTGCAGATGGTCAATTTTCTCACTCCAGAAGCGACTTGCAGTTTCTCACATCACTCCTGACATGAAAAGAAAAAAAAATACCTTCCTTCCGTCCTTCTTGGATGTTGTGCCTGGAGTCTTTTCTCTCTTCCACATCTACATATTCACAACATTGTATCATCCCAGTAGAAATGCACCATTACTAGTGTTATGCCAGGAGTTCAGGGCCTGAGACTCCTTCTACACTCAAAACTAACACTGGGTAAACCGTATCAGATTCACAAAAGAAACAAGTTGCACGTTTTATCAATGTTATTGTTTAAATCAATAGCAACAAATTGTATAGAAGTTAACACTTAGCAAGCTTAGCGAAAATTGAAGTAAATAATAATTCTGTGTTTCAATACACTGTTCAAATATAGAAATACATAATAACAGCCTATTGGCAAATTCCACGTTCCCCTGTTTGGGAGATGTAGTACACGCAAGTTCAAAAGCACAGTGGCAAAATACAACCTTACTCAAAAGAAATCCCTGGGTCACGTCTAAACCCTTAGAATAATATCTGTAATTAATGTCAGGATAATTCCAAAATTATATTATATAGTCACTGAGTAGGTGGGATGAAATGCAACTTGCGGTGATACTCAGCGTTGAGCTTCAAGTCAAATCAGGGAGCCGAAGGGCGAAGGGGGACGCTGGTCGCGAAAAGCCGCAAATGAAGGGCCAGAGCCGCAAAGATGTCGCGAAAGCCTCCCAAGCGGGGGGAAGAGGCGGTAGCCGTGGCTATCGCCGTAGCCGACGACAGTAGCGCTGTGCCGGTGCCTGGCGTTCCGGGTCGTTTCGAAAATTCTTCTTCAGGGCTCGCAAGCGGATAATTCTTCAAACCCCATGGGTATTCATCTTTAAATTAAAGGAATTAGTTATAGAAAATCTTGTAATTCAAATCAACTGCACACACAAACGGTTGAGACATCAATGGTTGCCATATAGTTACCATCAATTGTCGAATATCTATCCTGGGGAGATCCACAGATGCCATCCAGTGGGGGAATGGTACTAGAGTGTGAAAGGTGCAAGACATTTAAAGAGATAGACCATCCGTAACAGCTGTGTTACTTCCCTAGTATAGCATTTAAAGAAAGACGGTAGTTTTGATTGTATGAAACGTTTACCGTTTGGGTTTATTCTATAGCCATGGAAACTACAGTAAATGAATCTAATGAGATTGTTAACTCCTATAACCAGGAGGAGATTGATGATGCAATCCTTAGATGGAATGAGTTTGAGAACATGAATGTGAATGTGGCAGCTAATGACATGGGTACTACTTCAGCCAGTCAGACAGTGGAGGATCTGCTTCAAAAGGAGTTACGACTGGTTAAAGTTAAACTTAATGCCTCCTCCCTGTCTGAATATATTAGAAGATCACTGGTCCCCAGGGAACTTAGAGTCCACGTACCCCCGGGTATATATAAGAATGATACTACTTTTCTGAATTCGTGGAAAGCAATAGTTGACAAATGTGGAAGGGATCTTCTTGTCCTTCTAGTGAAGAGGAGTACAATTGAGGCTGATACTCTTGAGGATGAAATTAGATCTCTCAGGGAATCCCTTAAAGATACTATTACTAATGCTGATTTAGAAAGGATGGATAAAGAGTGTAAGGAGCTCTATGATGATGAGAAAAAGAAAAAGATTCAGAAGTTGAGACGTGATGAAAAGGATTACCAGGATGGGAAGATCTATAAATGGCAGTATAAACCCACTTTGAGATCTTCCAATAGACGAGTTGGCTTCTCAAGGGAATCCCTAGATTCAGCCCACTCAGGGGAAACTGCCAACAGTAATCCTGAGACCTCACAGGGCTCCTCGAGACAGTACCAATTACGCAACAGGAATACTGGCACTAATGAGGCTAGTTCAGGATGCCCTCAGAGGCAGCAACAATCTAAGAATTTTCGGGGGGGCCACAAGAGAAAACGGACAACTTAGTCCTAAATCTATCAGATTATTCCCTCTCTGTGCATGAACAGAACCTGGTTAGTAAAGGATTATCATTTGTTGTTACTCCCTGTTGTACAGATCTCGATATCCGGAAAGATCTGGCACATCTGTTTCGCTCAATTCGATTAAAAGAATTTTTCTCAAATAAATCAGCGTCAAAAAGCACCTCTGAGCAGTTTCTTAATTTCAGACCACCAAGTAGGTTCACTCATTTGATTTCTAATAACATCAGAGCTTTTGAGGACACTGTCCTCAGAGAGGCCTCTAAAATCAATCATAAGAGAGACAGCCACCACAAAAACTTGTCTCCATCGGACATCTCCTTACTCAAACGACTAGGCTCTCATCCCAAATTGATTTGGAAAAAATCTGATAAAGGTAGTACCATTGTCTGCTTAAACAGGACTGATTATATCAATGAGTGTGAACGCCAAATTTCTGATAACAGGTTCTATAAACGTTTAAAGGAAGATCCGACTAAGAGATTCCTTAGTACCATTGCGTCTACAGTCTATGAAGGCGTGGTTTTTGGTCACATCACTGAACAAATTGGAGACTACTTGGTCAATCATCATCCCAGAATTCCGTTATTTCACACCTTACCCAAGATTCATAAACCCCAACGCCCTCCTATTGGCCGCCCCATTGTCTCGGCCG
The DNA here is from genome assembly GCA_030556195.1 of Anolis apletophallus. Taxonomy (NCBI): domain Eukaryota; kingdom Metazoa; phylum Chordata; class Lepidosauria; order Squamata; family Anolidae; genus Anolis; species Anolis apletophallus. Next base: position 95,681,591 of record JARBWK010000005.1, read on the forward strand.
TATCCAGCCTTTTGGAACCAATCTCAAAATTTCTTGAGGATATACTGCATCCTTTCGCAGAGATGACTCCCACTTTTGTACAGGACACCAGTGATTTTATTCGGAAAGTTGAACATACACCAGTGCAGCAAAACGATTTTCTAGTTACTGCAGATGTCGTGTCTCTGTACACCCATGTACCTCTCGAACAAGCAAGGAGCATTGTGGAAGAAGTACTTGATAAACGTAAAAGCCCTAGATACCCCCCCCCCCACCCAATTTCTTCTGCAACTGTTGGACATAGTTTTTGATTACAATTATTTTTCTTTTAACGGTAATTTCTATCTTCAGACAGACGGGGTCGCTATGGGCAGCAGTGTGGCTCCGACCATAGCGAATTTGTTTATGATTTCTCTGGAACAAAAAATGCTGTTTTCTGATATGCTGAATCCAATTGTAGCCAACATCTCTAAGGTGTATAGATATATCGATGATTTATACTTTATCGTAAATGGTGACACCAATATGGAGGCATTCCACTTATGGCTTAATACCTGGCATAGTAGCATCAGTTTTACTTTGGCATTTGACAAACAACAGATCAACTATTTGGATATTACCACCTTTAAATGTGATTCTGCTATCCATATAAAAATTATAAAAAACCAATCCAAAGGAATGCCTATTTGCACTATGATAGCTACCATACATTTTCGTTAAAAAACAACCTTCCATACACCCAACTATTACGATTAAAATGAAATTCCACTTCAGTACATCATTATCAGCAAGAAGCGAATAAGATGTTACGCAATTTTGCTAAAAGAGGTTATCCAGAGAACATTTTATCAACTGCTAAGAGGAAAGCTGACACGGCTTCAAGATCTACCCTTTTGCAACCCAAGATTAAGGAGAAAAAAGAACTGCTAGTCTGGCCTGTAACATTGAATCCACATAACAAGGAACTGGTCCACATTGCACGTAGATATTGGCCTCTTGTATCACACATAAAGGGATTGGAATGTTTTCCCACTGTCGCCTATAAAAGGACAATGAATATTGGAGATATGCTAACCCATACAGCACTTCCTAACTCAACTATCAAGAGCACTTTGACAGTGGGCAGTCACCCTTGTGGGCACTGTTCAATTTGTAAGAATATACTTAAGAGCAGGACCGTCACCAGCACTTCTAAAGGTAGAGTGTTCGCACTCTCTTCCTTCTCCAGCTGCTCCTCAAAGGGAATAATTTATTTACTCCAATTTAGTTGTTTATTGCAGTATGTGGGTTTCTCATCAAGGACCCTAAAAGAACGTCTGATTGAACATAAAAGTAAAATTCGCCAGAAGTCAAATGAGTCTGCCCTCTATCAACACTGCACCCAATTTGGGCATGACCCTGATGATATCAAGGTCCTTGTACTGGAAAGAGTGCAGCAATTACCTCATTCTGATTATATCATGAGACTAAAACAAAGAGAAACCGCTTGGATTTTAAAAATGGGCAGCCAAGTTTATGATGGATTAAACGACCGTCTTTCTTTAAATGCTATACTAGGGAAGTAACACAGCTGTTACGGATGGTCTATCTCTTTAAATGTCTTGCACCTTTCACACTCTAGTACCATTCCCCCACTGGATGGCATCTGTGGATCTCCCCAGGATAGATATTCGACAATTGATGGTAACTATATGGCAACCATTGATGTCTCAACCGTTTGTGTGTGCAGTTGATTTGAATTACAAGATTTTCTATAACTAATTCCTTTAATTTAAAGATGAATACCCATGGGGTTTGAAGAATTATCTGCTTGCGAGCCCTGAAGAAGAATTTTCGAAACGACCCGGAACGCCAGGCACCGGCACAGCGCTACTGTCGTCGGCTACGGCGATAGCCACGGCTACCGCCTCTTCCCCCCGCTTGGGAGGCTTTCACGACATCTTTGCGGCTCTGGCCCTTCATTTGCGGCTTTTCGCGACCAGCGTCCCGCTTCGCCCTTCGGCTCCCTGATTTGACTTGAAGCTCAACGCTGAGTATCACCGCAAGTTGCATTTCATCCCACCTACTCAGTGACTATATAATATAATTTTGGAATTATCCTGACATTAATTACAGATATTATTCTAAGGGTTTAGACGTGACCCAGGGATTTCTTTTGAGTAAGGTTGTATTTCGCCACTGTGCTTTTGAACTTGCGTGTACTACATCTCCCAAACAGGGGAACGTGGAATTTGCCAATAGGCTGTTATTATGTATTTCTATATTTGAACAGTGTATTGAAACACAGAATTATTATTTACTTCAATTTTCGCTAAGCTTGCTAAGTGTTAACTTCTATACAATTTGTTGCTATTGATTTAAACAATAACATTGATAAAACGTGCAACTTGTTTCTTTTGTGACTCCTTCTACACTGCCCTAAGTCCCAGGATCTGATCCCAGATTATCTGTTTATCCCAGGTTATCTGGCAGTGGAGACTCATATAATCCAGTTTAAAGTAGATAATCTGGGATCAGATCCTGGGATATAGGGCAGTGTGGAAGAGCCTAAGATTTCAGGTCAAAACCTTATGATGTCACAGAAGGCAGGCCCTGATGTTGTTATATAGGTGATGTTACAATGGACAGCTTCTACTGCTATCATTCATTTTGATTCAGTAAGCATTAACCACAATTCCACAGAATATGCTTTTTAAATGAAGAACATCAAGTCTAATTAAAGAGAGACCGAGATCTTCTTTTCAAGTCTGTCCTCATGTCCTGAGACTCCCACACCCTGATGACTAAAGATCTTGACCCTGAGATAAATGTATGTACTTGAAAAATGAATGCAAATACATTTTATCAGTGAGAAAAGACATTAAGGGCTCATTTACATGGACAATATAAAACATAGTCAATGGAATTTTTATCCTAGTGTGGCTGTCCCTCTGATGTTCCTGCACTTTCAGTAGATACTGCAGGCTAAACCAGTTTAGCCATGTGGAGGATGAAAATATTTGTTGGATTTCTTGTTTCTACACCAAACTTGGCTGGAATAGATAGAATAAATGCTATTTTGTCTTTCTGCACAGGTGTCACATGAAGAAAAGTCAGGCAATTAAACTCCAGAGCAACCCTCCATTTTAAGGATAGTGTGGCAGTAAGATCAGGTCCGATTTGCACCAGTCCGCTGTACCATGGGGCGATGCTGCTGCCATCCCTGTTTTCCTATGCTTATTCATACAAGGAAGGAAGAAAGTCACCTAATATTCATACTGCCATCACTACTCCCTGATGGTCACAGAGATCTATGTGATCAGAAAGAAGAAGGCATAGCCAGAAAGAAGGAGCAGAGATCAAGCTCCCTCCTCCTTCCTTGTCATGTGGGTGCCACTGGTGATGTTAGTATGAGATGTCCATAATGGCCACGAGAGGTGATGGCAACACAGATGGACAATGTGATGGCTCAGCTGAACTGCCTGAAATCCTTCCATAGGTTCAGGATAGAGCATGTGGATGCCTCCAGGGACTATCTGGAGTATTTCTACTCCAGAGTGCCACAGATTAACTAGCCAGAGGTGTTATGAAAAAAGTGCATGTACTAAAATAAATACCATTTTCCATTAGGAGTTAGATGGGATGAGAGTTCTGATTTTGGGAAATGCAGTTAAAACAAAACAGATTTTCACATCCATAGGCAAAGAAGCAATTTTTATGTAAATACAGCATGTTGGAGTGTTTCAATCAAGGGAACTCTAGATTTTTAGCACTAGATCAGTTTGTACACATTATGTTAAGCCATAATAGAAAATAACAGGGGAGCTTAGTGTTAAATACATGGAATGATCTGTCTGAGAAAAAAAAGTCTTAGAGCAGGCTGTTAATACAACATACATGTATAACCTTTTACAACAGCAAAGGGCTGCATGTTTCACATGCCTTGCTATAACTGCATCACCATTATAATTTTGCAGTTACTTGCTATGAGCTCTGGTCATAAAAACATGCCAAATTTTATACAGGATTGAAGCCTGCCTAATTTAGCAAATTGAGAGCTGCACAAAAGAAGAGGGATAACTGCTATGTTGTTATTTTTCATTAGAGAATTGCTATATTAAGAGGATGTGATCCAGCTGTGTTTGTTTAAATAAAAGTGTGATTTGAATACCTCCTACAGCTATGCTCCTGCCAATGAATAAAAGATAAAATGCAGCTCTCCTTGGATGCTAAGCTCCCAAGTTCTAGCTGACTCAGAGATTTATTGTTTAACATAAGGAAGTGAAAAGCATGTCGAACAGACCACACACAGGGCTCTTTTGTGTATTGTTTCAAGCCATACCGCTAATAGATTTGTTCCACTAAGGCTCGCAGCAATTCAGCTGTGCTAAAATGCTCCACTTAACTGTGAAAAAAATTAAAAAATAAGCAATTATCTCTAAATAGTAAATATTGCTTAGATCAAGGCCATGAGTAAGATAAACAGGAAGCAGCACAGTTTAAAGCTGCTTATAATCATCCTTATGATAATGAAATTAAGCTTTATTTCCTCAATGCAAGGCCTTTAACTTGGAACTGAGATTCTGAGACTTCCACAGCTACCATGAAACAATCTATAGCAGTGTTGCAGTTGCATCCTGTTTATAAGCCATGGCTTCCATTTGGAGGTCTAAGAATGGTGGCAACCTAAAAATGATACACATAGTTTTAACAGAGATATGGATGTGAATGGGTACCCTATATGCTTATCCATTGCTGACATGCACACCATTAGTGACAGTACCACAGTAAAATCACCACAAGATGAAAAAGATTTCAGAGGATATCATCATCATCGTCATTGTCATTGTCATCAGATTTGTTGTCTGCATCATGATCTTCATCTGACAAAATATGCCTTTGGTTTTTTCAGACAAGCTGTCCCAGGCCCCTGCTACAAAGCTGTATAAAATTCACGTTATCTGCATTGAACCGGATTATATGGCAATATAAACTAAGATAATGCAGATCAAATCAGATAATGTGGATTTTCTGCTGTGATAACCTAGATTATCTGACTATGTAGAACAGGCCTCAATATTCCCTTCTCCAATGAGTTGTAATGAATTCCTACTTGGTATGATTTCAACCTTTCATCCCAGCTAGCTGGGATGAGAGGGCTTTGCCCCTCCCCTGCCACGACAGAGCAAAGGTTCTGTGGAACTTTCCAAGCTGCGGGGGCGTGGCCTTCAGCGAGGCCACGCCCCAGCAAGCCATTCTGTGCTTCCTAGCCGAGCAGAGAGGACGTGCTTTGCCCTCTCTGTTTTTGGTGTCTTGCAAGCGAAGATCGAAGGAAGAAGATTGGAGGAGTGCGGCATGCCAAGACTTCTTCGACTCTTCTATCAAGACTCTAAGGTCGGGGCCATACCGGGGGGGGAGAAGGGATGGCGGCTGCCTCCTTTTCCCTCCCCGCTCAAATCGGAGGTGTCTTGCCCCCGTGCGCCATCCGCCCCGGGCCTGGGGGTGCTGTGGTGGTGGCCGGGCCTGGCGGCAGGTGGCAGTGCGTGGCACTCGCGGGGAGGCCTCGGCGCTTGGGGGAGTCTTTCCCCGGTCTCGCCCCACGCCACGCCGCAGCCGGGATTGTTGCCGCTGCTGCTTGCGGCGTGGCGGCGGGTTCAGCGGCGCGGCGCTTTTCGGCGGCGGCGTGTGGCTGCCGGCGCGGGCTGGATTGCCCTTTGCTGGCTTCGGAGGCCGGCAAACGGCAAGGGGCGGGCGGGTCCTCCCTGCCCCCCCGTTTCGTGCAGGCACGGTTGTCCCGTGGGTGCATTCGCGGACTTGCGGCGGTAGCGCGGGCAGGGCCCGCGCGATGCTTCTCGCCCCCCCTCACCCTTACTCCGGGTACCAGGTGGCTTGAAGTGCTGCCGCATCGGGCCCCATTCCCCCCTTCCCCTGGGGGGCTGCGCTACCGGCGGTGCTTGGGGCCGGTTGCGGCTCCTGTGGGGCCCATGGCCGGTGGGGTTTGCCGGCGAGGGGGGGGGGTGGAAGGAGGCCTGGCTGGGAAGGACTGTGTGGCTGCCATTTTGGCCTCGTGGCTGCCTTGAGCAGCCGGCTGGGCGTGGCCATTTTAGGAGCTGTCTTCACGGGCGCCATTTTGTGCGGGGCCAGCTGCCTCGGCGCCATTTTGGTTAGCATCCTGTCTGTTGGGGGGGGGAAGAGAGTGGGGCAGCTGTTATGGACGAGAGGGGTAGAGTAGTGCCCCAGGATGAGTGCACGGCTGCTGACCATTGGGATGGTCACTGGCCGTAATCATATGGGTTGCTGGTTGAATGCCTGTTTCTGCATTGTTATGGGCTTTGCTGCGTGGTTCGTGGTAATTATGGTGGTATTAGGCCTGCCGTGACAGGGAGCTATTGGCTATATGGTGTGGCAATGCTTGACAGGCTTCAAATGAGGATGGATGGCCTTTTGTGGGGGTGCTTTGAATGCAATTCCAGCCCCTGGCAGGGGGTGGGTTTGGATGGCCCACAACCCATCTTTCAGCTATATGATTTATGAAACTATGGGGCAGGTGTACTCTCCTAGGGCACAGCCTGGCTAGGGCATTGGTCTGACCGGGGCAGGGGACGATGGGAGGCTTCATCAAGCATCCCCAGTGGCTTGTCTCAAACTATGCATTCAGACCGAGTAGGCAAGGACCTTTTGGGTTCAGCTTAAGTGATGAGGGGGAGACTGGGGATGTAAGTCCGGCACCATTCAGTTGAACAGAATAGGAATTTAATGCATTAGCTCTTTCTGACCTTGGTCATGAGTGCGATGCTGCCTGGTGGGAGGGGCGCCGCAGAGGTTGGTCTGACTATTCCTGATCTGTCGCCCCGATGATATTGGCATCTGGAACAAGGGATAGAAGCCATGCGGTTGATGGGAGTCGGGCTCCCGGCCGGGAAGGCGAAATTAAAAGGCCCAGGTTATCTAGTGATTAAGGGGCTTTGCGTTTCTGGGGAGCCCGTGGCACGTTTGCGGATGGTCGCTGTTGCTTGCTTTGCATGCATCACCCCCTTGCCCCCCCTCCCCCCTCCAGTCTCTGGGTTTCTTCATCAACTGGGAGCAGGGATCTTACTGTGCATTGTCGCTTTCATTTGTAGGATGGAGCCGCGCAAGAACGTGGGTGGTGCCAAAGGGAAAGGGCCGGCCCGGAAGTCTGGAGAGAAGAGGCCCCCGCCTGTCTCGGAATCTTTGTCGGACGACGAGGGAGTTTCATCCGTGACTTTGAGGGCCATGATGGCCAGGATAGAAGGGCTTGAGAGGGGCAGGGGGCTGCCGGCAAGGGCAGCGGAGGCTGGGGAGGTGGGGCGGGTTAGCAAGGCCCGCTTAGTCAAGAATATGCTTTCTCGCCTTGCTGCTCTAGAAGCTGATCGGGAGTTGGAGGGTTCCGCGGTGTCTCCGGCGGTCCTGGAGGCAGTGCCGGGCACAGGGACGGTGGTCCAGGCGGAGCTGGTGGAGCAGGTTGACCGGGCGGCTGAAGTCGGACCGAGTGTGGCAGCGGAGGCGGTGTCGGTGGCGTGTCCAGCAGCGGTTGTGGCGTCAGCGGCAGTGATACCACCGCCTGCTTTGGCCGGCCCATCCTCAATGGGTAAGGAGCCCAGTGTGATCTGGCCATGAGACAGCATGCAGGGGCAAGGTGGGTCCATTGGGTGGCCGGTGGGGGCTTCCTCCCCCTGGTGGCGGGAACACATTTGGGGGCGGCCGGGGGTTTGGGGGCCCAGGTGCCGGTCAGTGCACCAGTCATTTCTGGGGGGGGCTGCGGCCAGTGTGGGAGTCTCGGCAGGTGTGGCTGGGACGGCGTCCCTGTCTGCACCCATTTCCGTGGAAGCCGCTCGTACAAGCGACTTGAGCCCGTTTTGGGGCACGGACAAATGGACCGCGCCCATCCTGCCGGCAGCTACAGACGGAGTATTGGGGGCTCATCTGGCCCCCAAAATCTTGGAGAAGATACTCAGGAACGAGTTTATTGATCTGTTCTCCCTGCATCACAGGGAGATGGATAAAAAGGAGAGGGACGAATTAGATGATGAAGGAAAGGAGAAATTGAAGAAGCGTAAAGTGGAGCAAAATTGGGAGAACTGGCTGGCCTGTTATACGATGTATTCAGGCATTTTAGTGGATGCTCAGCCCTACAGGGCGAAGGCATTGTTTAGGTACCTAAACATAATTTACGGTGCCAAGGTCCGGTTCATGGCGAAGGCGTGGCTGGAATATGATAGGCGATTTCGCGCCTTGGCCGCGTCTGACCCACGGAAGAGATGGGACCTTATTGATGAGCAGCTATGGTTAGCTGTGATGAATGCTGCCAAGGCCGTTCCGGGTGAACCGGCCGACAGCGGATATTTGATACAGAACTCTAAGGCTGTGCAGCCCTTTCGGCAGGGAGCCGCGGGGGGGGGGGGCAGGCCCCGAAGCAGCGACCCGTGTGCTGGGAGTTTTCTGCCCAGGGGGTCTGTGCTAGAAAGGTGTGCAGATTCCTGCACGCCTGTTCTACCTGTGGCGGCTCTCACGGAGCCAAGCAGTGCAGTTGGGGGAAGCCATGGAAGGGAACCCCCAGGGAAGGGCAATTCACTAAAAAGGCCCCGGGTCAGCCATCCCTTCCAAAAGGGTCCCAGCCCAATTAGATTGGGCCCGTTAGGCCAGTGGCTGAAGGACTATCCGAATAGAGCTGCAGCGCAGTACCTGTTGTGCGGTTTCACCTTCGGTTTTCGTATTCCAGCCCTTGGGCAGTTACCAAAAAGGCCCTGGAATTATTGGGCTTGGAAGGTGTGAAGTTCGGAACCCACTCCTTCAGAATCTGCGCGGCATCCTCTGCAGCTGCAATGGGGTATGCTGCTGAAACAATCATGTCCATAGGGAGGTGGCGATCAGACGCTTACAAAGTTTATGTTCGTGATGTTCAGTTGTAAGCTGTTTGATGCTGTTCAGTTTCCTTTCTCATTGCAGGTCCGAAGGGATGTTCCAAAAGGCTGAGGGTCCTCATCTGCGGTCACAGTTATGTGTATTGGGCGGAGAGGGCGGCGCTACAGTCACCTTTGGGACGTCAGTTGGGCCTGGCATCCAGGGCGGATGTACAGTGGTTGGGCAGACGTGGTCTGCGGTGAGACGGGCTCCGTCCTTTGTTATTTCATGGAAGGGGGGTACAACCCCCGGACGGCCTAGTTATCCATTTGGGGGGTAATGATTTAGGACTGTTGACTGGCCGGGCGTTGTATTTGCAAGCTCGGGCTGATCTCTATGCAATTTGGCGGGCATGGCCCGGGGTACACATCGTCTGGTCGGCAATTGTGCCACGGATGTGTTGGCCCGGTGGCGGCGAGTTCAGGCCCTTGGTGAGGGCGCTGAAACGCGTGAACAGGGCGATGAGGACGTTGGTACATGGTGCCAATGGTTCTTATGTGTCCCACAGGTTTTTGGACCCGGAGAATCCGGGGGTGTTTCTGGACGATGGAGTTCATTTGTCTGATGAAGGGAACCATATATTCCTATTAGACTTGCAGCAAGCGATAGTGGGGGTGTTAGAAGATCGGTAGGAGTTGGGAGCAAAGTAGACACCTACTCCCAAGTTGTGGCGGTTGGTTGTTAGGGAAATTCCCTAATTGGTGTTCACTTAGGCACCCCATTTGGGGTGAGGGCCAGTTAGTTCAAATCTTCACCTTGAAGTTGTGTTGGTTCAGTTAGGTGGAGTTAATGGCCCTGGAATGGTAAGAGGCTATTCTCAAGCTCGGGTGAGTTGGCCTCTTATTCCTTTCCCTGTTGAGACTGGATCTGGTGGTTGGTCAGATCAGTCTTGGTGTTCGCCCCAAAATTCAGAGTTGGGTGTGATTCCTGACCAGGGGCGGTCCTACAAGATAGGCCAAGTAGGCGGCCGCCTAGGGCGCCATCTGGGAAGGGGGCGCCATCCTGGCCGCATGGGGCGCCATCCTGGCCCTGCCGATGTTCCTCAGACAGTGCTGCAGCTGCCTGCTTTTTGACCCCGGCCTTGCGGAGGTTTTCACGCAGGCGCAGTTGCTCCGGAGCTGAAGTTGAGCTCCGGAGCAAGTTTGTCCAGGCCGCGCTGCCTGTATTCGACCTCATTTGAACATTTTGGCTGTTTTTCTATTTACATTTACATTGGGATCCTAATTTTGGACTTATGGAAGACTCCTATGAATTATGAGTCGGGTGGTAGGTAATATATTCTGATTTTGATGCATTTACATTGCATTTCTTGTTGATTATTATACAGTTCTGCTTAATATTGTCATACAATATAATACAAATACAATATAACAATGGAATAATGATATATTTTATATTACATGTAATATTACAAACAATATTGCAGTATAGTGGTATTGTACAAAATAATAATATATAATATTTTATTTTACTTTATTTTGGGTTATTTGAGTTTTATAGGAGTAATGAAAATATTTAGTAGAGGATAATTTTATTTAAATAAATAATTTTATTATTTTATAATAATAATATAATAGAATGTTACATTATATTATAATGTCAATATATTATAATTATATTGTAATGTAGTATAATATAATTATGATATAATATAGTATGAGTATAATATATTGTATATACATTGATACAATATAATACTACTAATGGTATTGTGATATTATAATTGTATATTTGTTTTACATGGGGGCGGCAAAATAATGTTTTGGGGGCACCAAAATAATGTTCGCCTACCATTTAAAATTACCTTAGACCGCCCCTGTTCCTGACACCCCCGGAGTTAGTGTTAGGAATATAAATAGGTAACAATAAATGGTTGCCCCAATTTGACCCAAATTACTGTTGTTGGTGTGTTTATTTGTGTACGGCTCGTTATTCGGGGTATGGGTGGGCAAAAGAGATTATCACCACCATCACTCACCCCAGTATCCTCGGTACTAGTATCCAGAGTTTCCTGTATCCATGTATGACAAAATATGCCCTCCAGCACAACTATATGGTATTCTTGGGGCAAATGCCCTTCATTTCAACCTCGTCCATTGTTTCATATATCCACACAAAATCCGGAAACCTATTCCTCATGGATACATTGGTTGTAATGTACTGACAAAGTCCACCTCACTGCCTTCCTTACTTTGTTTTCGGGAAGAGTAAGTGCATGTCCTCGAGCTCCAGATTTAGAACAGCTGCTGATGTGAGGTTTGAAAGATTAATCTCCATTCTGGAACATCTGATCCTTCTTGCCAAAGAGGTGGCTGCCTTACAGTGGCGGCTCCTCTGCTGACTATAAATTGAATAAATGTGTACCGTATAAATGAAAGTTGATGAGTGCTTTGGAGCATTTGCTGTGGTAGTTTTCATCGAGGTCATGTGCCCAATGGTTCTGCTTTCTTAGATAAGCAGGGCTCTTGCTGCTTCCAAAGCAACAACACAGGTTCAAGGAGGGGGCTCAGCTGCATTTGTGGATATTGGATACAGCTTTATTATGCCTGACTTCAGCAGAATATCCAAGGCAACAAGGGTGGGGGCATGAGGAGGAAATGTGAAACCATTGAAGGCACTGGCTGGGTTATAGTACGGAAGGGGGGCAGACTACAGAGGGAGAGAAAAAAATGCTTGAAATGTCTGCAAATGTAACTCAATTATCAAAGATCAGCCATAACAAGGGGGGTAAGAAATCACATAAGACCGTAAGAGCTATAAGTATCAAATAGTTACATTTGCTGCATTTATAAACAGATATCTTTTGGCAGGAGCATCAAAGAGGCCTCCACAAGGCATGAGATTCTGGGCTCGAATCCATTCACTCCGTGAATTAATTGACTTGGTTTGAACTCTGCTGTTTTCAGTTGGAGAATTCACTGTGAACATGCTGTACGTATCTCAGATATCAAATAGCAAATGTTCTGAAGCCAGACACTGAAAGGAAGCCAGAAAATTTTTCATTAATCAGGACTGTATGCTTTCTGAGAAAAGGAAATGGGACAACACCAGGCGTAATAAAGAAAACATCCCTCCTATTTTGCTTTTCATCAATATCCCAATGACTGTTATTAGTCTGTGTTTGCATGCAGTAGCAGTTTAGGGAGGTGGGGGGGGGGCTAAAATAAAATAAAACCCTGACAACCCAACTGTCATTGGGATCCCTTTTTGGAAAGCAATGCAATTGAACATGGTAATATGCAGCTCATGCCTAGGCTTAAAATCGCACTGGGATTCAGAATGATGAAAAGGTGGGTGAATGAGAAGAAACAGAGAACAATCAAATCCAGTGCAGTGATTGGAATGATTCCAGTTCTTGTACCCTCAGGACTCTAGTCCACAACTCTACTGCCATATGATGCATACAGCTCTTTCACAAGCAGCATTTAGCTTTTGTTTCAATGGGGCGGGAAGTAATTCAACATGTAGAAAAACACCATTACTTCATGTCTGCATAGCCTCTCTTGTCTACAATGAAATTCCACATGGGTATCACAGCTCCTGTGCATGCAAGGAACGACTTCAGTTAGGCAACTGTACTCCTGATGCTACTAATAGGCTGTAAATATACCCTTAGTGAATTGTGGAAATATTTCAGTGATTTTGAGATCCTTGCTGAAATTGTTCATTTTCTGAGACAAAGGATTCCTTGCTCTAGAGATTCACTCAAATCCAAGACTTGCATTACTTTTCTGAGAAATAGAATATGTACAAAATTCCATTATACAATTGCACTTGGAAAAACCATACAAAGATACACCCTAATGAATAACGGAAATGTATAAAAAGGTAGCATATCTCTCAGCATTACTTCGCGAATGAAGATTCTTAGGAAGGACTCATCCCACGCTTTTTACACGCGCGTTGATGACTAAAAAGGCCAATCTGAGATAGGCAAGTCCGGTTGCAGAAAGCACAGAAGAAAGTCTACTAAGGTGATGTTGTTTCCAAGTTGCGGTTCTTTCTGCGTTGTCGTTTCTCTTCAAGACCCGTTCGGCGTGTCTTCTCGAAAAAGGCCGCAACATTGTGGATAGTGCATCTCCATGCCTCCCGATGTGAGGCCAGGGTGGACCATTGTTGGTAATCAATCTGGCCGAGCCTGAGATGTTATTTCAGGGAGTCCTTATATCTCTTTTTGGGGGCACCTCTCTTGCACTGACCCGTGGTGAGTTCACCATAGAGTAGTATCTTTGGGAGGCGGTGGTCCTCCATCCTACAGATGTGCCCTGCCCAGCGCAGCTGTGTTCTCAATAGCATGGTCTCAATGGTGGTGATCCCTGCTTGCTCAAGGACAGCAACATTCATCACATAGTCGGTCCAGTGTATATTTAGGATTGTGCGAAGACAGCGCTGATGAAAGCCTTCGAGGAGTCGTAGGTGTTGGCAATAGGTGACCCATGTTTCAGACCCATAAAGGAGAATAGACAGTATGATAGCTCTGTACACACTGAATTTTGTGCTTTGCCTCAGGTGCTTGTTGCTCCAGACTCTTTTGTGAAGCTTTCCGAATGCACTATATGCCTTTGGTAATCTGTGATCTATCTCTTTATCAATCTTGGCATCTGAAGAGATGATGCTTCCCAGGTAGGTGAACTGCTGAACGGACTTAAGCACAGATTTGCCTATACTGACGTGGGGATGATTGTGTTCTTCCTGTGGGGCGGGCTGGTAGAGAACTTCCGTTTTCTTCAGGCTGACTTCCAGCCCAAACAGCTCTGCAGCTGTTGCAAAGCAGGATGTTAGGCGCTGCATAGCTGCTTCTGTATGGACGACAAGGGCAGCATCGTCAGCAAAAAGCAGCTCACAGACTAGATAGTTGAGAGTCTTAGTACGAGCCCTCAGATGGCTTAAGTTGAACAAGCTACCATCAGTACGATAGTGTATATATATGCCGTCTTCTTCTTCGAGGTCTGCCTTAGCCCTTTGGAACATCATGCTGAAGAAGATTGTAAATAGGGTTGGTGCAAGAACACAACCTTGTTTCACTCCATTAGTTATTAGAAAGGGTTCTGAGAGCATCGCCGTATTTGACTTGACCGTGCTGGCCCTCATGTAACAGGATAATTATTTTGAGGAATTTGGGAGGACATCCTAGACGTTCCAGGATCTGCAACAGACCTTTTTTGCTCACAGTGTCGAAGACTTTGGTGAGGTCGACAAATGATACATAGAGTCCTTTGTTCTGCTCTCTACATTTCTCTTGCAGTTGTCTAAGGGCAAAAACCATATCTGTGGTGCTCCTATTAGCTCTGAAGCTGCATTGGCTTTCAAGGAGAAGTTCTTCTGCAATAGAAGGAACTAATCTGTATCCTTGCAAGGATTTTTCCAGTAATGGAGAGCAGTGTTATACCTCGATAGTTTGAGCAATCGGATTTTGTTCCTTTTTTCTTAACAGGGTGATGATAACTGCATCTCGGAGATCTGATGGCAGTTCATCTTTTTCCCATCAACTCACAAGGAGCTCGTGTAATTTAGCATGAAGTACATGACCTCCCTGTTTCCAAGCTTCAGGTGGAATTTCATTGATCCCGGCTGCCTTGCCATTTTTCATCTGCTGTATGGCCTCAAAAGAACATATAGGGAACAGGGTAAATATATGTTTATTTATTATGGACAACATTTAAAAACAATGTGTATTAATGAATTTCTATGTGGAAAACATAAACAGTGTCTCTCAGCCAAAAATAGAAGAGAAAAGGATACTGATGAGTTTTGGACAGGGAAAAATTGGCCAGACCCAAAACGCCTGCAATTGCCTCCTGGTTCGAGGAGCTTCCCAAGCTAATACATCTGCCACCTTGGCCGGGTCCATACTCACTCCCTCTCTATTAATCCTATATCCCAGGAAGTCAATCTCATTTCTCATAAATTCGCATTTGCTCAGTTTCACATACAGCCTTGCCTCCTTCAATCTTTCTAACACTTCCCGGACCAACCGCAGGCGCCTCCTTGGTTTGCGAAATCACAACTATATCATCTAAATACACATATACCCCCTTATACAAAAGGGGGTGCAGCACCTCATTTATCAGCTGCATGAAAATGCCGGGGGCGCCGGACAATCCGAAGGGCATGACCAACCACTCATATAATCCGAGTGGGCACGAGAAAGCTGTCTTCCACCTATCCGTTTCCTTCACCCGAACCATATGGAAGGCATTTATAATGTCCAATTTAGTAAAGTACTTTCCCTTTCCCATCTGTCCCAATAGATCCTTAATCAGAGGCAAGGGATAACAATTGATCAAGGGATAACGCCGCAATCCCTCTTTGAACAGTTCCAAAAGAGTTGCCTGTGACCACTCGACCACCTTCCCCGCCAGGCTCATGAACTCCTCCGCATACTCCGTCACCGACTTGCTGCCTTGCTTCAAGCACCTCAACGCTTCCTTCGCCTTTACTCTTTCCAACGGATCACGAAAACGAGTTCACCGCTCAAGGAATTCTCGTAGATCACCCAAACACGGATCTCGTCGGTCATGGCACTGGACGTACCAGTCCGCCGCTCTTCCCTTTAACACCGCACCAACAGCACGCACCCTGCTGCCTTCACTGGGGTACAGGTGGCCGTAGTCCTCCATATGGTCCCCCCACAGCCGCCACAAAGAAGGCCACTTTGCAAGCCTCGCCATCGAATTCCACCCGAAGTGGTTCTTTCCGGGGCCGCTCTCTCTCACCATACAAGGGTCTTCTTTCCGCACCAGCTGGGGCTGGGACAGGAACATGACCGCCATTCCTCCTCAGCAACTGAATACCTCGGCCTAGCCCTGCAGCTTTGGGTTGGACTAAAATCCCCTCACTCGTCACTTTAGGCCGGGTTCCTCCAATCGTTCCCTTCGGGCCTCTAGTCCGGGCGTCCACCCCCCACACTCCCGCAGGAGATCTAGGGCGGGTTTCAACCCTCTCCTCGTCCATCCAAGAATAGCGGGTAAAATCACCTCCGCCGACCGGGGCCCACATGGAGTCTTGGCTAGGGTTCTTCGCCAACCGCTGTGACACCCTCTGGAGCGTCTTCTCCATAGCCTCCATTCGGGCCTTCAACACCTCCACTTCCGTGGGAGAGCGTGGCTCCGTGGTCTCACTCCCATACGCCGCATCTCTAGACTTACTGCGCACCGCCGCCGCTGCAGCCGAGAGCCCCGCTCCACCGACATGCTGGGATGGGAACATCCAACTTCCATCTCCAGCACCAAAACGGAGAGTATTTCTTTCCGGAACGGAGCCGCCCCATGCCATCGCTGGGTCTCCGCAGAAATCACTTCTCTCTGGAAAGGAGCCGCCCCACGCCCCTGTTGGGTCTCCAATCCGATCAGGGAGGCCAACCTCATCCATGGTATTCCACTCCCCATCCTGGGCCTGCTGGGCTGCATCCGTAGTGAAATCCCAGCTCTCCAGGTATTCTTCCGCTTCATGCAAAAACCTCTCCATCGCCTGGGAAAGTTTCAGGGGTCTTAGCTTCTGTCAGGAACTCCAATTCGACCAGAAAAGACACGCCAAAAGTCCTCCGTCTTCCAATGGTGATTTATTGTAGTACAGCAAACTTGTAAAGCTAAGACACCCGAGCCCCTCCACCACAATCCTTAAATACCAACTCCCTCCCTATGCAACATCCTGTAAAGATTACATCAGCCACCCTGACTCAGCATACCCAGTAGTCCTTTTCCCACCCAGAGTCCTCTTGGATATTACTTCATATCCTCCTGGTAACTGGAGCAAAGTTCACAATCCCATTGTGTTCCTTAGCAGAGAAGTAGAGCAAAATTCATGGCTGCAGTCCTATCCTTCTGACTCAGATGAACATCATCCCACTCATGGCAGAGTGGAATCTACTCTGGCCCAAGGCATAGAGATTCCATTCCTGACAATAATCTGCAGTGTCAAGTCGTGACAAATGCGAACAAGAAGCAATATACATAAAACCCAGTTAAAAACAAAGAAAAATCCCAGTCAACAGGATCCGAATGTTTGCCGGAATCAATGTGTTTTACATGCCCCCCCTTAAGGAAGATAAACTTCGAAGAGCTTGTGTTTCTGCCAGCAAGGCATTCTATAGGTATGGTGCCATGATCGTAAAGGCTCTGCGCCTGGTGGCCATCAGGTGAAAGGTCTGAAAATTAGGCACTTCAAGCAGATTTTAGTCCTCCGAATGGAGTGATCTCTGGGATTAGTAGGGGGTAAGGCGGTCCCTCAGGTACACCGGCCCTGGACCATATAAAGCCTTAAAGGTAAAAACCAACACTTTGAAGGTAATCCGGTGCTCATTCGGCAGCCAGTGCACTTGCTATAGAATCGGAGTAATATGACATCTCGCCGGCTCCCCGGCAAGGAGTCGAGCAGCAGCATTTTGCACCAGCTTAAGCTTCTGGATCACCAACAAAGGTAGGCCAATGTAGAGGGTGTTACAGTAGTCTAATCTTAAAATGACAGTAGCCTGGATTACCATAGCCAGGTCATTCCTAGACAGATAGGGAGCCTGTTGTCTAACCTGACACAGATGGAAAAATGCAACTTTGCTCACAGCGGAGACCTGAGTCTCCTCTGTCAGCAGAGGGTCTAAAAAGACCCCCAGACTCTTTACCAAAGACGACGGGCGTAATGCCTCACCATCCAGGGTAGGCAATTTGATCTCTTCCCTGCCCGGGCGACCCAGCCATAGGATCTCCATCTTCACTGGATTCACCCTCAACCTGCTGGCACACAACCATCCAGTAATGGCCTCAAGGCACTAATGGAAATTATCGGGTGTGGAGTCTGGCCAGCCTTCCATCCTCAGAACGAACTGAGTGTCATCAGCGTACTGATAGCACTCAAGCCCAATGTTTTGCACCAACTGGGCAAGTGGTTGCATATAGATGTTAAATAACAGAGGGGAAAGAATGTCCCCCTGGGGGACCCTACATATAAGGAGGGACCTCTCGGAGACCATACCTCTACTCTCCACATGCTGTCCCCTATTGTGGAGAAAAGAGGACAACAATTTAAGGGCTGTCCCCCTGACTCCAACCACAGCTAAGTGGTTGGTCAAAAGATTGTGGTTGACCATATCAAATGCTGCCGTGAGGTCCAATAACACGAGCAGCGCTGATCTGCCTTGATCTTTCTGGCAGCGAAGCTGATCTGTGATGGAGACCAACACAGTCTCCATCCCATGCCCAATACGGAAGCCAGACTGGAAGGGATCTAGTCCGGCTGTGTCATTTAGGAACTGCTGTAGCTGCTCCACTGCTGCCCTCTCAATCACCTTACCCAGAAACGGATGGTTCAAAACTGGGCGGTAACTGGAGGGAACTGAGTGATCTAAATCCGGTTTCTTCAGTAGCAGGGATACCATAGCCTCTTTTAACCGCTCTGGAAAGACTCCTAGCTGAATGGAGCTATTTACTATGTTCAACAGAGGGCCACATAGTCCCTCCCAGCAAGATTTTATCAGCCAGGAGGGGCATGTGTCGAGGGAGCAGGTGGCCAACTGCAGTCATGATCCTATCGACAGCCTCTGCATCCAGCGGGATAAACTGATTGAGGGTGGGCCCAGCGAGTGGCCATGGAGTCTCAAGTTCACTTACTGTATCAAATGTGGCAGGGAGGTCCCGGCGGAGAAGCGAGATCTTGTCTGCGAAATAGCTCTGGAAAACCTCAACTGAGGGGGCCAGATCATTGCTGTTTGGGACTGTAGGGAACTATTTTCAGCACCATTGTAGCATGTACATTGAGAAGTTAGTTACTGGTGGGCAATGGGATATTCCTTATGTTGTCATTCATTTTATTTAATTAACATATCCCATCTTTATAAGATGAAGGCAGCATACATCATTTTCTTCTAACACATCTTACAACAATATTGTAAAATAGATCAGATTGAAGGAATGACAGGCATGTTGATTTCCATGGCTGAGAGCCTAAACCTGAATATTTCATACCTGAGTCAAATACTCCATCACTACTATAACATGATAGCTCTGTAATCATTGTGTAGATCACCCTCTATGCAATACAGCAGAAGCAGTTATTATCTGAATGAGAACAAACTTATTTCACAAAACTGCCTATGGGCTAGAGGAATGTACAGCTTGAAGGCTGCGGAATATTCACCATCCTTTGCTCTAAATAAAGCAAAAGTGGGAGTGGGGAAATGTAATCTGTTAAAATCCCGTATTTGGCATTTAGAGAAGGCCAGCTGTTGAAACTAATAAATTGCTTAATTTATCTTAGGGAACGACTGTATGGCTTAAATGAAATCTGAATATTTATAATGCCTCTGTGGATAAAATGTTTACCAGCTATGAAAAGACTTGCAGCAGCTTTACTAGCAAAGCCAACAACAAGGCTCAATGTTACTGATTTTTTAAATTAAAAAAATGCTATGAAGACATATGCAATATGATTTCATGGGCTGAATGAGAGCTGAGGAAGATGAAGATCAATCCCAATAGGATTGAAAATGTGCATTGATAGTTCCTGGATTTGTGAACTTGGAAAGAGTGCTGCCTTAGAAGGAGCTGTGTTCCCCTTGAGGGGGCAGGTGCATAATAATAATAATTTTATTTTTATACCCTGCCACCATCTCCCCAGGGGACTCGGGGCAACTTACAAAGGGACAAGACTGAATAAAAATAAAAACAAAACACAATAAAATCTATCAAATAAAAACATAACACAGTAACAAACATCATCATAAAACAAGCTTATGGCTGAGATGAAAAAGATACTGGGTTTGGGTACAAGTAAGTGCAAAGCTTCCTAAATGGGGCCAATGGAAAGATCAAGGTTCAAATAATTAAGGAATAGGAATATCCTTAGGGAAAGTGTCATAATAAACCAATAGGAGGGCCATAATAAAGTGCAGGACTTAGAATAGGATCAAAATGGGTCTCCAGTGAAAAACTGCCTAATTGAAAGCACAACGGAACATCCAGATTTTTAACAGCCATGAATGCATCCTAAAGAATCCTGGAGTTTGTAGTTTTTCGAGGCAGTAGAGCAGTGATTCCCAAACTCTGTTTCTCCAGGTGTTTTGAACCTCAACTCCCAGCAGCATCAGCCACTTTATCCAATGGTTATAGGTTTTAGGTGCTAAAATCCAAAACTCTCAAAGAACCAGATCTCAAAAATAATTGCACCAGAATTCTCTGGCTGATAATTACAACTGCTTTTCCCTAAACCACAAATCCCATGATTCCCATAGGATGGAACCATGGTGGCCAAACTGGAATTCTTCAAGCTTGGAAGTTGTTCTGGAAACCCAAGTGGCTTGGCGTACCTATAGCCACTTTTTGCTGGCTGACAAGTATAGCCTTTTCTGGATGGGGATAACCTGGTCAGAGTAGTTTATGTACAAGCAACCTTTCCAGTCACACTACTATAATGTGGCCCACATAGGTTTTCCCTTGAAGACAGCTCAGAATCTGCAGTTAGTTGGCTTGTGCATTTCAAGAGAATCACTATTCATTTCTGCTTGCCGGATACCGGAAGCTGACCATATCCGTTTTCTTGCGCCTCCTGAAAATGGGTGCTCTGCCAAATTGACGTTTTTGTTCCACATCTGAGAAAATTTATATCTTTGACCCATTGGCGGCAATGGGGAATTTATGAGGTTCCCCCAAATTGCACTGGTTAAAATAGGCTTCAGATCCGAATTCATAGTGCTGGAACCTTATTCCTGCCCATGTACTGAGATTTCATCGGAGGATTTTCTTTTATGAGAAATTTACTGTTGGGCTGCAGTGTTAGACCATACACTATTGTAATGGCAACAGCTTCACTCTAAGGAGTCTTGGGTTTGTAGTTTGGTGAGAGGGAACTTAAAATTCCTTGCAGACAAGTGTTTGAGCCCTCCAGTGGAGAATTCTAAGGGTACCAGCACTCAAAGGATCTCTGCATTCAGACTGCTGTAATAGTGCTGCACAGATGCAGCCCAAGTAGTGTGACATAACTTACATCGTAATAATCAGCTGAAAGGCATTTAGACTACACAGTTAGACCTTTATGTGTAAAATACAGTGCAAAAGGTAGATATTTATGTTAAGAACTATTACAGGATCGTGTATCTCATCTTTCACCAGACACCGATGTAAAAACACTTTGTTCGATCATACAACTTGCAGCATTACTCATCCATGGTAACACTATCTGTTCTTCATAATTTTAACTTAGTGAATTACAGTAAATTGTTCTATAAAAAGAGCAGGGGGGGGGGGGAGTATTTGCAGAAATAATTGCCCCATCAACATAATCAAATGTATGGCTAAATTTTCATCAACATTCCCTGTCCACGTAGGAAAGAAATAAACCCTATACATTGATATGATAACTCTATTAATGCTTGAAAATCAATAGAATTCAGACTGATACAAAGAGAACCAGATTGACTTTGGGGCAACATCACCTTACATTTTAACAGGAGCAAACAGAAAATTCATCTCCTTCTTGATAAAAAGGAATATCTTCAGGCCTCTCATGTTGCCTTCAGCTGCTATTCTCACAATTTTTCTGTCTAAGAATTGTGTCTTCGTTTTCTTTTTCTAGTTCAGTTCAGATGCCTGACGACACTTGAAAATGTTCTTGTGAAGCCAGTTGAGGCAATAAGTCAACAGGCAAATGACGAGAGAGAAATAATTTGAGAAAGCTCATGTTAGGCTTTTGATTGACTGATTGGTCAATTTGTTTGCTTGTTTGTTTTGAAATACACTTGGAACCACCATTTTCAAGACTACTTTGATTATTAAAAAAACCTCTAGTAAAATCAAAATTTTAGCATATTCCATCATTCTTTAATATTAAAGATAGTTTCAAAGTCCACTGTCTGTGATGTGATCAGTTATTTGTTAAGCAAACTGTTTTAGACTCAACAACTTTTCAACAAGAACAACATTGCATCCATAAGGTGTAGTGCAGAGAATGCGTTTTAATATGCTGACTTAAGCCCAATCTCCACTAAGTTGTTGG
Source organism: Anolis apletophallus (assembly GCA_030556195.1). NCBI lineage: Eukaryota > Metazoa > Chordata > Lepidosauria > Squamata > Anolidae > Anolis > Anolis apletophallus. The sequence goes on from JARBWK010000005.1 coordinate 95,703,452, forward strand.
ATATAGGTTCCATTTCCTCAGCAACATACAGGGTGAACCCTTTCCAGTAGATATATCTATTATTGTGTACTTTATCACAAGCAGATGGCATGGGCCATTTGTTCTGGCTTGGCTTTGTCCTTTTAGAAATGATTTATGGGTGCAATTGTGTCTTTATTCAATAACAATTAAGCAGGGAGATCTTTCAATAAAGTAAATGTGTGCACATAAGCACTGCATGACTTCAATTAATAGTTTTTGACTTAAGAAATTGGGAGCAGTTAAGGGTGTGGGACGGGACGAAATTTAGGGATGAAATGAAAATGCCACATTTTGCAGGATTTGGCACAACATAGGGAATGGAACTGGACATCAGCCAGACCATCTGTTCGGTGATGCCTCTCCCACCCTGCCTGCTGGGAAAACCAGCTTGGGATGTTAGGATCAGGATATTATGGGGTCCCCTTTAGTAGCTTAAAGCAATGGCAAGAGAAAAACACCATGCATCACTATTGTTCAAAAAAAAGAGCAAATTGCCACGAGATAGGAGAAAACCCCAAGAGCGAGAGGTCCAGGTTGCAATATAAAATTCATTTCTAGGCCCATTAACTAGTAACTAATTGATATCCATGGCCAAGACTAGATGGTAATGGAGACAGGGCAAACGGAGAAATGAGGCAAAAGGATTAGATTGAGGGCAGGTAGTGCCCCAATTAAATCTCTAGCAGTGAGCTGAAAATGCAATAATGTGGTTACTGGTTAGATGTATTAAATCATTTACACATAGAGCATATACTGTATTGTATGGTCCACTTCAGGCAGAGCTGTAAACGACTGCTGAATGACACTATAATAAGCTATGTAACTAAATACAAAACTAGCAGGTCTAAGGGTTTAATTCAATTTATGGCAATGTCCTTTCATTCTACTTTGTTGAAGAACTAACAAACTGTTGGTCTGAAAGCCTTACTTGCTGTTTTACAATACTACTCCTACTCTGATAGTCTATTCTACTACCTTCCCCATAGCAAGTAGGGCTTGAGTTCAGTCAACTGGGAGCCCCTGTTCTCAAATATGTATCACTGCCCTGAAGGTGTTAAAGGAATATGTGGCATCTCAGAATGAGAAACTATCAACCTTTCTTGACATTCCTCTGATAAATAAGTGTGCCTATATCTTATGTGAGAAGGCATTAGAAGACAACTTGAGAAAAACAGCTTTAACCTTTTCTTTAACACATAGTTCTTATCCTGGCATTCACAGAAAGGGTAAAAAGTTAAGTTAAAGGGAACTGTGTACATAAAGCCAGTGTTCCAACTTTCATTGTTCAACTACTACTTTCATGACTTTTTAAATACATATGAACAATATGTATTTAGAAATTATTTCAAAGAATTTTAATACCTGATTAAAATTCTTAATTCTTAAAATAAACAAGAACCCAATACAGAGGGCCACTGTGATTGGGTTTGCATCCAAGTGGAAATAAAAATAGATAAACCTCCCAAGGGTTGTCAGGTTAGTCAAACAGCAATATAGAACAAACCTCTCTATTGCCTGGGCAGCTCAAAACCAGTCATTACACATAAAGCAGCCATATATAAAATCCACTGACATCTCGTGTCCTTGGTAAGCTCTGCCAATGCATTGTTCCTAATGGCTGCACAAACCAAAGATGGTTTGTTCAACCAGTCACTCTCTTCCTCTCTCTATTTACCCCAGAACAGTGTGAGTTGTATACAGAGCCTATATGAGACAGGGTTGACCTGGTACATCAGTCAAGGGCCTGGAGAACCAAGGAAGGGCCCATACATTTCTGACACCAACAGAGCCATTTCTTTTACAAAGATAGAAAATTTTACATTTTTATGCTATACCATTATTATTATTTTTTAAAAAAAATACTTTAAGGTCTATTTTGTCATTAAATCCTCAAAAAACAGTCTTGTTCAGACTTGCAAAATTTCTCTGCGGTCCTGATTGTATAATATAGGGCAACAGTAGCAAGAATCTCTGCCCAAATTCAAGAGATTTTCCATCTTATTACAGTGTCATATCATGCAGCTTCATCATTCAAGTAGTGTCAAGTGCTGGCAGAGCTCCCATTTGAATCAGAGGAGGGGCAGTGGTCAAATTAAGAGTGGAGTCTCCATTCCCACAGAAGTGGAATGATCAACCATCCTTTTATTTATCAGGTTAAAGATGTTATTCCACATTTTGGGGAGAATCATATTACCATGGTGTTATGTCCCCTTGTTTTAGAAAGCAAATTGTATTGTTTCTCAGATCCTGTCACACGTTTTCTTTCAAGGGGAGGTACCTTCACCTTGTAGAAAAGGTTGACGAATGCTTTGTACAGATGATAGTATTACAGATGCAGAACCTCAATAAAGGAGTCCATGTCTGCAATTGTTTAAGATCTGAGCACAACTGTTGAGGACAAGGTAATATTGAAAACTCTAATTCACAAGTCAAAATCAACTTGATGGCAGTAAACAACATAAGCACATAGCCATATGTTTCTTTCAGCTCCCCACTCTCCGTTAGCCAATAAATGGACATGTCAGGAGACTCCAACATGGTAGATTTTGAAGATGTCAAGTGTCATTGTGTGAGGGAAGCACTGAATTCCTCCCTTCACAACAACAAAAATGACACTATTACTAAAAGCATAGCAGCCAGTATTTATTGCAATGTGTTACTTGTGGTCAGTGGAACTGACCTCTGGGTAGACATGCAAAGGATTGTAGCCCAACACAGCACTGCTATTTAATGTCACTAAATGTTTCATTTTAAATCCTTGCTGTCATGTTAGTCTTGTAATACCATAAGTTAAATGAAGGAAAACAGCAAAACATATCAATGATGGAGCCCACCTACCCCCTACGCTATTAATTCATCTAAAATGAAATGATTGCCAAACTACCATACACATTGTGAACCTTTCAACGATATAGTTGCCTCCTGAAATTTTTTAACTTTATATTGACTTTAAAGATGTTTTTAAAGGAAATGTTTTTAAAGTTTACAACACAGGCAATAAATTTATACTAGTTCCTGTTGTTTATTTACACATTTCCAACAGTATTCCTTCATTTTATTTTATTTTTTCCCACTTTGCCTTCCAATTTTTTAAAATGCCAAAAACCAAACCCCTGCAATTTTCCACACAGCAGCAAAATAAACACTCCATGTTGCTCTTGGCTTTGAATCAGAACAGCTTCCTTTACCCAGCAGGGGTCACTCTTGGTCAATCCTTTCATAATGACTTCAGGCCATATACTCACTTTTATTTGCCTTTGGCTATTCCAAAGAATGTAAAACCTCTAGAAATTCAGCTCCCATACCTGTTTATTTTATTCATTGGTCTTTTATTAATTGGTCTAAAGAAGGCCAATGTGCTTATAGTGGCCTCTTTTCTAGATACAAACATCATGGCCATAGCTTGGAAAAAATACATTTTTGAGCACAAGTAGCTGTCAAAAAAGTGACTTTTTCAATCTAAACTCTTAATATAATAATTGTCCTTAACTCAAGGGTATATAACCTAGCCTTAACAGTTAAGGTTCTATGGCACAGAACTGAAAGATGTTTGGATGACCTCAAAGTACTTCTCTAGTTCAGAGAATCCACTTTAAGTTGTTTTTAAGATGACAAGTCCCAGAATCCCTCAACCAGAGTCATGCCTGATACAGAGGATTCTGGCTATTATAATTTACTTCTATGAAACAAACATTCCTAAATTACAGTGTAACATCAGACCCAATTGCGATGGAACAGGTAGCTAGTGGCATTTTCATTTGTTCTCCATTGATTTCTTTAAAATGATTACCAGTGGTTGTGCAAGTATGCCAGAGAGTTCCTTCAATACTCTGTCATGCATTTCATTTTGCCTTGCAGATTTGAGCTCATTTAGGGTTAACTAGGTAATTCTTTATTAACTCCTTATGAGTTTATCAAAGTCTCCAATGAAGCATGCAATCCTCTTTTTGGGAGAAAACCCAAACAAAAAAAGTTATTGAGCAGCTCTGCCTTTTCATTATGATATGCTATTTTTAAACCATACTTGCTAGAGAGAGGTCCCATCATTTCCATCTTCTAGCATATTTGCAAAACTTACCTTTCTTATTCCTTGCTTGCAAGCCAGTCTCAGCTCATTTTGAGCTTTAGCTTCCCATATACTGTTCTTACAAACTTGTGCTACACATCTGTATTTTTCCTTGGTGATTCGCCATTCCTTCTATTCTTGATACAATTAATATCAGTCTTACTGTCTCTGAACCACCAGTGTTTTAATGCTCAATATAGTTCGTCACTCATATCCCAATATTGCAGTCAGTGCTATTGTATTCAGATAATTGCAATCTATCTAATATTGATTGTTTTTCACTGGTACATAAAAATGAGCTGTGCTGAAATCTGTTTTGTTTTCTCTTTAACAAGTTTATAGAAGTATTTTGAATGTCTTTGGATTTCATAGATAGATGGATAGATAGATAGAATCATTTTAATGTGTTTTTTGAAAATGTTAAGTACAATACATTGAAAAGAAAGAAAAGAAGAAAGGGGAAGGTAATTTAAACTAGGGGGATGGTAAAGGGGTGAGAGAAGGTAAGGGATGGGAGGGAAAGAAGGGTAGGGGGTGAAGAAAAAGAAACAATGAATAGTAACATTGGAAATAAAACAACATTGGAAAGGATAAAAAGAGTGAAGTAACATAAGAAAACGAGGGAATTTTTTTAAAAAATTAAAAAATTGAGTTCCATCTCTGTTTTAGAAGGTTCTCATAATGTCTTATTTTTCTTCTTTTGTTTCATCTCTTCCCCCTCTTGTGATAAATAATTATTATCACTCTTAAAAGATCCTTAATTATTTATAATCGGGTTCATTCTGTTAATTGTCCTTAATATTCTTCAAAGTCTGTCCAATTTGTCCATATCATTGGCCTTCCCGCACTTTGTCTCAGGAAGAAAGTTTGTTGGTCCATGTCTTTTATTTCTATTAATTTATATAACCATTTGTCTTTCTGTGGAATATAGTCTGTTTTCCAATGAATTCTTCAAGCCGTTCTAGTTATGTATATGAAAATTACATCGTCGTTCTGATTCAGTTTAAGATCTTTGTCCGTTAAGCCTAATAGGAAGTATTCTGGGTTGAGTGGAATCTTCCTTTTAAAAATCTTTTGACTTTCTTCTTCTGTCCAGGTCCACCACATATGGTAAAGACTTCCTATATGTTGTTTACATTTCCAACAACTGCTTTCACAATTTTTGTACATAACACTAAGTTTTTGCAGTGAGATATACCACTTGTGAAATATCTTCAACCAATTTTCCTTAAGATGCGAGGAGTGGGTATATTTTAATTTCTTCATCCATATTTGTTGCCATTCATGTAATTTTATTGGTCTTCCTAAATTTTTTGCCCAATTTATCATCCGATTCTTTATTTCCTCTGTTTCTGTTTCCCAATCGATTCGTTTATTATATAGTTTTGTAATGTTTTTCTTATCTGTTTTTATCAGTTGATCCCAAAATCTTCAAAACTGTTTATCTTGGTTAAAAAAAATTCAAATTTGGAAATATTGCAGCCAAGTTAGGCTTCCATACATCTGTACCAATTCTGTTTGGGTTTTTAATTCCATCTTACTGTTCTTTTTCCCAATCGGTCTTTATACATCGGCCAAGTTTGTCAGCCTAATAATCTTTGTTTCACCTCAATTGGTGAAATGAAAATATATTTTATATTTATCCCATACCTTTATTAAAGCAGATCTGACAAAATGATTGCCAAAGTTCCTTTCAATTTTTATTTGGCCGTACCATATGTATGCGTGCCATCCCACTCTTAGGTTGATCCCTTCTAGAGTCAAGATTTTTTTCATTTTTCAGGGTAGTCCATTCCTTAACCCATATCAGATCGCAAGCTTCATAGTATGTTTTGAAATTTGGGAGGCCAAATCCACCTCTTTCTTTCTTATCTATCATAATTTTGTGTTTAATTCTTGGTTTTTTGTCATTCCAAATGAATTTTGATAGGTCTCTGTTCCATTGATCAAACATTTTGAAGTTCCGAATTATTGGTAAGTTTTGAAAAAGATACATTAATTTAGTCAACGTATTCATTTTTATCATTGCAATTCTACCTAGAAGTGAGAGGTTTAGATATCTCCAGTTGATAAATTCTTTTTTTAATTTTTCCACAAATCTTCGTAGTTGTTTTTGTAAGGTTCGGCATTTTTGGCTGTTAACCAGATTCCTAAATATTTAATTTTGGATTTTATTTGGAAATTTGTCCTGTTTTGCAAATTTTTTGTTTATTTTTGGGCATATTTTTAGTTAATATCACTGTTTTCCTTTTGTTTATTTTAAATCCAGCGGCTTTCCTAAATTCTCCCATTTTTAATAGCCAAGAATGTATGTTTTTAATTGGGTCCTCTATAATACAGATAACATCATCAGCAAAGGCCCTAGTTTTTTATTCTAATTTTCCAATCCTCAGACCTATCACCCCTCGATCTTTGCTTATGGCTCTTAATAACATTTGTAGAGACATTATAAATAGCAGCGGAGATAGAGGGCATAGATAGATAGACTCATAATTGCATAGTATATAGGGTGGAGAATCCTCCCCGCTTTATCCCATGTCTCTTTAGTGCTTTGCCGTTTCCTTGGCAGTCGACATTTCCAGATTCAAGAAGGCTGCAAGAGAAGATTTACTTCATGAGATGTTCTCCTGACTTTAACTGAAGCTGAGAAAGATATGAAGGTTATAAACGATCAAGTTATAATGATGGTACAATGGCAACCAGGGTATAGACACACCTTGTAGATAAGTTAATAGCAATAATTTAATGCACAACCCATGAAATGTTCACATACATTTCTTGTTCTTGAATTCCCTCCTCAGTGGTGATTTGTTATCAAATAGAACATATTTTATATGCCACACTACATGTGAGTCCACTTAACAATGGTATCAATGGCAGTGATAAATTTCCTCCATTTTGTTTAAAATAGATCATGCCAGGCAAACATGCTATGGTACAGTGTAGGTGTTTCCACAAAGATCCTATAAGCTCTGCTTCTGTTTTTAATCATATTTCTGTTTAATTTGTTTTCTGATTCCTATTCCAGAACCCCAAGATTTACAGCAGAGATTGTTTTGAAAGAGTAGTTCTATAGCTGCTACATTTAACAGACACTTTGGTGATTTGTAAAAGTAGTCAGTAAATTACTCAGCAGCCTATCAATCACCTCTGGGTCTTTTTTCTTTTTTTCACTATAAAAATAAATCTAAAATTTAAAACAGAAAAATGGTTAAAACAATTATTTAATAATTGCGATCCCAGTTCAAGAGCAGCAGGTCACTTCCTTCCTGGTGTGATGTTTAGTTTAAATTTCACATATGTAAGTGACACAAGTGTCACATCACAGTTGAATGGAGGACCATGTGGAATGGAAGTAGAACTTTAAAAGCAATTGCTATGATTAATTGCCATTATGGCAGTTTGGGGAAGTTTTTGTACACCATCTTAAATCTGTGGTCAGAAATTGTCAGGAATAAAACAGAAATAAGTTAAAATGGGCTGTTTTATGGGAAGCATAAGATGGTTCCTGGACCCGCAGCATGAGCCTTTAATTTTTTTCTAATACAAATCTGTATAAAGAGAGGCATATCTCTGTGTGTCCACTATCCTAAATTAATGACAATTTTATTTCCAAAGTAAAGCAACCAACTGATGCTGAAAATACTAAAAACAAATGTTTGGATCACACAATGTCTTCAAAACAAGTATAAAGAAAGCATGCATGTAATACCCTTCACCCTCCAACGAAGACTTGAGGGTGGAGCAATTTGTCTCCTCTCCCCAAAGGAGAGATTTGTGGGTTCAGTTGAACCTTTCAGAAGCTTGTAGGCCAGCCCCTTCTCCCTCATTCTGCCTGAGATCATCACCCACCACTCCCGCCCATTGACAGTATAGTTATTGGTCGCCCATCGGGACCAAGTAGTATTTTTCCCCTCTTATGTTCTGGGAGGGGTTTTTTTGCCTACCCTATACTGTTATTTAGGGGCTAGCTGGGATGGTCGGTTTATAAATAGACTTAGCGTAAATAGATAGTAATACAAAGGTTGATATATACATAAGGCACCCCCTAAGGGTGTGGGCCATTATGCAAACACTAACCCAGAGGTGAATTTTAGGGGGTGAGGTGACTTAGAATGGCGCAGAAATGGGGAGAGTCTGGTCTCAAGAATTGAGAGAGATTTCTCCATACATTTCCCTTACAGGTTGCCCGGGTTCAAATCTCCAGGGGACTCAGGGACCCAGGTATTATGCCTAAATAGCTGTGGGGTAGACTATACAAGACACTACATCGGCTTTGACACACCAAGTTGAACTGACACCTAAATTTAGTTGAGTTAAAGTTAAATAGGTAACAATCTATAAAGTTGCCCAAAATTTTAAATTCATATTATGTGTCTGTTATTTTGGGGAGTTGGAAGACAATGATTTTTGCTTTTTGATGCATTGGTTTATTTTTTAAAAATAATACATTTGCACTGAATAAGTGATTTGCAAATTTTTGAAATGTTTCAAATATAGCATGAAATGAAATTCTCCACTATTTCTATCAAGGCAATTCTGTCAGCACAGCTATTCTAAACATGGAGAAAACCATGTAACCCTTGCCTGTCAAAAATCTTTAATATGAGGAACCTGCCAAAAAAGAGATGGCAAACGTAGCACTAACATAGTTGAATCCATATTGATGCCATAGTTAGGCATTCAAATCCCTGGGACCAGATGCAGCAAGAGCCACATGTTATTGAAATATTCACAAATGGCAAAACTGTAGTGGAGCCTTCGATTAGTGAGGAATATATTTGAGGCAGGGTGCAACCTACATTCCTTCCTTCAAACAAAAAAGACAATTAAGTATATACAAAGCACCTTTTCCAAGTCCATTTCTGCCCAAACATTTTTGGAAACATGACTTTAGCTGGTCCTAAAGCTTTTTCGTAATGTCTACTCTGTTCTGATCCCAATGAAATTGATTACTTTCTAAAACTGCAAACCCCATAACATTGCTGGCCATAAAACAGCAAAAATATCCAGCAAGATGTCACAAATATCAAGTAAGGAGTTGTGTGCACAATTGAATTCAAAATATACACCTAAGTTTCTTTTCTATTTTCTTAATCCAATTTTGCATTTGAAGCCATCAATCTCAAACCATGTATCTCCTGAAACATTGTTATTGCTACATACCTCAAGTCATTCCTGACTTGTGTCAACTCTAAGGTGAACCTATCACAGGGTTTTCTGAGGTTAAAAATGACCTGACCAATGTTACCCAATGGATTTTCATGGCTGAGGAGCAACTCAAAATGTTATTTACCAGAGTCACGGTCCAATTGGACCGTGACTCTGGTAAATAACATTTTAACTTCCCTAAATATAGGGAAGTTACCAACATATGAAGAAACTCACAATGTAACCTCCTTTCATGAGACCCTGGGAAGCTTAGCTTATACAGAATGATTCCCCCCCCTCAATATGCCATTTTCATATTTGATTGTGTATGTGTTTATAGAATACCAGGTGCTGTAAACAGAAGAAAACATGATATAGCTATGTCTGCATATTCCTTTAAAAAGTATGAAATTCATGACGTTACTATAAGTCAAAGTCACATTACACATGTACACACATATACATATATGTAATAATCAGATGTATGGTCTGTGTTGCATATAGTGCTGCAAGTAGGGAAGGCCTTCCATGTATGGGATAATTCTATTGAAGGGAGTGGCTCTTGGCCATATACAATTTATTATACATTCGAAACTGTTCGCGTATCAAAACATTGTTAAGTCCAATGATTTCAAGCAGTTATATGCTTATATAGTCAAGGGTGTTTTAAATGTTTCTTTTTTATTGAAGCCAATCAGCCAGTGAAGGAGCAAGCTGTTTATAAGTGACTTTTTATAAGTGACTCACAAATGGGAGTTCCGCACAGGGCTTTAACCCAGGCACAATCGGATGTCTTAAACCTGGTTGGGCCTGGGTTAAAGTCTACACATCTCCCCCCAACACCTGGGGAGAGGGGTTTAGATGCCCTGCCAGGCCTTCCAGAAGAGCACCTGGACACAAAACAAAACCTCTCAAGCCTTTAAAAAACAAAATAACTTACCCAGCCACCATTCCCCCTTTTCCTGAGCTCTCCCGGTGAGTAGAAATGACATGCCAGGAAAAAGGGGGAGAAAAATTGTTCCTGGCCCTCCTTCTCCTGGCATGTTATTTTTATGCACTAGGAGAGCTCCGGAGATAGGGGAATGGCAGCCAGGAAGGCTTTTGGGGGGGGGGGATGAGAGGGGAGGCTGTCTTGGGTTTGTTGAGACAGCTCTGTGGATGTGCACCAGAAGTCACGCAACATATTTTTTGGGCCCCATCCACACAGCTCCCACAGCTGGAAAGACCCAGGTCTTCTGAAAGACCTGGGTCTTTCCAGCTGTCAAATTACTTTGGGACAAAGCAGAGTTTACCTGCTTTGTCTCGAAGGAATTTGTTTTTACCTGAGGTGTCATTTGGATGTCCCAGGTGAAAACACGGGAGGGAGCGCATTTTGCGTGCTGTCTGGGTGCGCCCTAAATGATTGACTAAAGAAGAAAAAAACACCTTTCAGTCTACCCCAGTTTATACATATAGTTCTTCAAATCTGTGCTTCAATGTCTGAAATTGAGGCCAAAGCCAGTGTTCTCTTGATTGCCCTTCTTTTCTGGCTGCCATTTACTTTCCGGGCCCAATTCAAGGTGCAGGTGATTACCTACAAAGCCCTAAACGGTTTGGGACCCACCTACCTTTGTGACCGGCTCTCCTCCCATGAACCAGCCCGATCCCTTCGCTCCTCAGGGGAGGCCCTCCTTTCACCCCTGCCAGTCTCACAAACTCGGCTTGTGAGCACTAAGGAGAAAACCTTCTCCTCTGTGGCCCCCCACCTTTGGAATTCCCTCCCGGAAGAGATTAGAAATGCCCCCTCATTGGAATCCTTCAGGAAACAATTGAAAACCTGGTTCTTCCAGCTAGCCTTCGGAGATTAGGTTCCCAAATGTGAAATCTTTTCCCCTATGTGACCCATTGTCTTCGACACTACTCCAGTTATCTCCCCTGAGCTTTTTAACATCCTATATGTTCATGTGGCCTGCCCTGTTGGTTCTGTTCTTAGACTCACCTGTATTGTTGTGCTTTCACCAATGTATTTTATTGTGTTTATTGCTTTTATTATGTTTTTTTTTTTTTTGATGTTGTTGATATTTTGTGATGTGTTGTTCGGGCATGGCCCCATGTAAGCCGCTCCGAGTCCCCTTCAGGGAGATGGATGCGGGTTAGAAATAAAGTTTCTATTATTATTATTATTATTATTATTATTATTATTATTATGAGTCTTTCCCATGTTCATCCTCTGCTTTTTCACATAGACTCTGGATAAAGATTTCCTGTGATATCCCATTCAGTGATCATGCTGTTGCTACAAACAGCCTCTCTGGTAGTTTATAATCCAGTGGTTTTCTTTCATTAAACTGTGTGCTTAATTGCATGCATGCCTTCTGACACACACACTTCCTCACACTTCTCACTTTAAACAAGCACAATTTGAGAGTGTGATTTTCATTTTTTAAATTTAGGAGATGGCAACTGGTTTTTTAATGGTTACAGATAAGTAACTCCAAAGCCCTTTCCCAGATGCTGTCATTGTCGGTACCAGAGCAGATTTGCAACATCTTGTCAGAGGCACACATCAATGCTTGTGCCTGCTGCTTTCTTCCCAGAGGACAACCTAACACCTGCTGCTGGCAGCATGCCGGGCCTTCAGGGAACAAATGTTCTATCGCTGCTGGGTGATAGGATGGGACAGACTCTACATTTCAAGTGAACTGGCTAAAGGCACCCTAGGGCTCATTGCATCAAGGCCTGCACCCATATGGTTCCCACTTCTGGGGTGGGGGGACATGGGTAATTGTACATTCTGCAGCATCTTACAAGAATTTCAAGGTATGAATAAAATAAAATCAAACATTAACCTATAAGGAACAGTTACACAGAATAAAGGATTTGCATGTGTGATCACTGCTACATTGCTGGAGGGTTGCTGCTTTGTGATTCTTATTGTGTTGTAAACTTAAAGTGGCATCATATATATATATATATATATATATAGAGAGAGAGAGAGAGAGAGAGAGAGAGAGAGAGAGAGAGAGAGAGAAACACACAGAAGAACAACCAAATCATAAACACAGTGACAGTTATTGCAGGATATAATGGAAGTATCATGAGCCAAACACCCTTGCCCTCAACAATTTATAGCACTAGTGAATATAAACTGTTTCTTTTGGGAATTATTTTTGTCCCGAATTCAATCTTTGTAATATTAAATCAGCTATAAAGCAATGATGGATAAAGACAGTTAAGGACAGATAAAGGGGAATGGCCTACACTGAATAGGTATGTGTTATTTAAAGGGGGGGGGGGGTAAACCTCAGTACAAAAAAAATTAAAAACCTACAATCTACTCTTTTCAAAGCACCAGGAATATACAGAAGGAAAACTACCCAATTCCAATTTTGTTTCTATAATTATGCAAAGTTAAATTGACAGTTGTGACAGATGTTACCACATATGATCTCAGATCACCTTTATAAGAAACATGAAGAAATCATGTGACCTTAGCAATAATGTGCCTTAGGCAAGTTGGGGTTAATAAACCACATCGACACAGAACCATTTAAGAGAGGATTTTATTGACTAATGCTGAGATGTACTCAATTATAGGAGTCCACAGTATTATATATAACAGCACTCCATGCAGTCATGCCAGCCACATGACCTTGGAGGTGTCTATGAACAATGCCGGCTCTTCGGCTTAGAAATGGAGATGAGCACCACACCCCAGAGTCGGACACGACTGGACTTTATGTCATGGGAAAACCTTTACCTTTACCTACAGTATTATAATGTATTACTGTAAGCTTATGTGATGTATCTGTGTGTATAAACACCATACTTTATGCAGTGAATTATGTCCTCCCCCATCCCCATCTGCCCTCGTCACTCAGGAAACAGCTGCCTGCCATTTCCATCCTTTTCCACAAGTGATCCAATGCTACAGACAAAATCAAAAAAGTCTCTGTCATGATCCATCCATTTCACTGGAGATTTCTCACACAATGAGAGGTGGAATAGCAATCAGTGGCTTCCTGGGTGGCAGGGGACACCTATTGACCATAATGGCTACTGTCTGGTAAGCAGAAACTGGAGGATTTTCACAGCCTCAACAAACTAGGCTATGTAGGGATTGTCAGGTGTTGTCTTGAAACATATCTCATGAATGGGTTGTACTGTGTGTATTAGGCATGGATTAGAACCCAAAAATCGTGATTCTAAAATCAAATGGGGGGGGGGGATTTTTTTGATTAGTAATAGAAAGACTTACAAATTTTTTTCCAAAAAGTTCTAAAATGTAACGTAACTACTAACGAAATTCTAAATTGGTTCTAAAGTCTGAAAAGCAGGGAAACAGGACTGACACTGTTTTAAGCACAGGCAAATCAAGGGGCAACATTTCCCTTGGTTTCCTTGCAGGGAGATATAAAGCATTAATATATTATTATTAGTATTATTATTATTATTAAATAAAATAGTCAAGGCTTGCTTCTCCAGAGCATTTATTAGAATTAAATAATAAATTCTAATAGTAAGAATGTAGTAAGGGTGATAGTGACCTGGAGGGTATGAGGAACGTGCTCTTGGTAAACTAGAACATGCTCTTAGGTTTGTAGTTAGAGCCCTGTCAATTTTACAGTATTTCAATCCATGTCTGTTATCAATTATGTAAGGCCACAAGCACTCTAGTGCCCTCAAGAACAAGCAAACATATTATTATAATTATGTCAGGCCCAAGTTGTTTCTATAATTATTTTAGTATTATTATTACTTCACTGTGCGTCTCCCATTGATTTTGAGAGCTGTTGTTGCTCTTAGACACCTTAAAGTCATATGGCTTGGCATGACTGCATGGATTGCTGTTATTTCCCACCAGAGCAGTACCTATTGATCTACTCACATTTACATTGATCCCAGTGCCATCAATAACAAGTAGGGCCCTTCTTCCAGGAAATTAGAAGGGGTAAATATTATTATTTTTATTTTTATTTTTATTAGAATTAAATGCCCTGGGCCCTTCTTCCAGGAAATTAGAAGGGGTAAATATTATTATATTTATTATTATTATTAGAATTAAATGCCCTGGGCCCTCCTTCCAGGAAATTAGAAGGGGTAAATATTATTATATTTATTATTATTTTTATTAGAATTAAATGCCCTGGGCCCTTCTTCCAGGAAATTAGAAGGGGTAAATATTATTATATTTATTATTATTTTTATTAGAATTAAATGCCCTGGGCCCTTCTTCCAGGAAATTAGAAGGGGTAAATATTATTATTTTTTATTATTTTTATTAGAATTAAATGCCCTGGGCCCTTCTTCCAGGAAATTAGAAGGGGTAAATATTATTATATTATTTATTAATTATAAAATAGTTGCCTACCTTCTCCAGAGCTCTTTTCACTGCAGCTTTCTCCCCATTCATTTTGCCATAGATCTCTAGGAGGTTTGAACTCTATGGCTTTTCCTTGAATCTGCACTTTTCCTGCTCCTCTCCAGGCTGTTTTCAACCCCTTCTCCCATTGTTTCAGCCTGCCTCATGTCCTTCTCGCCTGCCCTCCTATCCAGGCTCCTTTCCCTGCAGTTTAAAGCGCTTTTTTCCTGAGTCCTCCAGCCGCTCTAGGACTTCCGGTTTCGATCTCTCTATGGTTCTGGCTGGTTTTTCTCTTCCTGGAGGCAAGGCCTTTCAGTTAAAGTAGGCCTCGAGCATGGAAAGGCCCCATCTGACTGTGAGTAATGTCTGGGATTTTGGATTTTGGATTTTGGAGGGGGTAATAGGGAGCCTTCCGAAATATTTAGAATTCTAACAAAATTTTGGGCCCAGGGGGTTCGAAAAAGAAAGTCCACTTCCGGGATTGGCCTTGCGATCCGTAAAAACTTGAAAGTCCCATTACATACGAATCACTTACGAATTCTTTTGATTTTCATAACTTTTTTCTCATGCTTAGTGTGTATGTATCTCCAGTCATTGATTATACTATAGCCATACATAGATTATAGGAGTTCTGTTGTAGCTGCTTGTTACATCACACTTTGCTCCTGGAAGAGAGCTGGATGTATCATAACTCAATGGCCCATTCTCAGTGCCTCAGAAATCTTCCTCTTGAGGGGTTCTTGTTCTTGAGGACAGCCTCAAAGGTTTGGGGGTTAAATTCCCCTTTTAAAAACCCTTAAACATCTTTAGCCCTTCCATGGCTTAAAACAACAACAATGAGCAACTATACCAAGGACTTTCCTCCCCTTCCCTATTATTGCACTCCAGAACAGGAAATGCCCTCTGACTTAAAACACACCACATGATGAGTGAAAAACCCATTCCTTTTATTGAAGCTAAATAAAATAGCCAGTAGAAATAGAGGCTTGTAAAAATCAAGAAAGTTCCAAAAAGTATAAAGTCAGTAAAAATGCAGTAACAAAATGCAGTGTCCACAAAAGATATAAAAACATTCCATAAACCAGATAGGAATCAACAGGATACAAAGGCAATCCAGGAAATGTTAGTCAATATCCACAAAGCTAGAAATCCACAGGAACAAGACCCCTTGAGCTGGCTACAAATCCACAGGAACAAGATCCCTAAAACAAGAATACTAAGGCACATGAAGCTTGATTACGAACGATGCCTGATCTAAAAGGTTTTTTCCTTTGAGGCAAACCTTATATTCCAAAACCCAAAAATTGGTTTCGTTTCCCCCTACTCTTGCCTCTTATCTGATGAAGTCTTTCAGAGCACCGTAAACTTTGAGTTTGCTGTTTATCCTGGCAAAATTCCAACCTCCTGTTTTGCCACTTGTTATCTGGCTGCTCATTAAAATCCCCAGGTGTCAGATTGTTTTCCAAACCCAAATCTTGAGAGCTCACAGAGAGAGGGAGTAACCCATCAACTCTCTGCTCAGCAGGAATATTCTCATGAGAAAATGCCCTTTGCACTGAAGCCTCTCTGTCATTGTCTGCCTGCTTAAAATCATTGACCAAACCATCATTTCCCACATCAGAAGCATCATGATCCTGAAACACAATCACAGGCGGATTCACAACACTTATAGGGATTATGGAATTCCAGTTCATTGAAACCACTCCAGCACATTTACTTTTCCAGAGAATTGGGACTCTCCCTTGTTTCCTCATACTCTGCAATTCTTCAAGATGTATCTAAACACTTTATTTCTTTAAAGCAAGAAAATCCTTCTCACTACTCCAATTTTTTGTTTCACTGAAAATAATTATATCCTACTCCTGAAACCAAAAGTGTTATTTTTGTTCTCTCATACTGGAAAAGGATAATCCTGTTTGTGATGCCAAATAATGTTATGGATAACAATCCCACATTGGAAAAGAATATCCCACTTCTGACACCAATTTGTCATGAATAAGTCTTCAATAACTTTAAAGCATATGTTCTTTTTATTGCAATTTCTAGTATGAGAGGGTATATCAGATTACAGAAAAACATTTAGACACACATACAGAGTCTATGCAACTACATTGGATTTACAATGACATGGCTAACAAATAAGAGCAATTACATTTTTATTCAGCATTCACACACATTTTCATGCATCCAAATATTACCATATCCTTTTTTTTCTGTTCTTGAAGAAGCACCTGTTAGGCCAGACCCTGCTTTCCTGCAGCCTGCCAATGCATAGTTCCAAAACTTCCATGATGCCAAAACTCCAGAACACCAAAAGGCATCTTTTCCCTAAGCATAATGCAGAACCTGACTCCCTGCACAAAATCTAAGACCTCAAAACACACTTCTTCCTCTTCCCTTGAGAAAGAAGCCCCAAAGTGTACAGACTGCTCCCTTGCAAATCTGCCACTCTCCAAATACACCATCTCTTTCCTTCCCATGGAGCAGAGCATGGCGGGCGAACCAGACTCCTCAGGTCTGTCACAATTTTAGCCTTATCAGACTAAGTCTTTTATAGGAATATTCTGCTGATCTAGTCTCAAAGTTGTACATAAATGATAGACATCTTCCATCTCAGTTTCCATCTCCATCTCAGTTTCCTGGCCAGACTTTGATTCTTCTTGATTGGTGTTAGCCTTGTGCTGACTTCCTTCTTAACATAAGGAATGTTGTAAACATTTAACTTATCACTGTCCAGTTCTTATCACCGTTTACTTTTCCAGTTCTTATTAGCAACTTTTAATTACAGTCCAGCAAGCAAGTAGTTAGTCATTGCAGGCCTTAATACTTTACTGGTGCTTCCAAAATTATGAACTCCATCCATACATCTTTCTATTCTTCCATTCATACCATACATCATATTAAATTCACATTTATCAAATCTGCAATGATATTTTTGTGACATATGAAACTGACAAAGATTAAGCTGCAAGAGTTATATCATTATATTTGGCAAGAAAACATTCTGTGAGTTTTGGATATAACTAGGCTGGAATAACATCCCAATGCAAAGTTATATTGCTCCAGGTAAAGACAATATTTCTTCACTACCTTGTTATCTGTTCATTAAAACTATTTTGAATGACAAGTGAACTAGTAAAAAAAATCCCATGCATTTTTTCTATATTGAAAACAGGTTATCTAACAAGTAAGTTTAAAAGGAAATATTTGCACTTTGGAACTGTCTTTGAGGAAACAAATTGCATTTCCTACAAAAATAATCAAAATCTCAGCTACCATGTTCTTGGTTACCATTACCAGATGTCCAATTTTAAGATGACATGTAAAATAGAGGAACAAGAAGAAGCAGACATCCACATTTCCTAGGTGTTTATTTTTAAAAATAACCTCAGTGCTTCTGACCTATGCCTTTTTAAAGGATGAAATTAGATGCTTGATAGAAGTGAGATGCTCTGAAACTTAAAGTAAAATAGGGCCATTTGATTGTTACTCCCCAAATATGTTTTGCATTCATAATTCATAACACTTTGAATTGATTCTACGATAAAAAATCTCCCAGTTCTAGAATCTGTGTATAAACTCATCCCAAGGAAATAATCACTGAGAGATGACCATATCTGATGATTATTTGCTGTTCTGTATGACATCAGCATGCTGTTATTTTGGCAGCTGCCTCGAATGAAATCCTCCTGCTCCCCGTCAACCTTCCTTTAAATGGGTTTAAATATATAATCACCATAATTATGTAAAAAGGCAACCTGAAAATTCTGATTCCTGAAGGCCAAACTACACATTGCACAGAAAGATATATGATTGGTGCCCTGTTGTTTTGTTTTACTAATACAGCTGTTTCATTAGGGTTTTGGAGGGCAGGAAGATTAGTATTTTCTTCATAGAGCAAAGAGCATTTTAACACAGGTTAACATTGATTTTCTTTACGTATGCTGTTAAAATCTGGTACAATCGAAGAAAACCAGTATAGAGTGAAAAGTTTCTTAGCTATATGTCATTTTCTTGATCAAATTAACAGTCATCTCTGAGTGAAATTTGCAAGAACAAAAAACCAAGCACACCTCCCAGTCTTAAGTTGCATTTCATCTCTTGAGGACACTTCATCAACTGTCACAATCCCAAAAAGGCTTTTAAACTACATCTCCACAATTATCTCATTTTCACTATTGACCACTCGACCACTGTCACACCTATTTTATATCAGGAATGCCATTTTTCAACACCATTGTATATCATGAGTTTTAAGGATCCACACATTTTGTTATACATTGCAGGGAGGCTCTGGAACCAAGCCTCAGTGGATATTGAGGGCCCACTGTATAAATGGGTGGGTTGGGGGCAAATCATGCTCCAGATGCTTCTAGATTCCAACTTCCAGCATTCTCCACCATTGACTATGGTGCTAGGATTGCTGGGGGCTGCAATCCAACTACATCTGTACCTGCATGATTCTGTACCTTGGTACACCAGCTTTAAAACAGATTTCAAAAATTAAAAATTAAAACCAATTGTCAAGTTGGTCTTCTCGCACTTTGCTTTGTTCCCCGTTACTGGAATTGTTATGGCACAGAGATGTAAGGAGCTGAGTCCAGGAGTTTAAAAGGTAACAAAAGTTTATCTGCACAACAAATGGGAGGAGGACTAACAAAAAATAGCCAAATCCGGCTTTAAAACCCACAAAAATCCCAGGAAAGCCCAAAAAGAAATGCTGTGGAGAAAAAACTTAAAACAAACACCAGACATCCGTCTGCGTCGTCCAACGGGGGGCAAACACGAAGAGAGGTCCAATAGCCAGTCCGAATGTCCTAGGGTAGGAGAGTGACAGATGAGAAAGGAGGAGACTTGCCAGGGTCATCAGGAGAGTAGTCACAGTGAAGGTCAAGAGGTATACAGCAGCAGGAGTAACTGGAACCAGGATCAAAGGTACACGAAGTCAGGAACACAGGATCACGAACCAGAATAGCAACTCCTTGACCACCGTGAGGGCCAAGTCAAATACTCACTTCTTTTATAACACTAAACATCAGAGTCATCAGAAAGCCCTCCCTGTTCCAGAGCAACAGCATCCTTATTCCTTGCAGCTGTTGAACTATGCCCAGACCTCCAAGCTAACCAAAGATCTTGCTGACTTAAAGTGTCCCACCCAGCTTCTGAATGTGTAGACAGCCAGTCCCGGTCCGTCTCAAACCCCAGAAATCTGCTGTCCCCAGAGTCTGCATTGCATACATCTCTCACTTCCTGAACTAATGCCGAATCTAAGTCCATATCACTTTCTTCTGACTGTAGTTCTGCATTCCCAGAAAACCCTTCAAAGGTATCTGACTCAGTAGGATCCCTAAGTATATGCTGGATCTTTCTCCTCTCTTCTCTGCCTTCATCAAGGCTTGAGTCACTAACAGCCCTCTTGACTCCAGCTGCAGGAGCCTGATCATCCAGAGCCGCGCCCAAAGCCATGCTACTGTTTGATGCTACTGACTCAGCATCTTCCCCAATGCTACTAGCTGTAGTAGCTGAAGGCTCATTCACAACAGGAATACTATGGGTTCAGAGTCTTGGTTGACTTGCTTTAAAATATATTCAGAAGTATTTATTTGTATTACACAAATATGTTTATTCTCAGTGCAAATCTGCTTAAGTGTGGATACAAAATAGTTCACCAATTAAAACCTATATCCATATTTAAACAAAGGAACAGATCCACCACTGATAAGTATGAATTTTACTTTCAAGTAAGTATGCACAAGATTTCCTGAGGCCTAACCAGATGTTAATTTTAGTATAGTGTTTTCAATAACATTTGACTTTTAACATTTGAAAAACATCTGCTGAAATCCTGTTGGGGAGTTACAAATGCATAAGTATTATAGTTATGGTACCACAAAATGAACCCCTACATGACTTGCACCTCTTCAATTTCCATCTTAGGGCCCTTCTACACTGGCAGAAATCTTGGGAGGAATTGGGTTATTTTAATTCTCATGGAAACTCTGGAACCATTCCTTTATTCTCATATTTATGAAATTAAGCAGAGCTTGAATTTGCACAGCCTCATAATCTTTTTTGTGCCAGATTATGAGGCTGCCTGGAAAAGTCTTGTGTTAATTGGAACAGGACAATTAAATTCTCTCAGTGCTCTGCAATTCCAATGGTGATTGAGCATTCTCACATTTGGTATTAAATTATATAGATATAGATAGATAGATAGATAGATAGATAGATATATATATATATATATATATATGGTTGCTAGACACACCTTAAAATCAGTCTCAAATTTGGCCCTCAAAACGATAATTGTGAACAAGCACTTGTAATTACTAACGTGATTATGAATATTTCTTGAAACCGATTTTAATACAGTGCTGATCCTTTGACCTCATACAAATGCAATGAATATTGTGGTAGTAGCTATACTGTTCATATAAAACTATCGCATGATGTGATGTTTAGAAAATTGTATAGGTTTGAAGGACCAAAATCTATTTCTTTTGTTTCTGAAACAATAACAAACTGGGATAAGTTTCTTTTGTGCACCATGACAGGAGTAGGGGCAATGTTTCAAAACTTTTGTTAAGGACATTCACACAAAACACTCCATTTGCCTTGACTTCTTAGAGAAAATGATTTGAGACAAATTAATTAAGCAATAAGACATGACAGTGTGTGAATCACCCTGCAATGATTTACGCTTTATTGTGGTGTTAGGCACAAGGCCAAAGGCCGAGTGCTGTCAAAGCATCTAGGTGTAAATTATTTGATTATCTGAGCCCTGGAGTGTCTTTATGTAATTAGAAAGGCTTCACAATAAAACTTTGCATTCAGAATTTAAAGGAAAATACTGTATGGCAGGCCATGTTGCTATCAATGCTGGTTCAAACATCATATTAACAGATGACTATTCCTCTTTCTCCAGCAGTCTTGTCTCTGTCTGCACCCAGGAGCATTTTTTAAAAACTTCCCAAAATCCCCCCAACCAGCATACTTTGTATCCATGGAACAGAAACAGCAAAGGAAATCCTCTATATAAAAATGTGATTCTCCAGTTTTGGCCCTCAATACATTTTGAGTTTCAGCTGCCAGAATCCATTACAACTGGCCACACTAGCCAACTCTGAAAGGCAAAAAGTTGAGTCCTAGTGAGTGATATAAAAAGACACGAATGCTTTTCGTTTTAAAATAATGTTTCAGTACTCTTATCTCAACCGCATGTTATCAGACTCCTGGATCACATCCATGCGAAAGCACCTCTCTGAGGATGTTCACCGTATATGTGCAGATACCTGGGAATAGCGTATGCTATGTTCAACATGCTGAGAGCACATACTTTGGGAACCCAGTTTACTATGTTTATTTTGACTCTAAGGTGGACATCTGAGTAGAATTAGAGTTCATACTGGATCTTGCAATGGAAGAACAAGAAAGGCATAATAAATAAAAATTGCTGTCATTTATAACTTATCTTTCCTCAAAAACTGAAGTCCAGTGTGTCTTTTAAAAACGATAACAGATACAGTCAAAGTACATACAAGGATGCAAGTAAAATATTCAATATTGATTAAAATACTATCCATAGAATCAATATAATCTAAAACAAACCCATTCAAAGACAAAATATAAATTCAATAAAACAGCATGCTGTTAAAAAGCTTTGCAGTGAACTCCTGAAACTTCACTGGAATAAAAATGTTTCTATTCTCTGGTGGAAGGATAACAAGGAGGAACAAATCTAAACTACCCAAAGAAGGTGTTTTGTATTCTGAGAGCAACTACTAAGAAGGCCCTTTCCTGTTTTTCAAAGTAGTTGTGCTAATTGGTGTTGGTGGAACCAAGAGAAGAGCTTCCCTTGAATATGTTTGATCTCATGCTAAGTCCTATAAGAAATGAATAGAGGGTGCAATGAAATAAGTAGATCCTTCAAAAAACCATAACTATGACTTGTGGTAAAACTCTGAAAAAGAAACACAATTGTTTGAACCTATTTTTTTTTAAAACAATCACTATTAGAAACATAACATTTATTTTGCTTTCATGCTTTTGCCAGCATATAACACATTGGATCCCCCCCCCCCATCCAACGATTTCCCCCATCATTTCATGCTGCCACAAAAGTACAACATGTCCTTCAGTACATCAATCAAATACGTTCAAATAGCAAAAAAAGATCATTTTACAATTAGCCCCATCATGTTATTAGTCAGCTAGCTTTGTTCAACATGACAAAGGAACAGGTGTTGGAATTATTTTATGTAGGATGAGTGTTACAATGTTAAACCAATGTCAGGATATTGATCTGATCTTTTTTCTTATTTTTCAGAAGGTTTAAGCAGGTAGGAGGGAAACAAAAAGTAAGAAAATGTAAGAAGATACTTTCAGCTTTTATCCAAATGTCAATAAAAAACAAAACTGTTTGTGAGCATGTTTTATTTTGTGCTGTTCTCACCTAAGATATTTCATACAACTAAAAAAGCCACAAATCTGGTGGTTGATAACTAGCAGCCCACAGTTCAGGTTTGACCCTTTTAACTAGAAAAGTGGCAAATATGTCCAAAAGCAGCCCCAGATCTAGCATGCTCATTCTGAATCTGGGGATCACAGAATCTTAAAGTTGGAAGAGACCTTGTGGGCCATCCAGTCCAACCCCTAGCCAAGAAGCAGGACAATTGCATACAAAGCACCCTGGATGTCTTTCACACAGCCATGATGTACATCCATAGCCTGGGCAGGGCCGGCCTTCCCCATTAAGCGACCTACGCGGTCACGTAGGGCGACGTCCCCGGAGAGGGGCGTCACCACCTGGGAGGGGCGCCACCCCGCCCCGCCGCCGTGCTGTCACAGCCAGCCGGTGGCGCGGAGGAACGGGGGGGAGAGGGGACTCACGGGGCGGGCGCCCGGACCTCTTCCCCGCTGAATGAATGTAGGCGGGAAGGCAGGAGGGGGAGGGGCCACAGGGACGCCAAGGCCGGCCCCCCTCACCCCCCCTCCACGTGACATCACTTTGTCGCCGCCTCTGCCGAGGAGGAAGGAGAGGAAGGCCTCACCGGACGCGCGCTGCAAGGACCCCCGGAAGGAGAGACGCCGGAGAGAGGGAGCCCTGCGGAGTTGCGGCGGCCTCTTCCTCCTTCCCTCCCTCCATCCCTCCGGCCTTCCTCCCCTTCCTCCTCGGCAGAGGCGGCGACAAAGTGACGTCAGGAAGATGCGCCTCTGGCTTCGGGCCCTCCCGGGGGCCCTGCTGCTGCTGCCGTTGCCGGGGAGTCTCCGTGGGGGTCGCCCTCATGGCCTCCCCCCTCCTTCTGCTCCTCCTCAGGTCCGGGTGCCCGCCCCGTGAGTCCCCTCCCCCCCCGTTCCTCCGCGCCGGCGCGCTCGGGAGCCAGTGCGCATGTGCGAATTTCTGCACATGCCCGGGCGCAGCCGGGAGCCGCGGGGGGGGGGGCAAAATAATGTTTGCGTACCCCCGGGAGAGCTCGGACCGCCCCTGAGCCTGGGGCAGTGCGCATCTAACTATCTCCATCTTGTCACTGACATTCCAAGATGGCCAAGGACAGAGGAAGACAATTGGCCACTACAGTACTTCTTTGCTCCAGAAATCAGATAAAAGGTGGTATAATTGGCTTTTATTATCATCTATTTCTCTCAGTATTGACAACTAAATTGGCACACATCATACTTTTTTTAAAAAAATCCAACTTAGACATAGTTTGTGTTCTCACCACCACATCACACTGAGATGCGAATGCATTTTTTGCGAGCTGTCTGGATGCGCTCTCACATTCTCAACCTCAGAAGAAGGCAAATATCTGCACCATTGGAATAAATTTTGCCCTTAGTTCACCTTAAATTCCCCATAAGTCAGAAATGACTTTATGCCACACAACAACGATAACAACAGTAATAACAAGCCATGTTACAGTAGCTTAATTACAGTATTTTAATTATTGAGATAAATGTTTTCAAAGTTTATGCATGTGTATATGAATTCTTGTACCGGCATTGAATGTTTGCAATATATATGCTGTGCTCCACCCTGAGTCCCCTTCGGGGTGAGAAGGGTGGAATATAAATGTTTTAAATAAATAAATAAATAGTTACCTTTAGTTACCTTTCCTTGTGCTACATGCATGGTTTCTGTCCTTCCCTCTGGCTTTTATTTCTGTTCTGTTCTGGTTCTGTCATCTGATTCAATCACAAAATTACAATATCATAAGATTTGACTCTCAACATGGAAGTTTCAACAATACATATTTGAATCTGACTGTTCTCAACTTACATGCTGCTTGGATACATTTTAGTACTTCCATAAGCTGTTCCAGTTCATTCTGTACATCTGCCAGGTCTCCAAAACAATGGCTGTTCTTTCAGAGAGCTCCCTTTATTTCAGTTTAAGTGCAACTTCCCCAAACATGTATTCATGGCTAGATTAAGCTTACGCTGTATATTTTAGCTCATGACAATTTTATTCATTTTTGAGTCATCATAAGGCTCTATTGTATCTGCTGTAATAACCTAATGAGTATCCATACAGGAATACAGAGAAGTTTTGTGGGGACACGATTATGATTTCAGTGTAGGAAATATGTTATACAAGGGTATCTTGGGGATGATCACCTGACTGCCATGGAATAGCAGCTTCATGTGAAAGAAATCATATATCCATCTTAATTACGTCCTTGTTTCTTTCTAACTTATGTACATTGTTTTTAGATTGTAAGTTTTTAGGCTAGGCTCTTTCTGTTTGCTTTCTTAAAAAATACTTTTTTTGCATACGCCTTACCAGTGTGTGCTATGGAAGTGATGTTTATACCTAATCCTATAAGAATACAAATGCAATAGAGGTGAATGGGAACTAATACATGACAGATTTGTAAATCACTTCCTTGCCCCCACCCCCTCCCCATCCAGCAATGTATAACTTTAAACAAAATCTGGTAGATAAAACAATGAAGATTTAAGATAATAACTTTTTTTCTGCAAGAGAAAAAATGCAGGCAACAAATGTCAAAACTAAGTAACTCTCGCCTAATTTAAATGCATTGTCGTTTTATGCAGCATATGTTCATTTTTTAAATACTTGCCTTGCCAGAAGCTAAGGAACCAGCCGTAAAAATAAATTAAACCAGACAATGTCTGGTAAAGTTTAGGGGGAGGGGAAAATGGCTCCAAGATGCATTGCTATAGTTAAGTCATCTCTACTATATTCTATAAAGTGATATAGTTGTACTGAGATGATTAGGTTACTGCATACATGGAGAGAAGGTAACAAGGATGCTGGAAATTACTCTTGAATGTGTAAGAGGACAAAGCTGGAAGGCACTTATTTAATATCTCCATGGTGGAGATATTAGTGACTAATGGCATATGCAAATCCTTCACCATTTAGAAGTGGTTTTTGAAAAATTCAGATACTAGATCACAATAATTCCTGGAAATTGTGTATTTCCTCATAAAAACATGTCTCCCTATATATCTCATTCATTATCTTAGAACCTCTTCACATGGGGCAAAAATGCCCTGCTTTGCCACTTTATTTCTCAGTTTGGATGGGGCCTGCCATGTGCTATCACACGATGCATGGTAGGCCAGGCCCCACACATTTTCCCCCCAAAGTGAAGATGAAGTGCTGAAAAGTGCTTTGTACTCCATCACAGGGAGGAAAGTGTTGTCCAGGTAGCTCCAACAGAGCTACCCACAATTTCCTCCCTAAATCGTCATGTGATGGCAGAAAGCATAGTGGGGCAAGTAGTGCCATGTGTTGCCACCCTTTCTGCCATCTGATGAGGGGAGGAAATGGGTGCCAACACACCCTCTCCCATCCCTCCGTGTGATGAGAGGAGGAGAGAGAGTGTACGGGGTGCCACGAGCCACCCATGTACCTTCCTTTTTGCTGTCAATTGGCAGTGCAATGGTGCAGCCTAAAAGGGGCATGTGAAGAGATCCTTAAACTCCCTCACTTCATCCAGGTGTGAAACAAGTTTTCAGCACCCAATTACTCCTCACAAATGTGTGTAGTCCCAAATATTATAATAAAATTAAGAGTTTGTCATGCCTTTGGAAAGGAATATCCAATAGTGTTGATATTTTGCCATGATGCCTGTATATTTACAAGTTTGCTGATTACAAATCTGTAATCTTTGTGTATATGATAAATATGGGATCGACTCGAAACAGAAAAAATTCTAATAAAAATATGAGCCAAGGAAATATGAAGTGATTGAGCCTGTGCCGAATGTATTTTCAGAATATTTGTGCTTAAATAATTCCAGGGACCTTTTCACACTGCACAGCCACACTGCTTCATTTCACTTTAAATGTCATGGCAAAATTCTGTGTAATTCTGAGATCTGGAGTTTAGGGAGGTCCATTCAGAATTCTCTATGAGACACCTCCTCTAGCATCTGGTCAAACTGCAAAAAGCAAAGATTCCAGAAGATGTTACCATGGCAGTTAAATCAGAAAATAGGTCTATAATTGTGGAGTAATGAAGGGCTCCATGTCAAATTGTCTGAGAGATATAGCTCTGACAGGCTACAGGTAAGAAAAAGAAGCAAGGGCATGTAGATATATGTCATTCTCTCGGCATTACTTCGCGAACGAAGATTCAGGAAGGACTCATCCCACGCTTTTTACAAGCGCGTTGATGACTAAAAAGGCCAATCTGAGATAGGCAAGTTCGGTTGCAGAAAGCGCAGCAGAAAGTCTCCTTGGGTGATGTTTTTTCCAAGTTGCGGTTCTTTCTGCGTTGTCGTTTCTCTTCGAGACCTATTCGGCGTGTCTTCTCGAAAGAGGCCGCAGCATTGTGGATAGTGCTTCTCCATGCCTCCCGATGTGAGGCCAGGGTGGACCATTGTTGGTGATCAATCTGGCCGAGCCTGAGATGTTGTTTCAGGGAGTCCTTATATCTCTTTTGGGGCGCCTCTCTTGCGCTGACCCGTGGCGAGTTCACCGTAGAGTAGTATCTTTGGGAGGCGGTGGTCCTCCATCCTAGAGACGTGTCCTGCCCAGCGCAGCTGTGTTCTCAATAGCATGGCCTCAATGCTGGTGATCCCTGCTTGCTCAAGGACAGCAACATTCGTCACATAGTCGGTCCAGTGTATATTTAGGATTGTGCGAAGACAGCGCTGATGAAAGCGCTCGAGGAGTCGTAGGTGTTGGCGATAGGTGACCCATGTTTCAGACCCATAGAGGAGAATGGACAGTATGATAGCTCTGTACACACTGATTTTGGTGCTTTGTCTCAGGTGCTTGTTGCTCCAGACTCTTTTGTGAAGCCTTCCGAATGCACTATATGCCTTTGATAATCTGTGATCTATCTCTTTGTCAATCTTGGCATCTGAAGAGATGATGCTTCCCAGGTAGGTGAACTGCTGAACGGACTTAAGCACAGATGTGCCTATGCTGACGTGAGGATGGTGGTGTTCTTCCTGTGGTGCGGGCTGGTAGAGGACTTCTGTTTTCTTCAGGCTGACTTCCAGCCCAAACAGCTCTGCAGCTGTTGCAAAGCAGGATGTGAGGCGCTGCAGGGCTGCTTCTGAATGGGCGACAAGGGCAGCATCGTCAGCAAAAAGTAGCTCACGGACTAGATAGTTTAGAGTCTTAGTGCGAGCCCTCAGACGGCTTAAGTTGAACAAGCTACCATCAGTACGATAGCGTATATATATGCCGTCTTCTTCTTGTAGGTCTGCCATAGCCCTTTGGAGCATCATGCTGAAGAAGATTGTAAATAGGGTTGGTGCAAGAACACAACCTTGTTTCACTCCATTAGTTATGAGAAAGGGCTCCGAGAGAGCATCGCCATATCTGACTTGACCGTGCTGGCCCTCATGTAACAGGACAATCATTTTGAGGAACTTGGGGGACATCCTAGACGTTCCAGGATCTGCCACAGACCTTTCCTGCTCACAGTGTCGAAGGCTTTGGTGAGGTCGACAAATGTTACATAGAGTCCTTTGTTCTGCTCTCTACATTTCTCTTGCAGTTGTCTAAGGGCAAAAACCATATCTGTGGTGCTCCTATTTGCTCTGAAGCCGCATTGGCTTTCAGGGAGAAGTTCTTCTGCAATAGCCGGAACTAATCTGTTCAGGAGTATCCTTGCAAGGATTTTTCCAGCAATGGAGAGCAGTGTTATACCTCGATAGTTTGAGCAATCGGATTTTGTTCCCTTTTTCTTATACAGGGTGATGATAACTGCATCTCGGAGATCTGATGGCAGTTCACCTTTTTCCCAGCAACTCACAAGGAGCTCGTGGAATTTAGCATGCAGTACATGACCTCCCTGTTTCCAAGCTTCAGGTGGGATTCCATCGATCCCGGCTGCCTTGCCATTTTTCAACTGCTGTATGGCCTCAATGGTCTCTTCCAGAGTGGGAGCTGTGTCCAGTTCATTTTTCATTGGTTGTTGTATCATGTGTTGGATAGCTGAACCTTGGACTACTCGGCTGGCATTAAAGAGACCCTGAAAATGTTCAGCCCATTGGTTCAGGATGGAGGTTTTATCAGTAATTAGTGTTTGACCATCTGTACTGTATAAGGGCTTTGGACCTGATAAGTAGGTCCAAACACTGCTTTGAGAGCTTCATAAAAACCTCTGTGATCACCGAGATCTGCACAGCGTTGTGTCTTTTCTGATAAATCAATCCACCACTTGTTCTGGATGTCTCTGAGTTTTTGTTGGAGTTTACTACATGCGAGACGAAAGCCTGCTTTTCTTACATGGCAAGATGGCTGGGCGAGGAATGCCTGGTGAGTGGTTCTCTTCTTTGCCAACAGCTCCTGGATCTCTTGGTTGTTTTCATCAAACCAGTCTTGGTTTTTCTTAAGGGAGAATCCTAGGGATTCTTCAGCAGACTGCAGGATACTGTTTTTGATGTGTTGCCAGAGCGCTGTAGGAGAAGAATCTGTAGGGTGGACTTCAAGTTTTGCTTGCAGATTTACCTGGAAGTTGTCTCTCACAACAGCCTGTTGAAGACTGTTGACTTGGAGTCTCCTCTTTAAGATGCCACCCTTGAGCTTAAGGTGTAGATTTAGTTTACATCTTACAAGGCGATGGTCTGTTTGACATTCTGCACTGGGCATCACTCGAGTATGACGGACATCACGAATGTTTCTCTGGCGCACTAAAACATAGTCAATGAGGTGCCACTGCTTGGATCGGGGATGCATCTAGGTGGTCTTCAAGCTATCTTTCTGCTGAAAGATGGTGTTTGTAATAGTCAGCTGCTGTTCTGCACACAAAACTCTAGCAGAAGGCGCCCATTATCATTACAGTTTCCAACACCGTGCTTGCCTAATACACCTTCCAGGCTTCAAAGTTTTTTCCTACTCTGGCATTGAAATCACCAAGGATAATGATTTTATCTTCTGCAGGGACCTTTTGTATGAGGTGGCGTAGGTCTGAGTAGAATTTGTCTTTCTCCACAGGGTCAGCTTGCATAGTTGGGGCATATATACTGAAGAGAACAGCATGTGGGAGGCGTAAGGAGATAATGCGATCAGAGTGACCTGTCAGCAACGTCTCGAGTTTAGAGGCGATGGAATTTTTAATCATAAAGCCTACTCCTGAAAGATGTTTCTCAGTTTTGGGTTTGCCAGACCAGTAGAGTGTGTAGCCGGCACCGTGTTCTTTAAGGCTGCCTTCCTCATGGAGACGAACTTCACTAAGAGCAGCGATGTCAATGTTAAGCCGTGATAGTTCATGGGCTATTAGAGCAGAACGACGCTCAGGACGTCCACTAACTGCAGAATCTTGCATGGTTCTGATGTTCCAGCATGCAAGTGTCAGTCTATTTGCACCTTTGCAGGCAGGTGTTGGCCTTTGTTTCTTTGTCTTTGTTCGACCGCATCGGAAGATGCCCGTTGGCCGCGGCTAGCCAACCAGGTAGACGGGGATAAGCTTTCGTTAGGCCACCTTTTCTAGGCCCCTCTCCATACGGAGCAAGCAGTGCTCTCCTTAAAAAAGGCTGCTTGGTCGTTCAGGATGCTGCCGAACAAGACTGTCATCTCCCGGGTCAGTCTCGAGCGACCAAAGTCCTGAACCGCCTGCATGCAGGGTTGGGTCTGCGGCTTCCAGTGCATCTTTGTAGTATGTAGTATGTAAGGATATATGTAGTATGTAGTATGTAAGGATATATGTAGTATGTAAGGATCAAAAGAACTCATTCCAAAAAGCTGGGGTTTTAAAATAGAAAACATACTTTGCTATCTCTTTACTAAACAGGCTTCCATTGCACATCAAAATCACGATTGTCAAGGAGCTTATCTAATAACAGGAGGCTCATAAAAATAATAAGACCAAATTACCAACCCACCCCTGACCCATCTATATACATAAAGTAGAAACACTTTAATATAGATAGCTTAATCCTCTAGATCCTCAGAACTTTATTTGAACTCTTTGCTGGGGCACAGCTGACATGCAGAATTAGAGAATATATTAAGATACTGAAGCAGGAGACTGTACCAAAATCAGAGAACTCCAAAATTATAGGAAATGTTTCTAAAACATTAGAAGGATGCTCATCCTGGCACTAATTAACAGAATTGGCTATTATATTTAAATGCTGTAATTTAAACATAATATTCCTGCTATTGGCCTCAAATTTCCCCTAGAGACACCCGAGCCGTTCCTTCCCTTTTCCTATAAAATTAATGCCACATTCTCCATGCTTGATTATTGTAAGAGAGGCATTGTTTGTTTCAGTTAGCAATAAAAACAAGTGGGTAAAGTACTATTTGCTATATGAAATCATTCTGTGACGAAACAACGGTCAGTATTGAGTTCTGTATTTGCTATATTTGAACCCCAGCTTGCTGGAGATAATGTCCATGGTGCCTAATAGAGATTGTATAATAAAATATTGATATTGATTGTATAATAAAATATTTTATAATATTGATATAAAACCAATTATAGCACATTAATCTGTCAGTTCCTGAGCCACAAACATATTTATGTGAAGAAATATTTCCTGTCTAGAATATGCTGTTTTCTGTTTTTAAAAAGCCACATGTAACAAGAGTTGTGATTCTAGAGATGTCCTTACACTACTTTGCTCCAAGTGGGACAATGGATCCTCAAAAACCTTCTTTTAGATCCTGCCTTTTTTGTGTGGATCACATGTACAATGATGGATGGGAGCCCATGCTTTTAACTTGTATTTTATTACTGTAGTCTTGTGTGCATTTTGATATTTGTATTTTAATAGTATTGTGTTTTATCTCTTTGTTTTAACTTGTCTCAAGCTACAAGTAGAGGCGGCCAATAAAATTGTTGTTGTTGTTGTTGTTATCACATCTCACACTAAATCAAACAATCATCTCTTTAAGTACTTCTTGCCTGGCAATTTGTATTTTTCTTGAAAACCCAAGGACTTCAGTTATTACCCTGAGATCTGGCAACCCTATAATGTTCCCTTCTATACTAATACCCCCACCTAAATTTGCCATTGGAGGCAATTATCATATTTTATTTTGTCGAGACTGGAATTGGGGGGGAAAGCACAAACTGCTTTGTATGTTATGAATTCATGCATTTTTCACCACTTTCTGTTTCATATAGAAATATACTCCTCTGGGAAAATGATCAGAAGCTAACCATGGATGCCCTATAGCATTTCTGTAATATCATGTCTTAAGTAACATATTTTGAACAATCATTGGATAATCATTTTAAAATTGGTTGAGTGTGATAGCTATCACACCATTTGTTTGGTGAATTCAGTTCTTCTGGTTGAATAAGAGCCTCAAGAAAACTAATATGACAATGGCAAGCTGGCATTCTAAAGCATGCGACAATTTAGTTTATAGAACTACATTTATAATGTAGTGCAAGTTTCAGTTTAATTTTTTTTCATTGCTTACAAACTGAGGTGTATTCCAGAAAGGACAGTCCTGCTGATAGTAATGCGATGTGTTGGTGACCTGAACTGGGAGTGAGGATACATTTTTTTCTTTATGGTGTAAGATTGCACCTATATATGGTGTAAGACCAGACTTTAAACAATGGGAGTACTCCCAGACTTGACCTTCCATCTGTATCCTAATGTGATGACTTGTAACATCACTTCAGCTATTTATACCATGCTGGAAATTTTCTCACATGATTTGTCACTTCCATATTTGTTTATTGCAATAGATTCTACATATAGCTCACTCTGGAAAGCTTTCAAAAACTACAGCTGGTGCAAAAAACTATGGCCAGATTGTCTTCTGGAGCTTATCTTACAGGTCAAACCATTAATTTTTGTCATCATTTTTTATCAGTTACTAACTCATTTTGAGTGTAATTCAAACTGCTACTTTGAGCTTGGACAGGTTATATTGTGCAAGCTCAAACTACAATTTCCAGAACAAAACCATCTCACATATGATGACGTTCATTTCAGTGGGTATCCAGTCATTAAATAAACTATCAAAGAATTTTTAAAATCTTTCAGATCCAGCACCTTGAATAGATATTTCAAAGTTCAAATTAAAACTCAGAGCAGTAAAATTGTCCCAGTAAAATGGACTACCATCCAAAACCTTTAAATAATTTTGAATCTGGGTATTAAAAAGTTTACCTTATATTTCATTTTCCCTACCTGATGTTTTCCAAATCAGTGGTCTATTATGCATTTAAATACTTTCACAAGCATGGTTGACTGAGGACCCTTCACAGACATGGGAGGAAATGCCTTTTAAGTAGGCAACCTATGTTTTAAAAGGGCTCACCAAGGACTTGATACATACTGGATACATACAATATAATTTATCAGTATAACCCTAATTAATTGAAGGAGATATGACCAAACAAAGGGTCACGGACATTTTAAAATCCGCTAAATGAAGTTGGGCTTTTTTTTTGAAATAACACCAAAAAAATAATAGAAAAGCCAAACCTTCAGTCATTTAAATTTCCAAAGTTACAATTGATGAGCAACTACTGAAACCAAAATAGGGGAGGTATGTGGCAATATGCCTAATTTATTCAATAGGCATATTTGCATTAATTTCTGCCATACTCATTTAAACAAACATTGAGAAGGATACAGAATGTGGTAATCTGTACCAGTACTAAGTATGTGGTAATCTGTACCAGGTAATCTACTGTATATGCCAGGACTAAGTACTTAGATTAAATAGCAAATGACACCTATGAACACCTTGCAGTACATTTAACTATGTAGTGCAGCATCTGAAAGTACTTAACACCTTTCCTGGCACTGCATGAGCCTTGAACAATTACCACTGGCTTAGAGGAATTAGTTTTTGTTTAAATAAAGCCCACTGGGAGCTTCATTAATTTTTTGGGTTACAAATATTTCTTTTATTTTGCCTCAGTATCAATGGCTGTTTTCATT
The DNA here is from genome assembly GCA_030556195.1 of Anolis apletophallus. NCBI lineage: Eukaryota > Metazoa > Chordata > Lepidosauria > Squamata > Anolidae > Anolis > Anolis apletophallus. The sequence goes on from JARBWK010000005.1 coordinate 95,737,374, forward strand.
TAAGGTGAAAAGTATTCCATAAGGTCATAATGAACATTTCTAAATAACCTAAAGCCTCCTTGTACAAAATGAAGTAGACACAGTATAAGAATACAGCCATGGAAAATTACCAGCTGATGACTGAAAATAGGTGAAATTTGAGACATTTGTTGAACATCCCTGAACAGTCAAATTTCATCAAGAGAGTATGTGAAATTATTATGGCAATTAACAGTATGCTTAAGAAAAGATTAACTTTAGTCATTAGACAAAGAAGTTGAGTGATACTCAAAGTGTCAAAGTTACTGCCAGAATTTTCTCCTATTTTCTATGGCCTCTAAAGATGAAAAGAGAAAATGGCAGCATTCACAGAGAAAATGAGATTTCTTGAAATGTCTTTGTAACACGATGTGGGAAATTATTGAAGTATCATGCTTTTCAGTAAATGTATATTTTCATAGGCAGACTGGACAAAAGAAAACTCATCAAACGAATGCGTCATTAGACCATCATGAGGTAAAATCTTGATTTGATGCATGATAACCAAGGCACCATCACAGCACATTTTCATTAAAAAATGTATAATAAGAGAATGTGTATCCACGTGTCCATCTCCATCATAGATCCATGGCCATGCAATCTGGGCATTAAAACTAGGCATGAATGCTAACAATATATTTAAGAATGTGCATCTGGGAGTTACCTTTAACATGGATTGATTTTTGTTAATTAATAACTTTGGTTTGTTGCCTGAAGTACTGTCTTTATTTACTAGATGGAATAGGCTGTTAACTTCCTTAGGGATAAATCAGAATATCACAGAGGCCTGGCCTATTCATCCCTCAAAGAACCTCTAGGCAACTACATGTAATCCACCATGTAAACCCTTTCAAACAATTAAGAAAAAGAGGAATGAGTCCAGTTGTTTGGTAAGACGGTAGACTCAAGTGAACTGCGTTGAAAACTGGATGAGTATTGATCAGATGGAAGGATGTTGAAAAAACAGTGATGTTGAAAAAACCATCACTGGACCCCACTCAACTATCGGCCAGTTTCCAATCTCCTCTATTTGGGCAAAGTCCTGGAACATGTTGTGGCTTCGCAACTCCAGGAATTCTTGGTAGACACTGATTATCTAGATCTGGCACAGTCTGGCTTTAGGCCGAAACATGGTACTGAGACAGCCTTGGTCACCTTAGTCGATGATCTCCGCTGGGAACTAGACAGGGGGAGTGTGTCCCTGTTGGTTCTGCTGGACCTCTCATTGGCCTTCGATACTGTCGACCACAGTATCCTTCTTTTACTTTTTAATATTTTATTGGGTTTCCAAATATTTTTTAAAAAACAACAATACAAGTAACAAAGTCTTACAATAACACATAACATTTACCATAACAAACTTTAAAAGCTATACATACAGTGAAACTTCCTTCCCTTCCACCCTCCTCCCCTAACGGTCTTTACAATTCTGTTCACCCTGATAATTTCATTCATTATCAAACTTCTTATGCTATTTTATGGAATTGTAATTACCTCTTCAAACTTATCCTTCTTTAAGTATTCTATAATTAGAGTCCAGTCTGTATATTTCATTTTGATGTTTTCTGCTAGAGCTCTGGCTAGGCAATCCATATTCATGATATCCATTCTTTTGACTTTCCATTCATCCATCTCCAGAATTTTCTCTTCTCTCCATCTTCTTGCTAGTGTCATCCTAGCCGCAGAAATACAGTAAATGAAAAGCTTTTCTATTTTTTTTCTATTTTGAAGTCTATCAACCCCATTAACATATATTCAGGTTTTAGGGCGAATTTTATATCTGACGCCCATCGCATTTCCTTGTGTAGTCTTTTGACCTTTTTACATCCCCACCACATGTGAAAAGATTTCCCACTTCTATCTTATATTTCCAACACTTTTTACTGTAACTTGTGTTGTATTTGGCAATTTTATCTGGGGTAAGGTACCACCTATGAAAGATCTTTAATCCACTTTCTTTCAAATCACATGTATGTCTAAATATTTGTTCCACAGTTTTTCCCAAAGATTTAGATGAACTTCATGTTCGAAGTCTTGGGCCCATTTGACCATACAGCTCTTAATGGATTCTTCCTCCGTCTGTCACTCTAATATTTTCTTATACAGTATATAAAAGATATCCTCCCCCTTTTTTAAATTACCAAGTCATCCCAGAAATGTCTTGTTGTTATAAACCCTTGAGATTGATCTTTTTTTGTATACTTCATTGATTTGCATATACTGGAACCAATTTATGGAACCATCAATTTCTTTCAGCTCATTTAAATCTTTCATGATTAACCCTTTATCTGTGTTTTTAGTAGAGTTTTATATTTCATCCACTCGCTTTTACTGTAGTGTCTCCTATACAATGCTTCCTGTGGCGATAGCCATCTTGGTACCTTTTCAAACAATCTTTCTTTATACTTAATCCAAACCCTCATTAAAGCTCCTCTTATTCAGTGATCTCTAAAATTACTTTCGATTTTTGTCTTCCCGTACCATAAATATCCATGCCACCCCACCTTCAAATCAAACCCTTCCAGAGATAAAAGTCTTGAATCATTCAATGTTGTCCAATCCGTTATTCAGTTCAACACACAAGCTTCATAGTATGACTTCAGGTCTGGGACCCCAAATCCTACTTTATGTTTTGTGTCTATCATATTTGTCCAATTAATTCTAGGTTTTTCCCTTTCAAATGATATTATTCATAATCCCAGTGGAGGGATAGTTCTTCTCTAAAAATTTGTAATAACTACTCAGCTCTTCTTCATCTATCAGGCAGTTTAAGTTTTCTCTTTGATCTTCCGTTATTTTTTGTAATTGTAGTGAGCTTATGTACTCCTGAACTTCATCTTTTTAAAATACTGTCCTTTGAGTAGAGCATTTTATAAAACTTATGGAATTTTTTTTGCTATTTGTTCATCTTTATTAAAGACTTTTCTTTTCTCTATTATTTGGGTTATATGATTATCCTGTTTTTTTCTTTATCTTGGCTGATAACCATTTTCCTGGTTTATTTGCATGTTGAAAGTGGTATTGTTTTATAAATTTAAGGTTATTTTCCATTCTATCTAGGTCTAATTCATTTTGTTTCAGGAGTATGTCTAGTTTAAATTTAAAGTCCCTGTTCTTCAGTTGTTTTTTTAGATTTAGATCTGCTTCTTATATTTTATTTAATAGATCCTGCTCTATTTTTTGTTTCTGTTTTCTTCTGTTTATGGATTGTTGGTTAAAATACCCTCTTATAACTGCTTTGCTGGAATCCCATACTATATGATCAGGTGTTCCTTTATCTATATTTATCTCAAAATATTCTTTTATTATTTCTTTATACCTTTCATTTTGTTCTTCCTTATTTAGTAGAACCTCTTTAAGTATCCATCTCCTTGTTGTTGTTTTCTTCCCTGTTTGAAATTCCAGAACGTTATGATCAGAACATAACTGTGGTGTGATTTTTATTTTTTCTAATCTAGTCATAATATTTTTTGTAGAGCAAACCATGTCAATTTTGACCATGATTTAAATCTATTGGAATAAAATGTGTAGTCTTTTACCCCTGGATTCTGTTCCCTCCAACTATCAATAAGATTCAGTTCCTCTAATATTTCCTTTCCTTTTTGAGGAAGTTGACTGCTTCCTTTATCTCCTGTATATTTTTTTTGAGGATCTGTCAATCGTTTTTTTTAAACTCCATTAAAATCTCCCACAATTATTACCTCCTCATACTTCTCTTATTCAATGCACCTTTTTATATCTCTTAAAAACTTAATCTTGGGCCCATTCAGGGCATATATATTACAAAATAATATTGTTCTCGTTTCCCATTCTATTCTAACCTTCACATATCTTCCTTCCATATCCTTAAATGCTAAACTACTCCTCAGTGAATCCTTTACATAACTAACTACCCCCCTTTTCTTTTTTTCGCATGCAGAGTAATACATATTTCCCAGGTTTTTACTTAAATAGGCTACGTCTCTCCCTCTAATATGTGTTTCCTGTAATGCGATTCATTCAACATTTTTCGTAGATAGTTGAATACCCTTTTCCTCTTTTTTGAATATTCAGCCCATTAATAATATTTGACAAACATTTAATTTCTATAATAGAACTTTCTCAGTTCTTTTTCTTTTTTTCTCTGAGCTCTTGTCTGTCTCCTCCAGAACTCCTGGTCCCTCGGCTGAGAGTACCTCGATTCCGTCAATTCCTGATTTACTTCCTTTTTTATCCATATCTCTCCTCTCCATCTGCTTCTCCTACTTCTTCTGTATTGTTCTTTTCGTCCTCCTTTTCTTGTTGTGGATCACCTTCAACTATCTTCTTAAGTCGCTTTGATCCGTTCTGGCCTGGACACTATGCTAATGGCAGTCTCTGAGGATGTAGCTGGAGCACCTGCTTGTCGGATTTTGATGGATAAATTTCAATTGGTGAAACCCAAGGATGTGGACAAGATACTTGGAGGAATGAGAGCGATCACATGCATCCTAGATCCCTGCCCATCCTGGCTTCTAAAGGAAGCCAGAGGGGGATTGGCCAAGTGGGTAAAGGTGGTGGGTTAATGCCTCCCTCTGGGAAGGCAACATTCCATCCAGCTTAAAACAAGATGTGATAAAACCACTGTTGAAGAAACCATCGCTGGGCTCCACTCAATTCGTCAACTATTGGCCTGTTTCCAATCTTCCCTTTTTGGGCAAAGTCCTGGAACGCATAGTTGCCTTACAACTTGTCAGACCCCAGCCTGGTTCCTTAGTCAAACCAGACCAAAGCCATGCTGTTTCTGAGATTCCAGCTAGGCCAAAAAGCAAGCCTCTGCAGAGGCCTCCAGTTCAATCCACGTTCAAGGACAGGCGAAGCTTAGCTCCATCCCGAGCCGATAAGAAATGCTGGGAAAGTGGAGTCGGGTTAACTCCTTTCCTTCCAGGCTTTGCAATACCCTGATGCTTGGGAGCATCAATGGATTATATTTCTATCCTCTTTACTCTATTCAGTTATTCTAAATAAAGCATTTAACCATGGCTGGTCTCAAGTGGTTTACTGAGGGATCCTTCAGGTCTACGGTGCAACACAACTCCAGGTATTCTTGGAAGACACACATTATCTGGATCCGGCACAGTCTGGTTTTAGGCCGGGGCATGGTACTGAAACAGCCTTGGTTGCCTTAGTGGATGATCTACGCCAGGAGCTGGACAGGGGGAGGTGTGTCCCTGTTGGTTCTGCTGGACCGCTCAGCGGCCTTCGATACTATTGACCACGGTATCCTTCTGGGACGCCTCGCGGGAATGGGCCTTGGAGGTACTGTCTTCCAGTGGCTCTAGTCCTTCCTAGAGGGCCAATCTCAGCAGGTGTTATTGGGAGACACCTGTTCTTGTGGGGTTCTTCAGGGTTCAATACTATCTCCCATGTTGTTTAACATATACATGAAGCCGCTGGGGGAGGTCATCTGGAGTTTCAGAGTGCAGTGTCATCTGTACGCAGATAATGTCCAACTCTGTCACTCCTTCCCACCTACTACTATGGAGGCTGTTCAGGTGCTGACCTGGTGCTTGGCTGCTGTGTTGGACTGGATGAGGGTTAACAAATTGAAATTGAATCCAGATAAGACAGAGGCTCTCCTGGTCAGTCGAAAGACTGAACAGGGCATAGAGTTACAGCCTGTGTTAGACAGGGTACATTCCCCCTGAAGTCACAGGTTCACAGTTTGAGTGTGATCCTGGACTCATCGCTGAGCCTGGAACCCCAGGTTTCGGCGGTGACCAGGGGAGCATCTGCACAGTTAAAACTTGTGTGCCAGCTGCGCCCGTACCTTAGGAAGTCTGACTTGGCCATGATAGTCCAGGCTCTGGTTACATCCCGTATAGATTACTGCAACGCTCTCTACGTGGGGTTGCCTTTGAAGACTGTTTGGAAGCTGCACTAGTCCAACGGACCGCAGCTAGGCTGATAACAGGAGCGGCATTCAGAGAGCGTACAACTCTTATGTTATGCCAGCTCCATTGGCTGCCAGTTTGCTACCGGGTACAATTCAAAGTGGTGGCTTTAACCTTTAAAGCCCTAAACGGTTCTGGTCCAACTTACCTGTCCAAATGCATCTCTCCCTATGAACCATCGAGATGTTTAAGATCATCCGGAGAGGCCCTGCTCTCGGTCCTGTCTTCTTCGCAGGCGCAATTGGCAGGTTCAAGAGACAGGGCCTTTTCAGTGGTGGCTCCTTGGCTTTGGAATGCCCTCTCTAGTGACATCAGATTGGCCCCCTCCCTCCTGACATTTCACAAGAAAGTCAAGACCTGGCTGTTTGAGCATGCATTTGCTGATGAAATATAACGTTTTAATTTGATATATGGAATGACGACGATGTGACGGAAAGTGATTTCAACGTGATGCTGAGAACTGTAATTATTTGTTTTTAATTGCTAATTGTTGTGTTATATGGTTATTGTTTTGTTTGTTTTGGTCGTGTTTTGATTGGAGGGCAGAGATTGCCTTGTGTAAACCACCCCAAGTCACCTTCAGGCTGAGAGGGGCGGTATAGAAATGTGATATATAAAATAAATAAATAAATAAATTTTATGATGTTTTAAATTGTAATTTGGCATTGAATCCTTGCTGTTAACTAGCCTGAGTCCCTCTGTGAAGGTAGAGAAGATCAGTTTATAAAAGTTTTAAATAAATAAATAAGGACTGGTGTGTGGGGAAAGGAGAAGAGAATGAGTAAGAAGAGAGAAAGAGCATTAATTTTCTCTAGCAATGTAGTTGCAGGCAGGGTTGAGATATTCAAATTTCCAGAGAACCTCTGGGCCATACAATATGACATTTTGCTCTGTAGCACTCCAAAGTTAAATTGGGGGGATGCATGGGTTTGTTCTTTGGGATGGGAATGAACTAAGGGAAACAACCACCAAGGTATAAGAAGAAAAAGACTATACACATAGAAAATAAGTCATAGTGAGGACACAAGAAAGAGCAAGTGAGAGAAGAGTTGAACAGATTGAGGGAGGAAAGAAGGATTTCTAACCCTTGTGAAGCTGGACATTTCAGCAGTTGAGAAACAGGGGCCAAAGAAATCAGATTGCAGCAGCATTAAGGAAAGAAGCCTTCTTTTCACTGGACTGATCAAATTAATTATGCTAAAAAGATGAAAATGGAGAGAAGTAAAACAGAATTAGCCCCTCAAATAGTCCTTGGGGCAAAGCTAGGAATGACACTACTTCAGAATGATCCAGTGATATTTACAAATCAGAAACTCGTGCCGCGTTCCCTCTGGCTCCTGCTGACACGGTTTTGTCTTATCCTTATGGACTTGTGCAGACGTATCACAACATATGGGGACCCTGGGTGCAAATATAGAACTCTGTGTTGCTGTTGTCACTGCAAATGGAATCCCTTCAAAGAAGTTTCAGTAATTATTAACACTGATTTTTGATCCAACCGTTTTATGTCATTTTTAAAGCTATTTACATAATGTGAATTTTTGAATGTGAAGTGGGGAGAAGTGCAGCTGAGGGCTCAGCTCAGCATGGAAACTCCATAATTGCAGAAGTATCTAAGGCAGTGATGTTTTTAGTAGGTAAATAAGGAAAGGATGTTGATCAAGCCCATAGCCCAAGGGGGGTGGGTGGGTGGTTTACAGGTTCATACACACACATACAAAAACATTTCATGTTAAAAGAAACCAGGTTCACTTATGAAATTTAACTAATTAACCAAATCCCCACACTAAGTCCATGAGAAGCAAAGAGAAAAAAAAGAGTTCCTCTAGAACTGCAACACTATATCAACTAAATTTTGATAATTTATTCACACTATCATTAGCTACCTTTTCATCAATTCACATTGTAATAGCTGCAATAGCCAACATAGTAGAAGGAACCAGGTTTCAGTGAAACATATGTTTAATCAACATTTTTGACATGAAGACAACGTAACCCCCCGAAACAGACATCAGAATCAGACTCCCCAGGTTAAACTCCATAAGAAATATGTAAGTTAAAATACAATTTATGATGTTTCCAAATATACAACAACTATAATAATTTGTGCTTTCTTTAAAAGTTGATACTTTAATATATCCTAAACCAGCGTTTCTCAAACTGGGGATCGGGGGCCCTAGAAAGAGGGTCACAAGGGGGTGTCAGAGGGGTCACCAAAGACCATCAGAAAACAGTATTTTCTGTTAGTCATGGGAGTTCTGTGTGAGAAGTTTGGTCCAATTCTATCATTGGTGGGGTGCAGAATGCTCTTTGATTGTAGGTGAACTATAAATCTCATCTTAAAACTGCCTAGTATACTCATCCTCAAACACAGAATGAACTAATAAACATTTGTGGTGATAAGATAGTCCAAAAATTGTTGAAAGACGCAATATATCACAGTGTTTCTCTGCTGTGGCAGAAAGAAATTTGGCTGTGAATAGAACCTCAGAACAGTTATCACTCTCGGTAAAGTACGTTGATGTTGAAGCTGCAAGAATAGGATAAGACTTTACAGACTTTGTGAAGATAAGTGTTATGACAGGTATAGGACTTACAGGCATTGATTTGAAAACACTGGAAAAAACTGGGCTGAATTTGCAATACTTGTGTGGACAGGGTTATGACTGAGTCGCTATGAGTGGTGCACAGGCCATTATGCATACGGCATTAAATGTTTGCCACTGCGTGTTGTGAACCATCCTGAGTCCCCATTGAGGAGATCGGGTGGGCTAGAAATAAAGATTGTTGTTGTTATTATTAGTATATTGCAGAAGTATCTAATGGGTGTCTCCATCCACTACAGTGCTCTCTCACTAAATCTAGCCTTGCAGCATTTCATCTGTCAGAAAAGGGCAAGGAACAATATAATCTGTGTGCAATTTCTTCAGAGCATCATCCATCAGACTGGAACAGTTGAAAAAATATATAAGACTGTTTTCCTGAATCAAGAGCAAACAACCTGTTGCCCCTTTGTGAAACTCATTGGGTTGAGTAACATGATGTAGTTTTATGTTTTGTTGAACTGTACAGTTTGGTGGTGAGAACACTTGAAGAACTAAAAGTGAGTCCTCTATACAACAATGAGACTTCTTCTGAAGCTGGACACCTTCTTTTATCTGTTCTGAATGCTGAATTTGTAGTAACCAAACAACCATAAACATTACAAAGAGTAGATATGGACATTTTCTGTTGTCTGCAACATGTCAACAGTCTTAGAAAAAGCTAGGGAGATGGACACTGAAATTGTGAAAGAATTGCAGGAGATCTTTGACACAGCAAGAACAATGGTGGAGTCCATGGGTGGAGAACTTAGGATTCCTTGCATCTGTTCATGGCAGACTTATAAAGTCAATATGCAGGCAACTTCACAAACACCAATGGAATAATAATAATAATAATAATAATCTTTATTTGTACCCTGCCACTATCTCCCCAATGGGGACTCGGGGCGGCTTACATGAGGCCGAGCCCAACAACACAACAACAAAGTAAAATCAAACATAAAATATAATATATTCAATTACATAAAACATAAGCTATAAAATACTACAACCAATAAAAATTACAATAAAATAAAACCATTCATGACACAAAACAGTGAGCAGGCTGCATGTACAGATTAAAATAGAAAAGAAAGGGATAAAAACAGGGGGTGAGATAGCAGTGGTGCAAATTATTTGTGAGGGAGAAAACTCTTTCAAACTGGGGTCGAGCAGAAGAACCTTTATGTAAAGTGGAGAGCAAATATTGAGGTGAATGATATCATGATTATATAATTAATCTCCAAAAGCACTGCAGAAGAGCCAGGTCTTAAGATTCTTCTTAAAACTTTCTAAAGTGGGGGCTTTAGAACATTAGAACATTATAGGCTAAATGTGTACATCTCTTTTCTGGACTTTTTCTGCAGTCGGCTTCAATAAAAGTTTACAAGCCATAGGGAAGTAGTTCAGGAACTGCAAGTCTTCCTCCCTATTCATTGTGCTGATTTAAAATCCAACATGTACAAATAACATTACAATTAATGCCCTCAAGATAGTGACACATCAATTGAATTGTTTGACCTGTGTTTTAGAAAATGAAAAAATGCACATGCAGGAAAACCATCAAATACACTGGAAGCATATCTTGCCTGTGATAGGCAGGGTTTTTCCCCCCCGAATGTGAATAAGCTTATTTAGGTTTTTCCAACATTGCCTCTGACAACATCTACAAATGAAAGGTCATTTTCAACTCTCAAACATTTGAAAACATATATAAGAAGCACAATAGGGCAAGAAAGACTGAATGGACTTGAACGCTTGAGTGTCCACCAAAGTTTATAGATGGAGCCTGATTTCTGTCAAAGTGTATTGACACAGTTTTCCAATGTTTCCAACCGTTGTGGTATTATTTTGTAACCACTAAATTACCAATGAAGAGACATTTTCGGGGCGGGGGTAGACTTGAAACTTTGTAGTTAAAATAGAAATATAATTTAATTTAATCTTTATAAAAATATAGAATGAGTATAATTTAAATTTATTTAAATAAAATTTGTGTTATGGACCTATTCTCCATGATTTGGTAAAAAAAATGTTTTAACCCCCCCCCCCCCCATTTTTTCTGGCTACGGGCTTGGTGTTGATTCTACTTCATATGTAAGCTGAAAGTTTTGAGATGTAGAAGCTGGAAAAAAACTGAAAGAATTTCTTTTTACCTGAAAATAATGTATGAAAATGATTTTCCAAGCTATGTAAGAAGATGACTTTTATTTAATACTATTCTTCTTCTTGGCTTTTCTTCACAAACGAAGATTCAGGAAGGACTCATCCCACGCTTTCTACAAGCGCATTGATGACTTTTTCAGAGGTTGGATGTGTCCTTCGAGTCTGTGCACAGAACTGGCCTCACCCTTTAAACCAAAGGTTCATCTGCCGGGGCCTAGCAAGCTTGGACGGTGGCAGCGAGATCCTCAGGTCATAGGTTTGGTTAGAGTTTCCTTCTCTTAGATGGTTGACCTTACAGGGTTAGACAAGCACCATCTGCCCGGGTTTGAAATTAGTTTTCCTTCTCCTAGGATGGTTGCTAAAAGTCTACAGAGTCCATCCTGCCCATTGACGCTCTTTGTCAGACCCTTTGGTTGTGACCTGTCTGGCATGGGAGGCCCTACCAGTGGCTATTATCCCACCACCCACATAACTCACAACTTCATTAGGGTATGCAAGCCTCTCCTCCACAACAAGGGGGCACTAATGGAGAGCATTTAATACTATATACAGTAGCCAATTGTTATAATAGTTCAATGTATAATTATACTCTGAACAAAGTATGTAAACTATACTTGTTACATCAAACATATTGGTTTTATAGCAAATCAAGTTAAAATACATTTTATGTTCGAAACAATAAAATAATATTCACTCTGTAAAGTGTAATCAGAAATGATTTTTTAAATAAAAAAATGATTTTTTAAAAAAAATGCTTCTAAATTTCCAGGAATTATACCTTTCTAACAAGGTATACTCAAGACTAAGTATTTGCCATATGTCAACAAGGCAACATTTGGGCAATTGGATCAAAATCACCAGGGCCAGATGGCATCCACCCCAGAGTTCTTAAGGAACTCAAGTGTGAAATTGCTGAAATTCTAGCCAAAATATATAACCTTTCTCTAAGATCAGGCACTGTACCCGAGGACTGGAGGGAGGCAAATGTAACTCCGATCTTCAAGAAAGGATCCAGGGGTGATCCAGGAAATTATAGGCCAGTTAGTCTAACCTCAGTTCCAGGCAAAGTGATGGAAACCATTATTAAAGAAAAAATTACTAAGCACATAGAAGAACAGGCATTGCTGAAGGAAAATCAACATGGTTTCTGCAAAGGCAAATCATGTCTTACTAACTTGATAGAATTCTTTGAGGGTGTAAATAAACACATAGATAAAGGGGACCCAGTCGATATTGTTTACCCTTGACTTTCAAAAGGCTTTTGACAAAGTCCCTCACCAAAGGCTCCTAAATAAGCTCTTCAGCCATGGAATCAGAGGACAGGTCTTGTCCTGGATTGGAACCTGGCTAAACTGTAGGAAACAAAGGGTGGTAATAAACGGACACTTCTCTGGGTGGAAAGAGGTGAGAAGTGGCGTACCCCAGGGTTCAGTTTTGGGTCCGTTACTTTTTAATTTATTCATTAATGACCTGGATGTAGGAGTGAATTCTGAGGTAGCAAAGTTTGCAGACGACACTAAGTTATTCAGGGTAGTTAAAAATGAAACTGATTGTAAAGAGCTCCAGAAAGATCTCTTGAAATTGAGTGAATGGGCAACCAAGTGGCAAATGCATTTTAACCTAAACAAGTGTAAAGTCATGCACATCGGGGCAAAGAACCCCAACTACACCTACCAATTGATGGGGTCAAAGCTTTCTGAGACAAACCAGGAAAGGGATCTTGGGGTTTTGGTGGACAGCTCAATGAAGATGTCAACCCAGTGCGCAGCAGCAGCGAAAAAGCAAATTCTATGCTTGGCATGATCAGGAAGGGAATCGAAAATAGGTCGGCAAATGTTGTATTGCCTCTCTACAAATCTATGGTAAGGCCACATTTGGAGTACTGTGTACAATTCTGGTCTCCGCAACTTAAGAAGGATATAACGGAACTGGAAAAGGTACAAAGAAGGGCAACAAAAATGATCCAAGGGATGGAGCAGCTCCCTTATGAAACCAGGTTGCAATGCCTTGGTCTTTTCAGCCTTGAAAGACGGCGTTTAAGAGGTGACTTGATCGAAGTGTATAAAATCATGCATGGGATAGAAAAGGTGAATAAAGAAAAAATATTTTCTCTGTCACACAACACTAGGACTAGGGGGCACTCCCTAAAGCTCCAAGGTAGGAAAGTTAGGACTAATAAAGGGAAATATTTCTTCACCCAGAGGGTCATTGGGTTATGGAACTCACTTCCAGAGGAGGTTGTGACAGCGGTCAGCCTGGACAGCTTCAAGGCAGGATTAGACAGATTCATGAATACCAAGGGAATCAGTAGCTACTGAAATGGACATCCAAGTGCCACCTCTGTGTTGATGGAGGCAGGCAGGATTTTCCCGGTACTGGTTGTGGGGGTCGGGAGCAGGTGAGGGTTTTGACCTCCTTTCTGCTAGAGATCCCCGTGTACAACTAGTGGGCCACTGTGTGACACAGAATGCTGGACTAGATGGGCAGAGGCCCGATTCAGCATGGCTCTTCTTATGTTCTTATGTTCTTATGTTCTTAAAAGGTCCATTTTGCCTTCCATCTAGTCAAGCAGAGGTCCTCCAGCTGTTGCTTCTAGCAGCAAGTATTCAGTTTTATACTGAACCTGAGCCATAGAGCCAATTTGGATGACAATATACATCATGTGGCATAGTAACACAACAGGCAGAATATAAATTTAGATCAAGTGGAAATACAGGATCAGTTCACTCATGATTCAAGAATATGTATCTTGCATGTCTCCTGTTTTTCATGCTTTCTTTTCATAGACCCTTTCTTTTCATAGATCCTTGTAGACCCTGCTCATGAAGCCTGCCACAGAGTGGACTGTTGCATAATTCAAATATTCATACTAAACAATTACACTTCAGAGGACAGCCCATGGAAATATGCAAAACCATGACAATGTGTCAACCAGATCATATATGATGGAGAGTCAAATAAAAGTGTTTCCACAAAATAATAAACAAAACATGGTTTCATTTCCTCCTCACCCCACCCCCAACTTTCTTCCAATTCATCATTCACAGTCACATTGTACATTTAAAGAGTAAGCATGCTGTCTGGACATAAGCCAATAGGCTAGGTCTTTTTTTAAAAAAAGGAAAGACACACTAATTAAGTGCAAGAGTAGGACTGAGGTGTGAAAAATACTGAACATAAGTTTCATGACACATTCAAATGTGTAACTGAAAAGGAAATCAGGCTAACCCAAAGAAAATATTTAAAGAGGGATTTAATCCTATGTTAATAGACTTTTGAATAGGCGAACAATTTGAGTATAATTTGTTACAACTTTATTTTCTACAGGTTCTGCAAATACTTGTCTGTTATTTGGGATTTTTGGTCTTAAATGAATGTTTATTAGTACACATTTATACATATGTACTAATAGATGACTAAATGTAAGAATGTTGCCATGGGATATGGAATGTGCACTGTAGTAATTCAAAGTAGTTCAAGAAACCTAACAAAGAATAAGCTTGAAACACTTATGATTTTTTATCAAAAATCTTTTGCAAAACAGTAATCAGCATGCCAACCCTAAAAGATGAATAGAAGACTTTTCTTAATGCCAGTGATAGAATAACAGTAAACTGGCAGGAGTTAGGGCTTTTCAATAAGGAGGTGAAACTGTGCTAGAAAATGGCAAGGGAGTGCTTGAAGACCAAAGTTACAGGAAACAGAATTTATTAGATTTGAAAATGATCAAAAGAAAACAAGCTTTGTTTCCCATGTGGGCAAAGTCTACAAAACATGATGATGGAGAATAAACAGCAATCCAAGCAATTGTGTGAAAGACCCGAGCTTTGTTTGGAGCTGAATACACCTGAAAAAAATATTACTGAATGAAGAGCAATGGAACAGTACCTCTCCTTGCCTTCTGGCACGAAGAAGGGTAATGAAGCTAGAAGAGAAAGGAGAGGAGGAGAAGCTAAATAATGACAATTTCTTTAAATTCTGCAAAGGCTGGTCTAATGACCTTGAACTTAGATGTAACTACAGAAAGGCTAAATCATTGAGTTTAAAGCCAACAATCTTTAGGAGCCATACCATTTAACCATCAACCTCCCTGGAGTTTTAAGATACAGACAAATGTAGCCTCAAGCGCCTAGACACACATGCCACATGAAATCTTCAATTGTTCTAAACAATTATCCCACTGTGGTTAGGCAAAACGCGGTTCTTCCAACATGTGATTCACTGTCGCAGTTGGTGGGGATCAGAGAGAGGGCCGTCTCAGTGGTGGCCCCTTGGCTCTGGAACTCTCTTCCTAGGGAGATCAGACAGGCACCCACTCTGTCAATTTTCCGCAAGGACTTAAAAACTTGGATGTTCCACTGTGTGTTTGACTAGGTAGTTCACCAGAGAATTGGTCCGACCTTATCTAAGTTCCTGCACTTTAGTTTGGGCCTCTTTCCTGTAACCTCAACACTTTAATGGCTAGGGGCATTACCCTTCTAGCCCTGCCCTCTTGAATTTTGCAATTCGGCTCTATTTAGGAATCATTGCACTTACTTTGAGCCCCCTGAACCCAGCATTGATTTTTGTTCAGCCATGATATTGTTTTTATGATGTTGCTCTGTGATTGTGATGTTTTTATTTGATTGCTGTTCGATTTTAATTGTTTGTTTTGTTCTAATCTGTAATTTTCGGGCTTGTCCCTTTGTAAGCAGCCTCGAGTCCCCATGGGGAGATGGAGGTAGGGTATAAAAATAAAATTATTCTAATTATTATAACTGGTGAATCTAATCTAGATTTTAGTCTGAACTTTAAAGAGCTATCCAAAGTATGTCCAAACAGGTTCAACACATTGGATAAAATGTTTAAAGATTGAACTAAAACTTTGAGAGCACCAGTCACCTAAATGTAGCAAGACAGAATTTTTGATCTGTCAAGATATCAATGGTATAATACTATGTCACACAATTTTGGTTCCTGAGTTATAAATGTCATTTCCTAATTGGTTCTATCATAAAAACATGGGGAAAGTCTAGTAACACTTTTGCAGCACATTTT
Source organism: Anolis apletophallus (assembly GCA_030556195.1). Lineage (NCBI taxonomy): Eukaryota > Metazoa > Chordata > Lepidosauria > Squamata > Anolidae > Anolis > Anolis apletophallus. The sequence continues at coordinate 95,753,089 of JARBWK010000005.1, forward strand.
GCTATAGCTTTCCAATAAATATCTCATTGAGTCTCAAACAATTCAACATAGTTTATGGCAGCCACAAAAACAAAGTTTCTGGACTTTCAAAGTTTGACTTTCAAACTAAGTATTGCACAAATTAAACAGAAATAATAATTTCAAACCAGGGACATTTTTTTTAAAAAAATTGTTACATAGTGTAATAGAACAAATGAAAAGCAACGCCATTGCCTTTGAAAAGGGGACCAAATCATGGAAGAATAATATTAAGGATAGATCGCAACAAGAAGGGAGTATGGCACATAAATTCTGGAAGGATCTTAAGACAATTCATCAGTACACAAGGAGCCCAATGGGTTAAACCCTTATGTCGGCAGGACTGAAGACCAACAGGTCAGAGGTTCGAATCCAGGGAAAGCATGGACAAGCTCCCTCTGTCAGCTCCAGCTCCCCATGCAGGGACATGAGAGAAGTCTTCCACAAGGATGGTAAAACATCAAAACATCCAGGTATCCCCTGGGCAACATCCTTGCAGACAGCCAATTCTCTCACACCAGAAGCGATTTGCAGTTTCTCAAGTCGCTCCTGACATGGAAAGAAAAATCGGTACTCATCTTCTCAACTGAAAATAAGATAACTGCAATTTAAGCATATGGGTGTTCTGAGGATAAAATTAAGCTATGTATAGTCAAAAAGCTTTGTTCCTAGAAATAACTTTTTTCACCTTCAGTCACCTGGTTTCCTGCTTACATTTGGGCTTACTGATTAAACACTGGAAAACACAGACTCAATTGCATTAACAAGTAGCGGCTACTAGACTAGACAACTGGGATTTAACCTAGTGATCATTATGGTACTTGTGAAAACACTTCAAGACTGGACCACATTTTTCCTACCATGTTTCAGATTAGCCTTGAATATTATGTCTTGGATTGTTTGACATGGGTTGTTTTACTTCTAAGTAACCTAAGACTTAGGAAGACATTTCTATTAATCCAGGGTTCTTGTTTTCCTGCTAACATCACATTGCTTTCCTATTTGTATTCAGTTTCACTGGAGGAAACAGAGTACATGAATCACTAAAATACTGTCATCAGAGTTCTTGTGTTCCTACACACAACAAATCCATTTTCTGAGCCAAATAACAAATTGTTCAAGTTGTTGTGGTGATTCTAATAAAATGCACACATAAAAGGTACCGTGGTTGAGCTACTCAATAACATTCCAGTTGTTCTGCTGCATTGATGAAACTGTACTAAAGGCTAATGCTAGACTTCTAAAAATACAGAGAAGATCAATTGTCCTTCAGATGCATCATATTATTCTTTTCCCAACAGTGGTCATATTCACACCCCTAGTAAGCTGTATAAAACAACAGAGAATATTTTTCTTTTAACCATTAATCACTATCCTCAAATAATGGAAGGAAGGAGCTGTGTCTTTGTGGCAGATCATTTGCTTTACATACAGAAGATCTCCACCATCTGTGGTTTCTCCCATTCAAAGGAAATCAATCAACCAATTGTGATGAAATTGCTGCTCATTGGAATAAGAGTGCAGCTAAATGGCCTAACATTTAATTTCCTATATGGCAGCACAATACATTCAACCAAAGGGATAAAATGTATGGTTTGCTCATCGCCAAATTTAATAATACTGTTCTCGGTTATAATTTTTACAAGGTACACACAATACTTGGCTTTATGGTGCTGCCATCCATATAAAATCAAAAAGTATAATGTTATTATCTAATGGAGAATGATTGCCATCATTCGCTTAGACCTTTGCCAACCTTTACAATGATTCAATGGTTTCTGCAGTTATAGCCAAATTCCACATGGGGCACAAGAAGATTACAAATCATTTTGTCTAAATAAAGAACTAGGTTGATTCTTTGCCATTAAAAGTAATTCAAACATAATGATCTGAATCCTTTGAAAAATGACTGTCATTCATTATAAAATGGGTGAAAAGCAAAAATGCACAAGTAATGTGTACTAAAGTCTTACTTTAAAAGGCAAACATTATGCACATAATTATGCACATAATATGTATAAGCTCCAAATGCCTTCCTCTGTCGGTAACCCGGAAGCTCAGGCTGGTGCAGAACACTGCCGCCCGGCTCCTGTCTGGCACCCCAGCAGGATGCCACATAACACCCATCTTGCAGGATCTGCACTGGCTGCCTATTGAGCACCGGATTACCTTCAAAGTGTTGGTTCTTACCTTTAAGGCCTTACACGGCCTGGGGCCAGCGTATCTGAGGGACCGTCTCACCCCATACTACCCTTCGAGATCACTTCGTTCGGAGGATTCCAACCTCTTAGCTGTTCCCTCCGCTAAAATGGCCAAAAGGACTGCCACTCGCCGTAGGGCTTTCTCGGTCATAGCACCGATATTGTGGAACGCCCTTCCGGCAGCTACACGGGCCATTCATGATTTACTCCCGTTTAGGCGGGTGTGTAAGACTCACCTCTTCCGGCTGGCTTTCCAGGTGTAGGCCCAGCGGGATCAATAGTGCCAGACCGCCCTTAAGTACTGCAATGTCGTAGACTGTGGTTTTAATGATGTTTTATCTTGTATTTTTATCTTGTATTCTATGCTGTATTTTAGATTGTTTTAGATTGTATTTTAGATTGTCTGTGTATACTGTATACTGTTTGCTTCCTGGCTGTGAGCCGCCCCGAGCCTGTTTGGGAGTGGCAGCATAGAAGCCGAATAAATGAATGAAATGAAATGTACATAGAAGGAGAGGCAAGAACACTCTGTAACAAATATTTGAGTGTAGAAAGAAATGGGGTAAAAAGGAGGGAAGAGATGTTAGAGCAGCAGAACATCTTCAAAATCAGATATTTTGAGCTATGTAGAGACCATTTTCAATTTTGTCAGCATTTCAGCATGTAAATTTTCAAGCTCTACCTTCACGATAAAACTGTGGTCAAGACATGTTTTTATACAAGATTATTTGAATTACATCAGTAGCATTACAACTGTAAAGTTGTACTAATTTTCAACAGAGTCACATTACTACTACCGTGTTTCCCCGAAAGTAAGACAGTGTCTTACTTTCTTTTTATCCCCAAAAGCCCCACTATGTCTTACTTTCGGGGTATGTCTTATATTGGAAAAAAATTATCGAATTTTTTGTTTTAACCATAAAATTAACATTTATTAACAATTTGAACAGTATTGTATTCACCACAAAACATGTCTAGGGGCTAAAATATAGCATACGGTATAAGCACTGCTTGTGGTTCCGTATCACAGTCTCCCATAGGGTTACAGCCCCATACAGTATCCCACACAGCCTTCCATAGGGTTACAGCTCCATACAGTATCCCACACAGCGTGTTTTTGTATGTTGTCCATGGTCCTGAAGCAGGAGGCGGCAGTGACAAGTGCAGGGGACAGCGCGGTGACGTATGGAGAGGGGACGGCGCAGGCGTGGGCAGGAGGCGGCGCTCATTTGGATCAGACGGAGGCGGCAGACGCAGTGACATATGGAGGGGGCAGCGCGGAAGTGGGCAGGAGACGGCGCTCATTAAGATCAGAGGGAGGTGGTAGATGCGACGACGTATGGAGAGGGGGACGGTGTGGACATGGGCAGGAGGCGGCGCGCAGCTACGGTAGATGAGAGGGAGGCGGCAATATGTCTTACTTTCGGGGTATGGCTTATATTAGCCGACCCCCCTGAAACCCCCGATACATCTTACAATCGGGGGTGTCTTACTATCGGGGAAACAGGGTATTTCGAACAAAAGTAAAAGATTAATTAAAAAATCAATAGTTCTGTTTATGGCATTCAAATTATCTCTTGTGTTATACTTTCCGTGTATTTTGCTTTGTTATTGTTTGTTTATTTAATTTTTTATTGTTTACATGTTTGTTATCATTTATTTTGTTTATAGTATTATATTGTAAGCTTCTCTGAGTCCCTTCAAGTAGAGGGGGCAGAATATAAACAAAGTTGTTGTTATTATTATTATATTTTACTGACACAAAACCACAGTATATCACAGCAAACAAGATATATATGCTGGATTTTGTATCAAAAAATCACAAGTCAAACATTCCCAAGCGTCTAGGACTGTGTGATATATTTCTGAATGATGCGCGCAGATCCAAGGAAGGTGGCCTTTTGCAGTTGACAGATCATGCAGTTCAATTTTGAGGTCTTGATAATGACTGAGTTTTTCCGGTTGTTTTTCCTCAATGCGGCTGTCACCCGGTATGGAGATATCAATAATCCAGACTTTTTTCTTTTCCACAATCATGATGTCTGGAATATTGTGTTCCAAAACTTTGTCAGTCTGGATTTGAAAGTCCCACAGTATTTTTGCATGTTCATTTTCTTTGAGCTTTGCAGGTTTATGACCCCACCAATTCTTTACTACTGGGAGGTGGTACTTATAACATAAGTTCCAGTGAATCATTCGGGCCACAGAGTTGTGTCTTTGTTTGTAGTCCGTCTGTGCAATTTTCTTGCAACAGCTGAGGATATGGTCCATGGTTTCATCAGCTTCCTTTCACAGTCTGCATTTTGGGTCATCAGCTGATTTTTCGATCCTGGCCTTAATTGCATTTGTTCTGATGACTTGCTTCTGGGCTGCAAGAATCAGGCCTTCTGTCTCCTTCTTCAGTGTCCCATTCGTGAGCCATAACCAGGTCTTCTCCTTGTCAACTTTTCCTTCAATTTTGTCAAGGAACTACTCATGGAATGCTTTGTTGTGCCAGCTGTCAGCTATGGTTTGGAGTGCAGTTTTCTTGTACTGATTCTTTGCTGTGCTTTGAGAAGTTTCCGACTACTGACTTCAATTAAAGCAGGTTCTTGGCTTTCCTTGACATATTTTTCTTCTTCAACTGTTTGTTTGAATTGTAAGAGTCTTCTGCCACCAGACCTTCTAGGCAAATAGAGCCGGTCAACATCACTACGAGGATGCAGTGAATTATGAATGGTCATGAGTTTTCTTGTTTTTCTGTCCAAATTGTCCAGTTCTGCCTGCCTGTGTCCAGTTTATGATGCAAGCAGTGTATCTTATGACAGGTATGGCCCAGGTGTTTATGACCTTGATGGTATTGCCTCCATTGAGCTTGCTTTTGAGAATTTTTCTGATTCTTTGAATGTATTCTTTGCTGACCACAGTTTTCACATGTTCATGTTTGATGTTGTCCAGCTGTAGTATGCCCAGATATTTATAGGTCTCTGGCTGGTGACACTTTATTGCTTGGCCATTAGGCATATTTATGCCCTCACTTTCAATGATTTTCCCCTTCTTCGGTGCCACTGTCAAACATTTGTCAAAACCAAACTCCATATTGTTATCAGTGCTAAAGATTCGGACAGTGTTAGTCAGAGACTGGATTTCAGTTTCAGTTTTCCCATACAGCTTCAGGTCGTCCATGTACAGCAGATGTGAAATTTTGTAAGATTTCTTAGACGTTTGATAGCCAAGGTTTGTTTTTTGTAAGATTGTTGACAGAGGGATCATGGATGAAAAGCAATGGGGATAATGAGTCTCCCTGGAAAATTCCTCTCCTGATGTTGACAAGTCCGTAGTTTTCATTTCCAACAAACAGTTCAGTTTTTCCAGTGCTTTATCATATTTTCAATAAAAGTGACAACACTTTTACAAATCCCAATGGTGTCTAGCACTTGATGACCCCACTGTGTGGGAATGAGTCAAAGGCTTTTTTGTAGTCAATCCACCTCATGTGAAGATTGATTTTTCAGCTTTTGTAGTTCTCCAGAATCATTTTGTCAATTAATAACTGGTCTTTGTGCCCCTGCTTTTCTGTTTATTGCCTTTCTGTTCATCTGGCAATATGTTATTTTCTTCAAGATAATCTTGATTTCTGTCAGCTATGATGCCGGTTAATAGTTTAAACATAGTGGGCAGACATATTATCAACCTGTAGTTTCCTGGTGCTGGATCCTTTTGTATCAAATTTGTTCCCCCAGTTTTTACCCATTCACTGATACTTCCTTTTTGCAGCATCTCATTGATCCCCCCCCCCTCATATGGGTGTCATCTTGTTGTGGTGGGGGGGCCTAACTGCTCCAAGGATGCCGAGAGCTATGCTAGCGGTAGTGTAACTACCAGCAGGTTCAACCAAGTCAGAGAGATCTCAGCTGAGGAGTGGAACTAAGACCATCTAACCCATTAGCATTATGGAGAAACAAACCAAAACAAAGTCTATATTGGCTCGGTCGTTGCCTAGGATAAAAAGGACCACGGTGGATGCTGCTGATTCTGGACATCCATCAACAAGTGGGCTACAGAATCAAAATACAAATGAACAATCACAGAAGCAGCAGAAATATACAATGCCAGAAAACCATACAGTAATTATTATTATCCCTGACATCTCTGTCTCCAGTTTCACCAACCCCCATGCATTCATGAATATTCTCTATGTAACTACTGCACCCCCATTTGTTTGATCGCTGATTGTTTGAAGAATGGGACAAGTAGGCGAACAGTACAACGGATGATGGAGGAGGAGAATTAGCATACTTCTCTTTTTGATTGCTGATTCAATACATGTCCAAAATAAGTCGATAAAAAATTATGTACACACATTCATTTGCATAAATGTGCTGTAGGTCCTCCATGTAAAGAAAGCCAATCCAGTTTCTTGACAAATCTTTTCTTCCTTACCACAAGTATTGGCTGTACTTACTGAGGAATTCTGGGAGCAGCAATCCAAAAGTCTTTGTATCATATGCAAAGATTTCTAAGAGGTCACACTGTAGCTAGATGCAACAGGCACTATAGCCAGGTGTTTGTGGTGTTTGCAGCAGATTTAGAGTGGGTGCCTTATCAGCTCAACAGATCTAAGAATTACATGTATTAAAAGTACTTTAGTTGTTTTTTCCTGACAAATTTAGCTTTCTGTAAGGTACAGAAACTACCATAGAGGACTTTGAGGTATGAAATATTAATCTTTTAAGACCTAATAGCACAATATGCCAGTAATGGATACAGACAAAACAATAATAATTTGCAGAAGTTGCCTTGGATATTTTTAGAAGTGGAGCTTCACACACACACAATACTTACAATATAGTTTTGCAAAGTGAGTCTGAAATTGTTATTGCCTTTATACTGACCGATTTAATTTCAGATTCCACACAAACAGGTATTAGCTGGTTTAGCCACTTGAAAATTCTTTAGCCTGTTATATATGGTGCAGCTCACCTACATACTTAGTGTAGTGCCATTGGACATATTAATCAGGTCCGCTAAAGATGCTTCCCTGCACACCGCTTGATAAATAATATCCACTTCAGAGCTGAGTATGTATGAGCAAAGGTTAATGGTCTGGCTGATGCATTGTTTCATTTACACTGGCTGTGATTCAGTTTGCTGGCACTGAAATGGGACAAGAGACCATATGCTGGATGACACATGTTATAGAGTATTGGCGGCCAAGAGTTTTAACTTTACTCCCCAAAGAACAAGAGCTTAAAGAGAAATGCAGTATCCAGTCTGGAAAGAAGTGTGCATTCTGTTAACTGCTGGTCACATAGACATCATTTCCTAAAAGTCTGTCAGTCTGTGTTTCTTTCTTTCCTCCTTCCTTAATGTTAAATCTTTCAGATACACATTTCTGAAAAGAGCACTCATGTGTTCACTCCTATGTGAACATTGGTAGGCTTCAGAAATATGAATAAATTATCAAATTAGATTATTATAAGTATAGTAGCCAGCAGCTGGGTTTGTACATAGTTGTAATCAAAGTTGTAGTTTATTGTGTCCACACAAGCTCCCACCAAAATGTATGACTTATTAGTCAACTGTAAATTACTGTTAAAAGTCATAGTCTATTGTTGACTTATGAATTCTGGTATGCTTAAAGCATGATTTGGAAATGAACCTAGGCAGGTATAGTTAAAGAAGCAGTGCAGTGGTTCTCAACCTGTGGGTCTCCAGATGTTTTTGCCTTCAACTCTCAGAAATCCTAACAGCTAGTAAACTGGCTGGAATTTCTGGGAGTTGTAGGCCAAAACACCTGGGGACACACAGGTTGAGATCCACTGCAGTAGTGTATTATGCAAACATGGCCAGATAGTGTAAGAAGATAACACAACATCAGTGGCAAAAGTTGGTATTTATCAAAAGAGACTAGTGTGTAGGAGTGATATCAATTTTTAAAAACTTATATGCACTATTTTTATAGGTATAATGACAAACTGCTGTTAGGTGGACCCTCATCCCTACTCACATACCAATGCTTCATTCTATTTGTAATCTCCATCTTTGATCTGACTGTAAGTGTGGACCTCATGGCACCAACATCTAAACTAATTGTTGGACTTTTCTGGTTCTCACTCCTTCGTCTACAATTGATCCTGATTAAGAATTCTGGAAAAAAGGAAACCACTAAAACATTTGTAGCATTTATTGTATTGATTGATTGTGAACTTTGTTCTGAAAAAGATTGTTTTTAAAAATCACAAGATTATTAAATATAGATTGTGAAATCACTACACACAAAAATTAATCAATTTGTGTTTAACAGGAGCCATTGTAGGCAAAATGCAAATTACTTGAATATAATTTAGTACTTTTTTTAAAGCAAAAAAAATCATTTTACACTGATACTCATTACAGCTTTCTTGGTAAAACATGACATACAAACATATGTTTGTAAATGTTGATGACCACTTTGTTTATGGAAAATTAACTTTGTGAAATTATAATTATAGAAAGGAAGTATGTTTCTGTGTGTGGATATGTGTGTGGCGGGTAAATGTATTTTACCTTTTATTTGTCAGCTGTTTGTTTTGCTAAAGTAATTCATCTCTAAAGTCAATCCACCCCACCCCACACAGTGTTCAAGGCAATTATTTGCAGGCAGAAAAGAGGGGTAGAACAGAGAGAAAAGGGAAATTCATTTCCTTTTCTGACTACTTCATCCATTCCCAAACTATATTTCTTTAAAAGTGCTTCTGTTTCAGCTCAAATAGTATTTTCAGTGTCGTTGTACAAATAAAAACGGACTGAAATTTTGCCTCAAAATCTGAACCACACTCCACATTCAGGGTTGCACATTAGGGCATCCCCTGCCCCCAAAGAATATTGTGGCCCCGTGAAATTTTCTTTCAGTTCCCAAATTGTTGTTGAGTACTGCTCACCCACCCCCTCATATCCCCCAGTCAAATTAATAAAGATATGAAATTGGAACCGTGGCAGAGATGCCAGCAGGGAGTAGGAGCCCAAAGCTCAGCTGGTCAACTAGTAGCAGCTGCTACTAAAACCAAGGATACTTTTTATCTAAACCCACTTTCACCCTTTATCACAAAGTAACCCCATAATTTCTGAATCTTTGTGTCCTTTTTGCCTTCTGTGTCTTTCTCCTTTTTACCTCTTACAGCTCACCCCGGTAACCGCTTGGCCCCCACAGCCCTAGGAGCAGGGCTTCCTCTATTCTTCTCCCCTAAATATCAACCTCCTTTACCCTATCTAACCTCCATAGCTACCCCGGCTTCCACAATTGGGTTGCCTGATATCATCATTTATGTTTGATATAAACTTTTGGAGATATGAAGTCACCAATCAAGACTCATGTAATCTTTCATTGGCACCTCTTGAACCTAGAATTCTCTCCAGTGTTTTCCTGGTCATCACGTCAACAATAGACTCAAGCACCGATCACATCTGGCATCAATCCATCGATACTGATTCCCATAAAACCAGCTGTACAAGGGATAACAGGACCCTGAGTGATTGGGCCACTCTCCCTTTGTGCAGCCACATGGACACAAAAAGAACATTAATCACCTGACACTCTTCCCCCATACTGGGAGGTCCTGCCTTGCTTTCCAGGATGTCATTTCCCCTTTCCCAGTGATGGGAAATTTCCGTAATCCCATCACTTTGGACAATAATCTGACATGGACTACAATGGACAAAGAAGCTAAAGAACTGTATCAAAAGTATTTAGTAGTCATAGAAATATATAAAACATACATACGTGCACCCAATAGATGTGACAAATGATAGGCAGGAATGCCAGGACCTGCTCCTCAAAATTATTAATTTACGGAACTTCCTGTGACTGCTCTATGGTCTACATAGGCCAGACAAAAAGGGAATTAAAATCCAGATTCATTGAACACCGTTCAAAAATTAATAGAGGGTGCACAGATTCTGCCTTTTGCTCTCATTGCCTCCACAAGAAACATACTGCAGACTCCTTGCGAGTCAGAGTTCTGGAGAAAATCTCCCCCAAACCACACACAGATGTATCTACATTATTAACTAAAGCAGAAATAAAATGGATAATCCTCCTTGATTGTGAGTGGCCATGTGGTCTCAATGACCCCATCAATTTACACACCCTTCTAATTTGATACTATAAATACTCACCTGTATTCTGATACCACTCACCTACGGGTCACCCTATTTCTCCGAAGCAGGGTTATGATCAGTCGCACATTGCAATTGGTATGTATAGCCTTTTACATTTCTGTTCCTTGACCTATCTTTGACATTGTACTTATGATGGTATATTTTATCTCTGTAGTAAATATGGGACGCTGTTATCTCTATACAATGCCTTGATAAAGCCAATTGGCGAAACAGTTTTTGTGGCCAAAAAGTTAGCGAATGCTCTCCGTTGGCGTACTGCTTAACCCGATCGCATTCTGAGGAGGCTCCAAACTACCGCCTCCCGCGTGCTGGAATCTTTCCCTTCAAGTCTTCATTTCCCTAACCTTCAAGAACTGTCCTTTATTCCACTGTTGAATTTACTATTGCTTCACCTAATACAAGTGACTCTTCTGGACACTAAGGATTTATTCTCCATTTGGACTCCATTGCGGATTTACACCATCGTGTAATGGAACTCTATATGTAATACGGACTTTTCCCTGATTGATTTTTTCATTGCTATTATGCATTTTCTGGGAGGATTCTTGCGTCCTTGTGTCCTGGCATTCCTGCCTATCATTTGTCACATCTATTGGGTGCACGTATCTATGTTTTATATATTTCTATGACTACTAAATACTTTTGATACAGTTCTTTAGCTTCTTTGTCAGTTTCGCTTATACTTGTGTTATAGCTCTGCTCTTTCTGTTTGCATGGACTAAAATGGACACAGGCACAATGGGTGCCCGACCCACCTTAACTCACAATACAAACAACCCCATAACCATCAGGGACCTAATGGCCCTGCTTTGTTCGTCTCAAGATAGAGATAATGTGATTCACTCAAAAACTATGTAACTTTTTGTCTCATGGGTCATCCTGCCATTGGAGAGCAGAAATCTGCATTGGACATGGAGAACTCTCCCTGATTGGCTGACAGGTGCTGCAATCCTGTCTCACAGTGGAAATCCTCCGAGCTAGCTGTGATGTCAAGACTGGCTCTGCCAATCAGCGCAAAGTTGGCCCCAGCTGGGCATGAGTGGTAAAAACTATTTATTTATTTCCACCATTTCTACTCCCCTCTTCTCAACCCCCGAGGAGGGACTCAGAGTGGCCTAACAACGGCAACAATTCGATGCCAAAAACACAGTATATATATAATAGAAAACCAAAAACAGTCAGAATTAAAATACATTAAAATACAGTTAGCATTAAAATACATTAAATACAATTAGCATTAAAATACATCATATACCTTCACATAAGTTAAAAACAGTATTCCGTCCATAGTAAAAGCATTGGGCCATGTCCACCAGCTTGCCATTACAATCCAATCTAAAGTGCTGCATCATGCTAATGTGCAAACACCTTGTCCCATAGCCAGGATTTAACTTTTTTCCTGAATGCCAGGAGGGATGGGGTTGATCGTATATCAATTGGGAGTGCGTTCCACAGATGGGGAGGCACCACCGAGAAGGCCCTATCTCTCGTCCCCACCAACCGCATTTGAGAAGTAGGCGGGAGTGAGAGCAGGGCCTCCACGGATGATCTTAAATTATGAGGTGGGACGTAGCGGCTGATACGTTCGGACAAGTAAACTGGGCCAGAACCGTATAGAGTTTTAAAGGTCAAAACAAGCACTATGAATTGAGCTTTGAATTGAACAGGCAGCCAGTGAAGCTGACACAACAGGAGGGGTGGTATGCTCCCTGTATGTAGCTCCAGTTAGTAATCTGGCTGCCGCACATTGGACTAATTGCAGTTTCCGAACGGTCTTCAAAGGCAGCCCCACGTAGAGTGCGTTGCAGTAATCTATTCGGGATGTGACCAGAGCGTGGACGACCGTAGCCAGATCAGACTTGCCAAGGTACAGGCGCAGTTGGCGCATGAGTCTTAACTGTGCAAAAGCTCCCCTGGCCACCGCCGAGACCTGAGGTTCCAGGCTCAGCAAGGAGTCCAGGATCACTCCCAGACTGCGAACCTGCGTCTTCAGGGGGAGTGTAACCCCATACAACACAGGCTGTAACCCTATGCCCTGTTTGGCCTTTCGACTGACCAGGAGGACCTCTGTCTTGTCTGAATTAAGTTTCAATTTGCTAGCCCTCATCTAGTCCGACACAGCAGCCAAGCATCGGTTCAAAGTCTGGACAGCCTCCTTGGTGACAGGTGGAAAGGAGTGACAGATCTGGATGTCATCTGCGTACAGATAACTCTGAAACTCTGAATGATCTCTCCCAGTGGTTTCATGTAGATGTTAAATAACATCGGGGACAGTACTGAACCCTGAGGGACTCCACAAGACAACAGTTGCAGAGCCGAACAGGGGTCACCCAATGACACCTTCTGGGTACGACCCTCCAGGAAGGATTGGAGCCACTGCAAAGCAGTACCCCCAAGCCCCATTTCTGCAAGGCAACCCAGAAGGATACCGTGGTCAATGGTATCAAAAGCCTCTGAGAGGTCCAGCAGAACCAACAGGGACACACACCCCCTGTCGAGTTCCTGGCATAGATCATCTACCAAGGCGACCAAGGCTGTTTCAGTACCATGTCCCAGCCTAAAGCCAGACTGTATGATCAAAAATTATGTTTTATTATGCAGTGTGTGTGTTAACCCAACATCCACTACCCAGAGTTCAAATGCAAAAGTCAGACCAGTAGTAAAAGTGAACAGAAAATCTTTACTCTTTACTTTGCAGAAAAAAGCAAAACTGGCAATGTTGCATATAAAATAAGAAGTGCAATAAACTTACACAGTCTTTGTAAGAAACATAAAATAGAACATCTTCATCTTTACAGCAAATGATAGATTTAAAATAAACCTGAAGTAAATGCTATTATACCATAGCTATCTCCAAAATGCTCTCCAGAGTCAAGCCTTTGTCCATAGGTCTCAGACTAAAAGGTTTCTTCAGGATTTCTTCTTCGGGATTTCTCCATCAGCATTTCCTGCTGGAACTCCTTGCTGGACAACCAGAATGTATTCAAACAAACTCAAACAGATATAGCCCTTGGGTGTGGTGCAAAACTGCTGGTTGACCTACTTAGCCAGCTGAACAAGATAATTACACATAATAAGGTTTTTCTTCACACACTCATATGGTCCTGCAAGGACTTACCGTAATATCCCTCCTTGTGTTAATAAAAACCTTTACAAATCAAACTCAACAATTCCTAAATCCTCTAAGACCTGGTTATGTTTTTGCACTACTAATGGTTTGGTTAAAATATCTGCAAAGTTCTCTGTAGTACTACAACAGGTCAGTGAAATTTTACCATCTCTTACAGTATCCCTGACACAATTGTACTTGATGTCTATGTTTGCTCCTGTTCTTCACCCTTGCTTGTGTGGCCATTAAAATACAAGTTTGGTTGTCTTCAAAAATATTAGTTGGTTCATCAACAGGAATTTGTAAATCTTTAAACAATTGTTTAGAACACGTAACTCTGTGTATGCCAGAGATAGAGCACCAAACTCAGCTTCGCTTGAACTAAGAGCCACATAACTTTGCTTCTTAGATTTCCAGTCTATAACTGAGCTACTAAACTTAAACAAAACACCTGTTGTGGATTTCCTGTCAGGACTGTTTTCAAAATCACTATCAACATAGCCTTCCATAATTAACGAATCGTCCGGATTCAAAACTAAACAAAATTTTAAAGTTTATTTTAAATATCTCAATACCCTCTTGATACCATCCCACGCTGCTGTGGTTGGGTTACTTGAGTACCTGCTCAAGAAATTAACTGAAAATGCAATATCAACACAAGTATAATTACTAACATACAAAAATTGACCAATTTCACAACTTCCTCATATGTTTGAGGCTCATTGATAAACACACCCTGACTTGCTGGATTTTGAATCTGTCAGGTGCCTTTCTTATTCTGGTGGTTCTTCCAAGGCTTGTGCTTTGGCTAGCTTCTTCTCCAGAATTTTGTTCTTCTTTTACCTCTACCTCATCTGAAGAACTAGAACTAGTTCTCTTCACACTCTTAGCTAGAGGTCTACTCGAGGATTGAGGACTTGTTGTTTGTAGCAACCCAGCCTTTAGCCCAGCCCCCAGCCCAGCCCCCAGCTCAGCCAGGGGGATCAGGGGATGCCCCGGGGGTCCCAATTGCTCTGGACCCGATTGATGGGGATTCAGGTGAACTGGATGAGGGGGCTGTTGGGCCTGCATCTCCAACAGAGAGCTTGCAATGGGATGATGATTGGCCTGATGCCTACGAGGACGTGGAAGGTCAGTCTGACCCAGATTCAGATAACTGGTATGAGAAACCAGGTGGGCGAGGTTCCCAAGAACGAATCTGGGAACCCGCGGGGGATGAGTCCATGGAGACAGATGAGGAGGATGCTTCCCATGAAGATAGCGAGGCAGCTGTGGAAAGGGAGGGAAGGAGTTTTGACCACAGAAGGAGCATTGAGGCTCATAGAAAGGGATGGCGTCAAAGCCTAGAGCGTCGCTGGTCTCACAAAGGAGGAGATTAAATATACGTTCTGTGGGAACGGATCCTCAGTTGAACAGCCACTTCTGATCTAAAGGAAGTGTAGCGTTCCTGATCCCTGAAGCCAGAATGGGCTTGCCTTGCCTTGCCTTGCCCTGTCTTGCCTTGCCAAGAAACTACCTTGGACCTTGTACCTTGCCTTGCCTTGACCAACGGAGACTTTATTGCCTTGAATCGCTTTGTTTTTATGGACTTTGCTTTTGAGAGATTCCCTGCTTTTACTTGGACATTTTACTGCTGACCATTGGGTCTAATTGCTTTTTACTTGGACATTCTACCTTTTCACCTGTTCTTTATTATTCAATAAATGGTTAATTGATCATTGTCTCTGTGTGTGTGATTAAGGGGCCGGGCCAAGACCCAGCATCATGACATTGTTACACTTTCCTCCTGTTCTGAGGCTTGTGTCTCCTCATGAGTTTCCTCATTGGAGATAGGTAAAAATACCTCATGATTAGCATGGATTTTATCCCAATTCTGAGGATATTGTTAGATCTAGAAATGACGATTGACCCATCATTGACCCATCATTGTTCAAAAATCTCCATGCTTTTGCTTATCCACCATGATAAGCTTCCTGGATTTTTCTTGAACTTTCCTCCTAATTGCTTTAGGCACTAAATCCAAGCTTGAGTCCCAAAAGCTCTCAAGTGACCCAATGGAGGTTTCTTACCATACAAAAGAAAATGAGATGAGTCCTTCCTGAATCTTCATTCGCGAAGAAAAGCCAAGAAGAAGAAGAAGAGAAGAATGTGTATGTCTTACTTGTATGTATGTTTTACTTGTATCATACATGTCATCTTCTTTGAGTAGTTCATCCCTTCTAGCCAGACTGAACAAACTCCTCGGTGGCTTCTTCTTCAACTGGTATGATTTCTTTGATTGGGGAAAATTGGGTCATAGCTTTTTATCTAACCAGGCATGGACTCTCGGCAGCTCGCTACCAGGTTTTGGTATTCGCCGAATGGATCTTGATATCCATGTATTGCGTCGTGCTATCTGTGGTCCGAATCTCTATCTGCAACTGTATTAAATTGTTTGATTTCAAAATGAAAAGCACTCACACCTAGAACTTGCTGGCATTCCTTTGGTAACTTTCTACCCTTTCTTCAAAAATTTAAAATATATTTCTAAAGGATCAGCTGAACTTTTAAGTTACTGCAGTGTTAGAAATTTGAAAATTGAAATAAAAGTTCATGGAGGGGAGGAAAATTCTAAAGCGCTGTGTGAATTACCATTGACTTGCAATTCCCTTAATACCAGCATTCTATCTGATCTCACCTGATTTCAAAAGATATGGGTAGTACTTGGGTGGGAGAATAAAAGGGGACCCCTAGTGATATCCAGGTATGGCTACAAAAGAATCTTTCCTAAAATCATTGAGAGCAATTGCTACCAGTTGATTGTACTAAGGTAGCTGGACTAAGTACAAGATAAAATCCTGTGTTCCTTCCCCTTTATATACAGGCTGCTGCCATGCCAAAAAGAATAACAGAAGAAGCAAAATGGATGCATTTCACAAACCCAGTTCAAAATGTTCAAAATAAATATTAACATCATCAATATTTACAAGCTGGTAGGATTTAGTTTGGACATGTTAGTCTTCACCTGCCACAACAATCCTGATTCCAACTTGATATTCCAAATGGTAGGGATTTCATCTTGATATGGGCAGCTCTTTCAATTAGGTTAAAAGACAGCTTATTACTGTGCCAACAAAGTGAAGATAATCACACATGCCAATCCGTAACTATACATCCTTCTATATTGAATCACTGTCAGTTTCAGACATACACTGAAAATCTCCAACATTGCACATGCCGCTCAGTAGCCCATGGGCCTAACTTTGTCAAAATCATTTTGTCCTTCCGCACTAAGTGCTAATTGTTCAGACATTCCATGAAACAAACTGTTCAAAAGTAGAAAGGTGCCCCTGTTTAGTTTCCTCTTCCCTAAAATTATCCTGTTGAAACAGTCACTCACTGAAATCCCTTTTCGTGTACTAAAGAGGGAGACAAGCTCTTGCTTTGTTGATTTGGAACCTTTCTCTCTAGATTCTAGTTTGTCATTGATGGATCTTGTAATATCCACATTCTTTGAGATGATCATTACAAGTACCCAACAGTTGTATTTATGCACAGGCCTGGAAAGTTTTGTTGGCCACTCTAAAAAAATTTTTTTTTAGTTTTGCTAATATTCCTGATTTCATATCTCATGAATGCTGAGGCTGTAATAAAATATTTTCATGGTCTTTCACTTCCCGTATTTAAGAGCCAGAATGGTGTATTGGTTTTGGGCATTGGTCTTTGGGGACTGAGATTTGTTTCCCTGCATGGCCATTGAAATCTAATGGGTGACCTTGGGTGACTGACACATTCTCAGCCCCAGAAAACCCTGTGAGAGGTAAGCTTCAAGGTTGCAGTAAATCAGAAATGACTTGAAATCACCCAAAAATTCAAGGACAGCACTATGGTGAACACTTTGCAGAAGTAAAATCAAAAATATATAATGGCTTTACTATGAACTTGTGCCATATCTAACGTATACTGGATTTTTTTCTTATTGTTTCAGTTTGAACTATGCACATTTAGAGAACTAATGGGGTTTATATTCCTGTGGACCAATTGGAGGGACACCTGGATCTTTCTAACTCCCTTTGAGAAGGACTGAGGACACTGGACATTTCCAATAACTTCACATATTATAGGTGAAGTATAATCTGTTGTGTGATTGCGGGAAATTACTTGACCACATCAAAGTAACTCTGTCCTTTTGCTCTGAGAGGAGATACTTCAAAACAGCTTTCAAAGACAAGGGGTAATCTTACAGGTGATTTAGCCAAGGGACTGCCTCACTCACAATCATTCACTTAGATCCAAACAATGGGCCTATTCTAGGGGGGAAATGGAAGCTATTTCCTTATTGCTTTACTCATTAGAAATACATCAGGTAGACTATCAATTTCATCTTTTGATCATAGCATTTCTAACAGAGAAGAAACAAGAAACATTTTATTTATATGAAATAACTATAAATAAGAATTTCAGGAGTGCTGTTTCAATATGTCCACGTCCTTGCTGTTTTTTTTGAAAAAGAAAATATTACTTGCACACAATTCTAAATTAGGGTGCAAAAAAGTTCACCATAATAATATTCTGCCTTGATCAGACCACACCTGTGTCCAATTCTGTGTCCAATTCTGGGCACCACAATTGAAGGATATGTTGACAAGCTGGAATGTGTCCAGAGGAGAGCGACTAAAATGATCAAGGGTTTGAGGAACAAGCACTATGAGGAGCAGCTCAAAGAGAAAGACAAGTTTACCCTGAAGAATAGAAGGTTGAGAAGATACATGATGGCCATGTATAAATATGTAAGGGAAAGTCATAGGGAGGAAGGAGCAAGCTTGTTTTCTGCTGCCCTGGAGACTAGGACACGGAAAAATGGCTTCAAACTACAGAAAAGGAGATTCTACCTGAATATTAACAAAGAACTTCCTGACTGTGAGAGCTGTTCAGCAGTGGAATTCTTTGACCTGGAGTGTGGTGGAGAGTCCTTCTTTGGAGGCTTTTAAGCAGAGGCTGGATGGCCATCTGTCAGGAGTGCTTTGTTTGCAATTTTCCTGCTTCTTCGCAGGGGATTGGACTAGATGGCCCAAGAGGTCTCTTCCAGCTCTATGATTCTGTGAATTCACTAATCTTTCAGTATAAATCAGTCCTGATGAAGGCAAGCACTAATTCTTTGGTAATTTTCTTCTTGAGCTGAGAAATGCATAACTGAGCCTTCAACTGCTCTTTCTGGGAGAAGCCTTGCTCTTGAGAGTCAAGGGAAAAAATACATATGAAGCTTTGGAAAAAGAAAAATGCAGCCGTGGGATGCAAAGAGTGCTGGATTTTATGTGCTATGTGCTCACTCACTAGCATTTTTAGAGGAAACCCAATTGCCAAGTCTCAGCCACAAGTGAATTTCTATCACCAAGTTAATCTATTATGCCTAGAAATAAGAGCTCACAGCAGAAATGCTGACACCATCTTCGCAATGGCAGCAGAACTGTTTGCGCTGTTGCAGCACAGATTCAATTGTGCTCCAGCCAAGAACACCTTGACAATCTTGTTTGGGCCTTGTGATTAGTTTTTTGCTCCTGTATGCTGGAGCTCAATTGAACTAATAGAACAGGTTTTTGGTTTGGGGTTTTGTTTTTTTGCAAAGCTTGGGTGATTACACTGGACCACAGAATGCTTCTGAAGCAAAATCAGCTTGGGTGCAAATAACAAATGAATTGTCAGCACTGCTCCATGAAGTCAGTACAATGTTGTTCATACAGATGCTTATTTATATTCAGGCAGCTCCTTCTTCCTTGCTCTCTTTGTTAACATTATTGAAGAAAACTGACTCCAGCTGCCAACGCTATAGAAGTCAGTGCCAACAATTTAAAGGCACAGTATAGTGGAACAGAAGATAAACATATAGTCAAGCGGCCTAAAAGGAAGAAATGTGTGCAAGACTTCCAAGTGTTTTGCAATTCTATTTCTGGCCATGTGAAATTAATGAGACACTTCTTAGGGAAAGATTAATTAACACCTGGGAAATAAAAAAAGATTTATGGGGCCAAATTTTGCTCGACAGGATCCCAGGACAAATCCATTTGTAGTTGTTTCAAAAAGAGCTGCACTTTGAAAAAGAAATTCTAGCCTCAATGCCATTGAGACAAGAATTAAGTTCATACCAACATTACCAAATCATTGTTCCCGTCAAACCTGGAAATGTTAATGAGGGAGAAGGGGAAACCTGGAAAGTTTTAAACTATAGTACTCTTGAAATTGCAGCTCTGAGTGTGGATAGTAGCAGACCAAAGCATTTCAGTGAAATGCCATTGCTGCGTAGAAGTTAGAAAAAAATATTACCTCCTTTGGTCTCATTATTTTTTGCTCTTATTACTTTAATCAAACTCATTTTACTGTCTTATCCACAGTAAACATCCATACTGGAGAAGAATGTCATCGGGTGTCAACATTCAACACTCACCAAAAATATTATCTAGATATCATTGAGCTGTACCTGTGATAGAGAAGCAAAGTCAACCCTGTCCCAGCATCACTGAATGTGCTGGTTCCCCTCTGGTTGAATGTGAAAAGACTCCTTCCCATGATCAAACATGATCATGGGAAGATTTAAGCATGTTGTTTATATCTAGATCTTTCATGATGTTGCAATCATCTGAGCGTATATGTACACTACAAAACAGTAGCAGTTTGAGACCACTTTCAATTAGCCTAGCTCCTTCTTATGGAATTCTGATTTAAGCTTCTTTATTCATTGATTGGTTTCAGCCCTCATTTTGTATGGTATTTATTTCTGAGCTTTGTGTTGTTAACTTCTAAAATGTGTTGTCAAAGGCTTTCATGGCCAGAATCACTGGGTTGCTGTGAGTTTTCTGTGCCGTATGGTCGTGTTCCAGAAGCATTCTCTTTTAAGATGTTTGTCAGATTGTGTTTTCACATTGTTCTACAACACCCAGGGAATTGGCAGTATGGGCACCAAACAAACAAAACTATTATCATCAAATATCTCCGAACATTGTATCTAATCTATATTTCTCTTCTAATCTGTATGCAATATAAAATATCATTTTATTTTAAGTAAAATATATTGCACTTTGTAAAAAGATGACATGATAACAGGCCATGAACCCAAAAGACTGAAGGTGAGAATTTCTATATAAAATCCTCCACATTAAAAGTCTGCACATATTCATGGTGTTAGATGAAGTCAAGAAGTGTTTGACTTGAGAACATTGAGGCAAGGTGTCTGTATATCGACCACTCTTAAGATATCCATAGTTTTGGAAATGTAATCAAAATGTGTGTGAATCTTGCTGATGCCCTTTATGTTAAGTGCAAATACAGCTGCATACAATAATGTTCAAGAAATGAGAAACCAAATCAAACTTTCCAAGTATCTCAGTAATGAAATGTGCTAGCAAAAACTGGTTCTGTTAGATCAATACACACCTTTGGGAGATCAGGAGATGAAAGAATACAGGAAATAAGGGCTAATTATTATTATTATTATTATTATTAAACTTTATTTATACCCTGCCCCATCTCCCAGAAGGGATTCGGGGCGGCTTACATGAGGCCAAGCCCAACAACACATAGTAAAATAACACAACAACAAATAAAACAATAAAATCACTATAACTTAATAAGCAATAAACAACAACACAGTTTAAAAGCATTATGGCTGGGTCAGATGTAATTTTTTTAAATTTTAAAAATAACACTGGGTGCAACAGAGATATAATGTGTGTCATAGGAGGGGTTTTTAGAAGATAATGTGGAGCAGACAACACAACAGGTCATTAAAGTGCTTCTGAGGACAATTGCAGGGTATTGATCCCAGCAGGGCGTTATTACTTTATTCAGGGAAGGCACATTGGAACAGCCATGTTTTCAAGCTCCTCCTAAAAACTGCCAATGTGGGGGCTTGTCTGATATCCTTAGGGAGTGAGTTCCAGAGTCTAGGAGGACACCCAAGTTGTGGACCTGTGACTTCAGGGGGAATGCAACCCCGTCGAGCACAGGTTGCCACCCTATACCCCGATCCAGTTTACGATCGACCAGGAGGACCTCTGTCTTGTCAGGATTGATCTTCAGCTTATTCATCCTCATCCAGACCATCACAGCAGCCAGGCACTCATCCAGCACTTGAGGAGCTTCCTTGGAATTAGGTGGAAAGGAGTAGTAGAGTTGGGTGTCATCCGTGTAGAGATGGCATCCAACTCTAAAACCCCAGATGACCTCTCCCAGCGGTTTCATGTAGATGTTAAAATGGAACCTTGCGGGACCCCACAGGTCAAAGGCCAGGGGTCCGAGCAGGTTCTCCCAGCTTCACCATCTGGGAACGACCCACCAAGAAGGATCAGAGCCATGACAAAACCGTGCCCCCAAGACCCCCAAGAAGGATACCATGGTTGATGGTATCAAAAGCCACAGAGATGTCCAAGAGAACCAGCAGGGTCACACTCCCCCTGTCCAACTCTCTACGGAGATCATCCACCAAGGCGACCAAAGCCGTGACCAGGCCTAAAGCCAAACTGTGACTGATCTAGGTAATCAATGTCCTCTAGGAAGCCCTGGAGCCGGGAGGCGAGCACACGCTCCAGCACCTTGCCCAAAAAGCACCTTGCACCCCAAAAGCACCTTGCTCAATTTATCATAAATCTCACAATTTTCTCATTCCTGTTTTGGCATCATGGCAAGAATAAACTGATCATAGAAAGCAATGCAAACTGCACATACTGAAACACTCTTCCAAACATATGAAATTAGATGTATTCTGAGTGGATACCTCTTTGAACAAGAATTGACTTGTTTTACAGACCCATGAATATGTTCCACTTCTTAAAGCATCTAGATTATCTCTATACAACTGGAATATCACTGGAAAGGTGATTAATTATTATCTACATATTTTTATTTCTGTTAGAATAGGGAGGTCTCTTGTACATTTCTAGGTTTTGTTTCTGACTTGAAAATCAGAGACCATGGATAACTGATTTGCACAAGTGTCCTACATAGATTGAAATACCAAGGAGTGTTTGTGTGTGTGTTTGTGTGTGTGAGAGAGATTTGTATGTGCTTCCTAATTTAAATCTGGGAAAGCTGATGGAACAGAACAGGCTTTCTCACTGTTAAAAAAAAAAAGCATCTGTTGACCCAAATGCTTACTATAACAAAAGAACATGGCTGTTTATTATTAGACAACAGTTCATTCTTTACAGTGCCACCAAATTAACCCTAACTGTGCTTTGTGATCTTAGCTCCCGGCATTGCGATTGAAGTTCAAAAAGTGGACATGCTGTCTGGGGAACAGTAATCCGAAAAAGTATCTTTTCTGAGCTCTGAGAATAAACCACAGTGAGGCAAACTCTTGGTCTTCAAAGGGCCCATTGCTACATGAGCCGTTTTAGTGGTATTTGAGTCTTTGGTTTTTATATATATGTAGAGAGAGGAGGTTCTTTCCATGTTATTCATTTGTTCATTTTATATTTTTTCTAAACTTGAAATTTCATTCCTAAGTGGACTCCAGGATCATTTATTTAAAATCCCAGTTACCAACACAATATTAAAAACAATTTAATATAATCACAATTAAATCAAGAAGAATGAAATAAAAATATCTAGCCAAACTAAAAGAATACAATGAATTAAAATACTGAGAAAAATAATTTTTTGTCCTTGGGTTTGAAAAGAGGTTATGCAGTCATGTCAGTCCCTTGTGATGACATCCCCAAATTAGAGGACATCAGCATAGCCAAAAAGATGTAATCCAGAACTCTCTTCTTCTGACTCAATATAATTTCTTTAGAATTGTCTTTCTAAGTGAGGAGAAGAAAACTAAAGATTTTGCATGTCTTTCTTTCTCAAATCTAATACAAAATGGATTCCATACTCTGAGGAAGAATTCTGACTTTTGTCAGAAAAGGGCAGAAGCATTCTTCCAATAGGTTCAGAATAACAATAAAACAAGTTTTGTTGTTATGTTCAGTACAACAGTAAAATGTTTTGTACTATAATATTAAATATTAGAAAGAGAAATTTAAAATGACTGTTGAAAACATAGACGCCCATTGAGGATCCTTCAAATTCTCCAGTTGAATTCTGCATGCTAGTTGATGTGTTGCATGTGTACAAGTCACCTTATGACAACTCCATGATTTTCACGGGGTTTTCTTATGCAAGGAAAACTTAAAGGTACTTTTGCCATTACCTTCCTATGACATATAGCCTACAGCACCTGGTATTCATTAGCAATCTCCCATCCAAATACTAAGATGTGTTGACTCTGTCTAGCTTTCAAGATCAGACAAGATCTGCCTTTAGGGTATTTGTTCTCCAGACCTTATCACACAGGCTTATACCCTGTTTATTATTACCATTGCATACTGGTTGCTGCAGGTCCTCTCTCTCATGACACATGGTTCATTGTGTAGGTAATCCATAGGCACCTGTAGGCAAAGGATCAACCTACAGGTACCTTTTCTAAAATGGGGAAACAATACACTTCACTTATCCTTTATTTCTCTGTGCACATCAGTGGTGAGGGTTCTGATGTGTGATGATACATCCATCTATAAGTCGTTGGCTACACACTGTTAATGGATTTTGCGGTTTGCATTGCCAGAAATGGTCTAACAGATTGTGAGTTCCTCATTGAAATAAGTGGTTTAACAGATCATGGGGTTTGAATTGACCATTGAATTGATCTGTTTCCCTACATTTACTGTGCTTCCCATTTGTAGATATTACAACATTGAATTTTTAAAAGTATTATAATACTAGTTTTTTTAAAAAAAATTGCTTCCCTCAGATTGCTTCTTTTTCTTTAAAAAAACAGAACGGCGTTTCTCCATTTGGATGGAGATCACAAACTTGCATGTTTGCACAACATCTGCTAAAACAATCTTTTTAAGGAAGACAGTGGCATGGGGGGGGGGGGGGCATTCAATGGAATTGGAGGAGCCATTCCTCTGCTGTGTGATAAGTCAATGCTGCATTATTATATTAAACTAGCTGCCCCGGCCACGCGTTGCTGTGGATTTTTTTTAACTTGGGGACTGTGTGTGTAGTCATGTATATGTGTATGCGTGTGTATGTGTGTACTTATGTAAATGTGTGTTTGTATATGTATGTGTGTGTATATGTGTTGATGTGTGTAAGTACAGGTGTGTTTATGTATGTGTGTATGTGTATATTTGTATATTTCTGTGCATGTATATATGTGTGTGTGTGTGTGTTTCTGTGTTCCTTCCTTCTACCCTCTTTCCTTCCTTCCTTCCTTCTTTCCTTCACTCCATTCTTCTATCCTTTCCTTCCTTTCCCCTCCCCTCCTTCCTGCTATCCTTCCTTTTTCCTTCCTTCCTTCATTCCATCCTTCTATCCTCTCCTTCCCCTCCCTTCCTCCCTGCTATCCTTCCTTTTCCTTCCTTTCTTCTCCTCTCTTTTCTTCCTTCACTCCATCCTTCTATCCTTTCCTTCCTTTCCCCTCCCCTCCTTCCTGCTATCCTTCCTTTTTCCTTCCTTCCTTCATTCCATCCTTCTATCCTCTCCTTCCCCTCCCTCCCTTCCTGCTATCCTTCCTTTTTCCTTCCTTTCTTCTCCCCTCTTTCCTTCCTTCCTTCCTTCACTCCATCCTTCTATCCTTTCCTTCCTTTTCCCTCCCCTCCCCTCCCCTCCTTCCTTTTTCCTTCCTTCCTTCATTCCATCCTTCTAACCTCTCCTTCCCTCCCTTCCTTCCTGCTATCCTTCCTTTTTCCTTCCTTTCTTCTCCCCTCCTTCCTTCCATCCATTCTTCCTTCTATCCTTCTTTCCTTTCTTCTCCCCTCCTTCCTTCCCTCTCTTCCTTCTTTCCTTTCCCTCCTTCCTGCCATTCCTCCCCTTTCTGTATCAGTCCTTGCTCCCCTTGCCTCTTCTCCCTCCCTCCCTCCCACCAGCATTCCGACATCCTAAACTGCCAGAAGGGTGTGGTGTGAGGGATCATGGGAGTTGTAGTCCAGTGGGGTTTTTTTTGTATTTTTGGTCATGTTGTTTAATTTTTTGGTTTTTTGGGGGGTGGTAAACATACCAAGTGGGGTTTTGTGTGTATGTGGGCTGATTTGGTGTCTCTGCCTTGGAAGGTTTCTCTGTTTGGGACGGTCGTTCCATGACGGGAACCCCTTTATATAATAGATACAGGAAGGAAAGATCTAGGGGTGATGGGGTGGATACATATCTAGTATTATCAAGTTCTCATTTAATCTTCTTAAAACACTGGTTGCCTATTTTTAAAGGCATTTTCTCTGATGTATGCGATAAGGTTCTTCATCTTATTCTGAAAAAGTGTTACTTCTTTCTTTCTTTCTTTCTTATTTCGACTTGTATACAGCCACTCCCCGAAGGCTCGGAGCGGTTTACAAAACTACCAGAAACAATATACATAAACACAATTTAAAACAATTTAAGAACAACAGAACTTCAATCAGCAGAAACCGAATGCTTGCCGGAAAAGAAATGTTTTACACGCCTTCCGGAAGAGAGCTCTGAGCTGAAGAATTGGTCCTATTTTTACACTGGCTGTTAAAAGAGAAAATTGTGGTATATCTGTGAGAGATATGGCAGTTGTCTATACAGTGTTTATGCCGTACAGATAGCTGCAATCTACATTTATAAAAACAAACATATATGTATTAAAGTCTGGGGTTTATTAAACTGCTATCTGTATTAGACTCAATGCCAAATAGATTTGTGATGTATCAGCTAAGCTGAAGAAGTCAAGGTTGCGTGGGTGGCCACATCATACCTTAACTTGTGCAACTTGACTGAAACAGCTAAGATACATAGAAATCGAATCTGTTATTGTGTCTTTTTTTGGTTCTTCAGTGTGATCTTATTGAAAAGCTGATAAACACCCTATTACCTCCATCTAGCCACCATTATCAAGGTTTTCAGCATTTAATTTCTTGGCCAGTGTAAACACAGTTTTCCTGTGTGTCCAATGTTGGTTATGTTAATGTGACCACATCCACTCATTGTGGTTTGCAATTGCTGACACTATAAGCAGATTCTCATTTTCCTTTCTGAACTCTAATTGTTCCATCAAGCAAAGCATGTAATTTGCAACGGGCACTGCTCATTCAAAAGAGGAAAAAAATCTGTAAAACACTTAACCACAGTATAAGCTGTCTAGTAAAAGATGTATACCACAAAATGCATTAAGATTATACTTTATTTGTTGTTTTGCCTTTCTACATAGTTCCTCAGCCAAAAACAGCACCTAACAAATGATTTTAAAATCATCGCAATTTTTTAAAAAACAAAAGAATCCTAAAAATGGCCCCATGTAAGCCGCTCCGAGTCCCCTTTGGGGAGAGGGAAGTGGCTTATAAATAAAGTTTATTATTATTATTATTATTATTATTAAAAAATAGAACAATTACAGAAAATTATATTGATCCGTAATAAAATCATCCTGAAATGTCAGATTCCATTAAGAGGCAATAAGGAGAATGGTGTTGTAAGCTTACAGTGGAAATCAGTCTATTGTACCATCACAGAAATGACCTAAGTATATGCTGTTGTGAATCTCACCTATGTAAAATGTAGAATTCAAAATGTAGGATGCAAAGTGGTAACCTTCATAAAGACCAGACTTACAGAACACCTGTATTCAGAGATTCACCGCAGTTCAGTTCAGTTGGACTTCAACCAGAAAAAATATTCAAAAAAGTAAATGTTGATCTTCCTGCATTGTGTAGGTATACTCTACTGTAGCTTCACATCATTTCACAGATCCTCAGGCTCTCTCCAGTACTCATTTGAGTTGTTTGCCATGTTATATAAGAAACATCATTAAAAAATGACTGCATGGCTATCAGCCCCCTCCCAGTAGACTCAAAGCAAGGAAAAGTTTCCTGAGAACCATCACTCCTCTTAATGTTCCCCAGCAACAGCAGAAGTATCCATCTGGACAGAAAAATCAGGCAATTCCAATTGGATGCCCCCCCCCCCCAACAGGGTATGCCTCCAGGGGCAAACCAAGACTGTCCCTGAACATACTCAAAGTGTCATTGCGAGATTAAAAGACAACTTGGCTAAATGGCACTTCCTAGAAGAATCCTCCACCTGTATGACTGTGGAGCCGAACAAACAACTTAGCATCTGTATGCTTGGCCACAATGCTCTGCCTCATGCACAGAGGAAGAACTGTTTAAAGCTACAGACAATGTGTTTGCTGCTGCCTGTTTTTGGTCTAAAATTATTTAGCCACTTGTGTTCCTTCTATTTTATCAGTTTTATACTTGTTTATTTTTGCAATGTTTTGACACAAAATAAATAAAGAGATGTCATTTTACTACAGCACTGAATATAATGGGTTTTGAACATGCACAGATTTTGGTATCCATGGGGACTCCTAAAACCAAACCCTAGCTGATACTGAAGTCTGACTGTATTGTACCATAGCTGCTATAGTGCTCCTCTAAATGGGTGGGTATGCTCTGAGGCTCAGAAACCATATTACAACATTTCGGCCCCCTATATAACAGCAGAGGGTTTAGTTAACTGAAAGTAACATTGCATCATTCTCATTTACATTTGGAAACATGGGGCAGGGACAGCCTCATTTATTTAGGACAAGTCTTCTTTCCTTTACAAATGGTGTTGTATTTTGTTTTGATTTGTTTTGGTTTATTGGTTGAAAAAACATTTGGGGGGACAGTTGGGACGTTAGTGTCAATGGGGATCCTAAGGGCCGTAGGAATACACACAGGACACAAATTCTCACCTTTAGTCTAAAATAAGTTTGAAATTTAAAGATGTTCAAGTCAGGCTAGGGAACTATGGACCTCACTACAGGAGAAACTGGAGGCAGCGGGGGGGGGGGGCAGCATATCACTTCATTCCCTTACCATGGTTGGTTGTGGCTCCCATTCCACAATGTTTCCCTGCTGTCCCTGAAAAGTCAGGTAGGCACCCAACTTCTCCGGGCTCTGTGTCTCTGTGCTGCTGGTGTGCTGCCGGCATGAAGTCCAGCTGAGTCCTGCCAGAAGTAGCCCAGCATCATTTGATGGGTTCAAGTGGATTTCATGTCGGCAATATGATGGCACTGCATAGAAATTGAGAAAACCTTCAATGTGATGAGGTCTTATTACTGCAGATGGAGAGCTCAGTTGTCTTAACAGTTGTACTAAGAGGCTTGGAAAGGTGTCAGTCAAGCCACCCCCATATTTTCATTAATATGAGATATCCCTACTGCTACTCTGTCAACTTCTGGCAGTAGATATATAAGTGATATTCTGTAACCAGGAATAAGGGAGTCATCTCATACACATTTTCAAATATCAGATTGCATTATATTAGTGAAGTAGAAAGGCATAAGTTGGACTTACATCATTATAAGTCTCTTCTTTGGTCACTGCAGATGTGAGAATTCTCTATGACCTTGTGCAATGACTGAAATTCCTCCAGGACACACCTTGTAGCTACAGCTGCCTCTACTTTAGCAGCCAATGGAGAGAGGAGAACACTGGAGAAGCATCTTCCTTCTCGCCCTCACAATTCTCAAGATGACTGTTTTTCATACACACACATTTGCCCTCTTTTTGCTTTAATGCTGAAATTGTACAATTAAGATAATAAAACTAATAATCAAACAATAACCAAACCCCGTCTTTCTGCAGTGGTGCAGGAAGGTAGGGTTTACAAGGGTGTGTGGAGGTATGACTGCAGGACCATGAAGTATAAAATTGGTACAAATGTACTACTAAAGAGATGTGTGATATTAAAATTGTTCAACCTAAGGTGTATTCATTATCTACACTAACACAACAATAGTGGAATGGCAGGTTAGTGTGGCACTATCCTAAATCAGAAAAGCACAGCAATACCACTGCTTCTTATTCTCTCTTCAAAAGAACAAACAACATTTGCTAAACTCTTTTATGAAAAGGGCCACTTTCCCACTTGAAGAGCAAAGAACAAAAATGATTGAAATGAAATTTTATTTTTCAAGCTCTAGAGCAGTGTTTCCCAACCAGTGTGCCATGGCACACTAGTGTGCCGTGAGCGATCATCAGGTGTGCCGTGGGAAATTGGAACCTCCAATACCCTTTCTTCCCCCTCCTGCCAAACACTTTTTCTTTTCCACTCGGGCTCCCTTCTTCCCAGCCTCGCTCTGCTCGCTTTGCCTTGCTTGGCTCTGGGGCGAGTCTGCGCAGTACCATCCGCACGGGTCATGACTTTCTCCCTCCCCCCCCCCCTGAACACGCTCACGCTGCCCCCTCGGATCAAAATGGTGGCAGAAGCGGCAGTGTAGAAGAAAAAGTAAGTGTTCGGCAGGAGGGGGAAGAAAGGGTGCGAAGGGGAAGGGGGAGGGAGAGGTCTCTGTCGAAAGCTGGCATGGGCAAACTTGGACCTTCCAGGTGTTTGGACTCCAACTCCCACCGTTCCTAGCAGCCTCAGGTTCTTTTCCTCTCCCCCCCCCCCCTCAGCCACTTAAGCAGGAAAGGGCCTCAAGCTGTTAGGAATGGTGGGAGTTGAAGTCCAAAGCACCCAGAGGGCTGAAGTTTTCCCATGCCTGTTTTAGGGACCTTAAAGTGGTGAGCCTCCTTCCAACATTGTGATTCTGGATAGAAAACAAACAACAACATAACATTGTTTGAGTCCACAGTGCTCTCTGGGTGTAGGTGAACTACAACTTCCAAACTCAAGGTCAATTCCCAAGCAAACCCTTTCAGTACTTTCTGTTGGTAATGAGAGTTCAATTTGCCAAGTTTGGTTCAATTCCATTGTTGCAAGAGTTCAGGATGCTCTTTGATTGTGTGTTAACTATAACTCCCAGAAACTGTAACTCCCAAATGGCAAGGTCTATTTTCCCCAAACTCCATCTGTGTTCACATTTGGGCATATTGAGTATTCATGCCAAGTTTGGTCCTGATCCAACATTGTTTGAGTCCACAGTGCTCTCTGGATATAAGTGAACTACAACTCCAAAACCCAAGGCCCACCAAACTCTTACAGTATTTTCTCTTGGTTATGGGAGTTCTGTGTGGGAAGTTTGTGTCTTTCTGCCATTCCTGCCAGGATATCTATGTTGTGTTTATCAAAACAAGTCCAGGTTTCACACTGAGTGTATAAATACATTTGTAAACATATTAACTATATGTATTACTGTGTTAAGAGTGTCATTTTGTGTCATTTTTGGTTGGTGGTGTGCCCCAGGATTTTGTAAATGTAAAAAATGTGCCGTGGCTCAAAAAAGTTGAAAAACACTGCTCTAGAGGGCAAAGACTTTGCAAACAATGGAGATGAGAGAGGAAAATGAAACTATAAAGAAGAACTTGGTACAGTATGTTTTCAGTAACAATCATAAGATGCTGTACAAGCAAGAAAAGTCTGACAGTGAGAGAGAGGTAATTTCTGCCCTACTATTTCTGTATACTATGACTATATTTCTGATTCCTACCTGCATCAAACTGTTGAATAAATACAATCTGTGTAACAAATATATGCAAATGTGTGGCTAAATGTTGACCACACTGAAAGCTTTCTGTAAGAGATGGTGAAACTTCAGAAGTGGTGATATACAGGCTCAAAAGCGCACACACGCACACACACATATAGATACATTCATTCATACATACATTCATATTACATACATATACACATACACAATGACATTAATCTATTACTCTACTCTCATGTTTTCAGCCATAAATATATGCTAGTTTTTAAGAAAACTTAAAGGATATGTTTTCTAGAAAATATGCTATTATTGCAGGATTTCTTTATTACTATTTTTGTCTCTGTGTCCATTCTATTTATTTCTTGGGAAGAAAAGCGGATACGTTTATAAAAGCTTTCTTCATGTGGGAAGTTGCTAATTGGAAGAATGCTTAGCTTACGGTGGAGGAGGAGAGAAAAATAGTTTTCATTTTTTGAGCTTCACTTTCAGGGGAAACAAGAAAGAAAAGGGGAAAGGCTGCGATCAGTCACTGCATCATTCCAGAGTTCCCAAACAAAATAATTCTTTGTTCCTTAGTGAAACATATCTTCAGAGGAGCTGAGTTGCTTCCTGTGAAATACACCCCACAGATGTGCTTTGGTAGGAGTCACTCTGTTTTTGCTTCCTTTTGGTCAGGTCATCAAGAATAGGCACTTTGTTGCCGCAGTGAAAATGATGCGGGTGGGTTGCCCTGATCAATGATGAGATTAAGCCCTTCTCTCAAAGTAGCCCAACTTCCTGGTGAAGTTTTTCTAGAAATGTCTTTATTTTTTTCTTAAATTTCAGCCTAGTATAGAATAACTGGAATACATTTTCCAGCAAAAATAAAAATGGAAAAGTTCTCAGTCAATGGTGTTAAACGTGCAAAAAAAGCTGATTAACAGAAGGCTGTTGCCATATGTATTTGAAGCAGAAAAATTGTGCTTCGAAATAAACAAATCTGAATCATAGTCTTGGAATGCACCAAGTATGAGTTTGGAAAGACTACTTCTTTGGATTACAGGATACTGGAGACAGTAACCCAAACAGAACAACTTTCCCAAGCCCTGGAGTGTATCACCTTTTAGAATTGCTATCAATGAGCTGACTTGTATTTCTTATATTTGTCTGCAGTTCTTGTTAAATTTTGAATTTCCATCAATTTCATAATGCTAGGCAGATTTTTTTTATCACCTCCTAGCTATAACATCACAAGCCAACTCAGACAGAGCTTGCATATATTCAGTGACAACCCAGACACAATAGTTTTCATTGGAAATATGTCTACACATTCATTCACAGATATTCACAAACACAATCACCAAGTTATTATTTGAAACTAAAAGTATGATTGTAGTTATCAGCAGGGAAATTATCAAATACATCCTGACTTCCCCCCCAAAAGTCCTCTATTTTTCAAAGAAAAAAAAGTGCAATATAGAGAAATGGAAAAAGTTTCCTTCAAAATTGTGACAGGTTGTATCAATACGGAACAGAGTGTGGGGATTATGATAAGCACACAGATAACCCAGTGCTTTCTGTTGTACAGTCAAATACCCAGGGTGAATTTCTTTTGCAAGTTAATTTCTTTTGCAAATAGACAAAATAAGTTTTCAACTTAACAATCACTCATTGTACGCTAAAGGGCCATAAGGCTGTCTCAGAAGACTAGTTTCCATTGTTTCTTATTTAATAACACATTTCTTATTAATTTCCCAAGATAAACTGTAAGAATTTTTTTCAAGTAGAATATTTCACAGGTCCCATCTACACTGCAATATAATGCAGTTTCAGAATGCAATTTAATGTTATTGAACTGGATTATATGAGTTAAACTCCATTTTGAAACTGCATAATATAGCGGTGTAGATAAGGTCTCAGATCTATGTGAGTTAGACCGTCAAATAAACAGAATGTAACACAAATGTTATTGGTTGCTTTGAATCTGCACTCCGGGGCCTAGATGGTAGTCTCAAAAATGCATTAAATAAATTAAGAACATTAATTATTAGACTGTTAAAATCCTACTAGAAGAATTTAGAGATACTGTTTTAAACTGTATAGACTTTATAGAATCATAGTAATAAGTCACCACATTAACTGTCATGGCTCAGTGCTGTGGAATTCTGGGATTCATGGTTTTGTGAGAGCTTTTCTGTCAGAGAGCTCTGATGCTACAACACAATACAGGATTCCACAGGACGGGACAAGGGGCAGTTAAAATGGTGTAAAATATTAGAATTCCATGGTATGGGTTGTAATTGTGCTTTTAAAGTCTTCCCACAAACTGCCCAAACTGCCGTTTCTTCCTGTCTATGCACAAAGAAGTCTAGGACTTGTTCTTTTATGGTAGAACCTGTGAAAAATCCTACTTAGGTATTCTCCTGTACATACATGGAGCTAAAACTGGGGATAAGGACATGAGTGTGCATAGCCTTCAATTTCCTAGAACTAAGTTACATATTGATCAATGCAGCCGAGTTCAAAAGTCTAAAGAGGGTGCTGTAGCTAACTACTGAAGTGTAGATGTGCCCCTAGTCACTGGAGCAGCAGAAAACAAGTTTCCTCCTTCTTTCAAGTATATAAACATGACTATTGTGCCATCTGCTAGCTTTCTTTTTTTCCAGATGAATTATACCCCTCTCCTTAAGCCACTTCTCCATAGGATGTCACTTCCAAATCCTTTACTATTTTGGCCACATTCTCTGACAAATAGCTCCTGATTAGCTTCAGAAAATCTCACGTGATCTAGATGTGTACATAAATTCAATGAGATAAGTTCTCAGAATATTCTCAAGCAGAACCAACCTACAGTTTATCCTCATTGGTTTTCTCATTGTAAAGGGGATTGCAGGCACTAATAGGAGAAGAGTAGGTATCAGGACCAGCTCTGGTAATAAGAAGGGTGATGTGGCCAATTCACAAAACAGGGCAAATATCCCAGATACCAAAAAGAAGATGCTTTCTGCATGTTGGGAAGCCTTGACAAGAAGAATCCTGGATAAATATTAAGAACCTCCACAATGTGGGACTCATTTCTGCAGAAAAGTACATGGTGCAATTACAGAAAAAAGAAATTTAGAAGAACAATATTTGCAAATTACATCCCTATGTTTTAGACCCATGAATCCCGAGTTGGCTGAGGAGGTGGCAGAATTGCAACAGTGTCTAAAGCAATAAAATATATTGGAGCAGTCAGGGTAAAAAACATCCACTATTTTTTTCTGATTGAGTTCAGAGTTGCCCAAGGCTTGCTCCTTATACTTCCTCTTCTTCACATGGTCTTGTGTATTACACTCACAACACACCATGCATATTTATCAGATGGGATGGAACTGATGGCAAACACAAGGCTGTTTTTGTGTTTGAGATAAAAACTTGTGATCATCTTTAAAAGCTATTTTTGTTGTTATCCAGGTTACAGTTAAGGATATATTATTGAAAAGACTCTTACATATTTTCATTCGGGTTTGGAAAGAAAATACATTACCCTCTCTCCCTCCCCATTTGACAATGGCTAAGAGTCTCAGTGTGTTTGGAGCTTTATTTATTGACAAAGCAATCTGTACATGATATTCATTCTGAGACACACCCTGCTGTATATCAAGACCAAAGATAGCTCTAATTAACACTGTTAATTGGAAACCCCAGTGTTCCAATTTGTCTGCCCAGATTCAGAAAAAGGGCGGGTGCTTAAAAATGTCTTTACAATGTCATGCTAAAATAATACAGGGTATTTTTTTTAAAGAACATTGTCAACTGCTGCTACTCAGCTTACATTTTCTCTAGTGGCATCAAAGCGGTCTGCTGGTAACCTAGATATATACATTCCAGCCATTCCTACAATGCAAGCTTCAAAGGCTATCGGGAATGATTTCAGGACCATTTTCAGCACAGAGAACATCTAATCCCAGTCGCAGAGGCCAGTTCAGTTTACATGATCACTCTTTCCAAAAGATAAAAGGGTAGGCCCTAGATTTTCTCTAGGGGTCACTAAACAGACACAGTTAAAAAGAGGGCTGAGCAGCTGAATGCATAAAGAGCCACTGATTTCTTTACTGCAATAATCTTGTAAAACAACAGGATGTTTTTATGCAAAAGTGGGTTCTGAAATGAATAGATTGGATGCAATGGTCCTAATTATTGGGGAGAACATAATCCCAGTAGTTCTTGTTGTCAGAGGTCCTGAGTAGACAGGAGGCTTTGATCTGGGAAGAGGGGTATTAGACTTTCCCCTTCCAATCCTGCAACTTCTGAGGAAGTCCTCCTGTGTCATTTAATGGGCTTTATTGTACATCATTTCTTTTCTGTATTACAAATGTTTACAAAATTCAGGGGGAGTTGCTGTATGGGATGTCCCTAGTCAGAAGAAGTTAAAATGTGGTAAAATGGATAATAGCAGCTGTTAGAAGTTATAACAAGACATTTTTAAGTAAATTGCCAAATTGTCCTGGCCAAGGTCACTGTAAGCCAGTGGTTCTCGACCTGTGGGTCCCCAGGTGTTTTGGCCTACAGTTTACCAGCTGTTAGGATTTCTGGGAGTTAAAGGCCAAAATATATGAGGACCCACATGTTGAGAACCACTGTTGCAGGCAATGACTAGCTGGTAGGACACACATTGCAGCTGGAGGATGGAAAGAGATGATAAGTGCCATTCTGTGTCCCTGGGCTGCCCAAGTGTAGGAAACATGGGGTGGTAGTGAAAATAGTTATGTCCAGTTCTGTCCCCCAACTATCTAAGCTATGTAGATTGTCAGGGGATACTTCAAATTCTGAGCCAGAATTCAGACTATCCCCCCAACTTTGGTTAATGTAAAGCGAGACCGTATCGAGGAAACCTTGCCCCATGTTAACTTGAATCAGCTCCATGTGGTTTTTGGCTGCCAAAGAACTGATCCAGACCCTTTCCATAGTGACTGATCAGTGCAGATGTGCCCCTAGTTCCTTTCCTCAGAACTTTCTGCAGGTTGTTCTCTCTGTGTCACTACAGCCAATGGTATGATAGTAGTACACAAGACATCTAAGCAAGCTGTTCCACCATAAGATCATGAAGGCCCTCTCAGGATATTATCCTTTTTCAAGGAGCTACACAGTTTGCTTTTGAATTCTGGGTGATGATACCATTTTGATTTCTGTTTTCATGAATCCCTGCCTTCCTTGTTGGGATACCTACTACATTTGAAAAACGAGAAAAGAAAGGCAATGAAGCCACAAATTGTAAACCAATAATGCTTCTTTTATATATTATATTTTTTGTGAAATATATCCGGATACCCCGCTCCAGTGGCTGCGTACACAGATAAATGATTATATTTAATATATTGAAATCCGGACCTGTGAAACTGGTTTTTCTTCGTGGGCTCTGTGAATGCACACTTATGAAGTCTGCGCGCCAAAGCAGGCTTCCAACGGAAACTTCCCCAGTTTGAAAAGTTTTGGCGGTAGCCCCGCCCAGCGGACCCGGAGGGCATATAAGCCGCTCCATGCGCGCCCACCTCATTCCTTTGTTTTCCGCCACTTGGGCAACATCGGAAATTCCTCTTGGTTGTGTGAGCGTAGCATGTCCACAACCAGTTTCAAAAGGTGTCTTACGTGCAGTAGTAAGATCCCAGACTGCGACGGACACTCCAGATGCCTCCGTTGTCTAGGAGAAGGGCACATCGTTCCTTCCTGTCGACACTGCCAGGCCTTCTCCATGCAGACCAGGAGAGCCAGAGCCCGAAGACTGCAGGCCTTTCTTCTCAAGCAATCCCTTGCTCCACTTAAGATGGCGGCGGCTGCACCATCTACCTCCTCTGGGGTCAGGACGGCTGCTCCGGCCCCCTCCGTGTCGACCTCTCTCCCAGCTGGGAAGAAGCGTCCACGGAAGGAGAAGGACACGAAGCCTACAACATCTAAGGCTTCAGTGTCGAAGAAGACCTGCACAGTGACTACCAAAACCATGCAGTTGCCTTCCTCCCAATGGACGTCGGTGAGCTCGGTGGCGTCAGGCCTCTCCCAGAGGTTGGCCATCTCGAGAACTCCCTCCAACAAGGCCATGGAGATCGCCTTCCGGAGGTCGACCAAGGAGGCCCGTAGAGGCCAGACCAGGGAACTGGTACCTGTGACTCCGCGCAAGTCTTTGGAGGCCGCCGCCTCAAGACCACCGTCTCCGAAGAGGCAAAGAATGATGGCATCTACGTCTGCTTCTTCAAAGACACCGGCGTCTGCCTCATCCTCAAGCCTGTCGCCTACCCCCTCTCTCGCTGTGGAGAGAGTGGTGGTACAACCAACCATCTCGCCAGATGACTCCATGCAGACGGTCGTCAGAGTTCCTCCAGCCCAACCATCAGTGAGACAACTCTTCGTCTCTCAAACGCCGGAGAAGGGTCGACAGACGACCAGACTGGCCCTGGCTTCGGCCTCCAAGAGGCCTCCCCCTGCTGCGGCCTCGTCAGTAGCCATCCCAGCGGCGATCATGGCTCCCTCGTCCTCACTTCCGGGTGGACCGGAAGCTGCAGCTCCACTGACAGCATCGGATGACGAGGTGGAGGATGGAGAGGCCCCTAGGTCTGTGGTGTCGGGCTCCATACTGTCGGTGGCTTTAGATTGCACCCCCTCACACCATGGATGCGACCCTGAACTGTCTTCATCCCCAACAGACTCTGCTAGAGCCTTCGGTGATCAGGTCGGGAGGATGGCCAGAGCACTTGGGATCGAGACATACGTCCCTCGGAGAGCAAATGCCTGTCCAGTCTTCAGCCGGGTCCAGGTGGAAGATGCAGCACAGCCCCATCTTCCCATGCTTGAACCCCTGGAGGAGGTCGTCAAAGCATCATGGAAGACCCCATCCTCCATACCACCAACCTCAAAACGCATTGAGGCATGGTACAAGACAGACGAGAGGGAGAAGGACTGGCTCCACGATCATCCAGTGCCTAACTCCATGATCGTCACCTCTGCCCAGACCTCCGGTCGAGAGTCTACGGCCCCCACCGACCAGGAGGGGAAAAGATTTGACACTGTAGGTCAAAAGATCTACTCGGCTGGCCTCCTTCTCACCAAGGTGGCGAATTATGGTGCGTGCATGGGGGCGTACCACCAGATTCTGTGGGAGAGGGCCCAACCCTTTTTCCAGAATCTCTGTGAAGAGCAGCAGGCTGCCCTGGCCTCCATCAGCCAAGAGGCGCAAGCCCTCGCACACCATCAAATTCTGATGGCTCGTCACACAGGGGACACCTCGGGAAAGCTGCTGGCCCACGGTGTCGCTATACAAAGACACGCGTGACTGAAATCGTCGGGCCTCTCTGCAAATTCTCGCAGGGTGATCGAGGATCTGCCCTTCAACGCCCAGGGACTGTTCTTTGCGGGCAGACGAAAAGCTTAAAGCCAACCATGACTTTAAGATTTTGACGGCAAAGCTCGACCGTCCGCCGCCTCAGCCGAGGCAAGGTACTATCAACGGGCAAGGTACCAGCCCAGATCGCAGTATCGCCAGTCCCCCCGGCCCTACTCTGCCTCACAACAATAGCAGCAGCCGCCGAGGCAGCAGCAGAACCGTTCACGCCAAAACCAACGGTCTAGGCCGCGCCAGACCTCTGGAAATGGACAATCCAGATGTCGCATTTGACGGGACGAGGGACGACACCGCCTTCTCATACGGTACCACTGCTGCCTCCATGCCTCCTCCCATCTGTCGACCTCCACCATCAAACCCTCCATTCGGAGACCGCCTGACCCACTTCATCGGTGCTTGGCGACACATCACCTCAGATGCATGGGTTCTCAGGATTGTCCAAGACGGCTATGCCTTGGAATTCGAGGAGCTCCCACCCACGGGGTTCATTGTCGAGACGGAGCAGTCAGACGCGATCCTGAGGGAGGTCGACAATCTGCTTCAAAAGGGAGCAGCTTCGCCACGACCGGCGACCCAGGACGGAGAGGCATTCTTCTCTCGGTACTTCACCGTGCCGAAACCCGATGGTACCCATCCTGGACCTCAGAGACTTAAACGCGTACGTTTTGCCAAGGAAATTCAGGATGGTGTCAGTGTCGTCCATTCTCCCACTGCTGCACTCCGGCGATCACTTCGCCTCCATAGACCTACGGGACGCCTACTTCCACGTCTCAATACAGCGCTCCCATCGATGCTTCCTCTGCTTCAAGGTGGCCGGACAGACGTACCAGTTCAACGTTCTGCCCTTCGGCCTAGTAACCGCCCCCAGGACATTCTCAAAGAACATGTCGGTGGTGGCTGCGCACTTGAGGAGGCAGAAAATCAGGATTTTTCCCTATCTGGACAACTGGCTGCTGGCGGCCAGGTCTCCAGATCTACTACAGGAGCACATTACCATAGCTCTACGACTACTGTCTTCATTGGGCCTTCATCTCAACGAGAAGTTCCAGCTTGTCCCGACGATGTTCGACTACGTCAGTCAGCTCGCCTTTCTGCCAAACGTCAGATTCCAGGCGCTTCGACGGGAGGTCAACCTTTGCAACCGGTCGACCTTCACGGCAAAGCAGGTCCAAGTCCTCTTAGGGCACATGGCGTCGACTATAGCAGTGACGCCATTGGCAAGACTCCGCTTTCAACCTCTACAGCGGTGGTTCCTCGACCATTTCCACCCGGTCGTGGAACATCACTCAAAGAGACTCTCCCTGCCACAACAGGTCAGAGACTCTCTCCACTGGTGGTCGCTCAGCCGCAATGTGTATGTTGGAGTCCTGTTCCACACAAGCCCTCCATCCGTCATTCTCACAACGGATGCCTCGCTGTTGGCGTGGGGAGGCCACACAGAAGGCCTATCCATCAGTGACCAGTGGTCAGCGGTGGAAAAGCTCCACCACATCAACTACCTCGAGCTCCTCGCCATCTTCAAGACCCTGCGAGCCTTCGTGCCGATCGTCACTGGCAGAGTAGTACTGGTCAGAACAGACAACATCGTGGCCATGTACTACATCAACAAGCAGGGCGGAACCAGGTCGAGGAAGCTACTAGCCCTCTCCCAAAAGTTGTGGGAGTGGTGCGTACGCCGTCAAGTCGTGCCCAAAGCAGTACATCTCCCAGGCATCGAGAACACAGAGGCAGATTTCCTCAGCAGGACCAGCTGGTCCTCACACGAGTGGATGCTTCACCCGGAGGAGCTACATCACCTCTTCCAGGAATGGGGATTCCCCGACGCAGATCTCTTCGCATCGCCAGAAAACAACCAACTGCCTCGCTTCGGTGCCTGACTTGCCCCGGATGCTCACCAGGGCTGCCTCGAAGATGCCCTCCTGCTCGATTGGCCGACGGGATTCCTGTATCTCTTCCCTCCGTTCCCGCTTCTACTCTGGGTCATCGAGAGAGTACAACTGTCGAGGGCCGACTACATCCTCGTCGCCCCCTATTGGCCAAGCCAGGTGTGGTTCCCAACCCTGCTCCACCTTACCAACGGCCGGTATCGCCACATGCCGTATTGACCAGACCTGCTGACGAGAGAGGGGGGCCTGCTCCTGCATCCCGACATCCCATCACTTCACCTTACAGCGTGGAGAATCCGGCCATGACCAGCGTCACCCCGGCAGTGGCCTCCATCCTGGACATAAGCCTTCCACATCGAGGGCTTAGTCAGCGTGCTTCTCCCGCTTCACTGAGTTCCAGGTGACACACACCGACCGACCTTTCCTCCCTTGGTGTCTACGGTCCTTGACTTCCTCACGGTACTGGTTGAGAGGGGCCTCTCCATGTCGTCGCTGAAGACATATCTCTCGGCGCTGACTTGGCACAGCCAGCAGAGAGGCGGGCCATCGTTGTTCCAGTGTCCTATGGTCAGGACATTCCTGAAGGGAGTCAACAATCTCCATCCTCCGGTGCATCCACCGATGCCAGGATAGAACCTGGACCTAGTGCTATCCTGCCTCACGGCACCGCCGTTCGAGCCACTCGCTTCGGTCGACCTGCGCCTCCTCTCATGGAAGGTGGCGTTTTTGGTGGCCATTGCTTCAGCCCGTCGGCCGTCAGAACTGGCGGCTCTTTGGGTGGATGAGCCCTATTTGATATTTCTAGCTGACAGGGCCATACTTTGGACTGACATCACCTTCCTGCTGAAGGTGGTGTCACCCTTTTACCTAAATACGGACATTGTCCTGCCAGACCTCTTCCCATCACCTGCCTCGGAGGAAGAAAAATCCCTCCACACCCTAGACGCCAAAAGGGCCCTTGGGGTATACAAGTCAAGGTCGCAGGAGTTTAGACGGTCTAACAGACTCTTGGTTTCATACGCCACCGACAAGCTGGGCTTGCCGGTGTCGTCGCAGAGACTCTCAAATTGGGTAGTGTCTCTGGTTGAGCTGTGCTACCAGATAGCTCACCAACCACAACCCCCCCGGGTAAAAGGTCGTTCTACCAGGGCTGTAGCCACCTCGACCGCCTTCCTTAAAGTTATCCCGCTGGATTCGATATGTAGGGTGGCCATCTGGGCCAACCCCTCAACGTTTGTCTCCCACTATCGGGTAGATACACTGCATGGGAGGGAGGCGGCCTTCGGCCGATCGGTACTCACCCCTCTCCTATAGTTGGTCGACGGTGTCACGTCGAGGGGCAAACCCTCTATCGAACCGTCTCACTAAAATCACTTTCTAGGGGTTATGGTTCCCTAGGTTCTTTCTCCACGACCTGGTCCTCATAGGTCATCAAGTTGCAATAACCGGTCGCCCCCTCCAATGGAGGCCGGGCTATGACCACTGTTTACTACATGTACCGTGCCCTAGTTCTCAGGTCACTGTGTTATGTTTATTAGTGCGCTTCGCCCGATAGGGCAGGTTTTGATGTTTAATATGTTCGCACTTTACTATGTGCACTTTAAGTAATGTGAGGCCTGCGTGCCTGGCATGAATGGTGCTTGTTGCACTTTGTTTACAAGGTTTGGGAGCCTGCCTTCCATCCTTTAATTTATTTTGGTCATTGATCATGATTGCTTGTTGCAATAAAATTGTTTGGTTCCTACACTTTGGTCAGTTTGTTCCCACCATCCTGAACCTTAGCTTACTAATTCTTCATAAGTGTGTATTCACATAGCCCACGAATAAAAATGGTAGGTTACATACCTGTGACCATCTTTCTTCGAGTGGAGCTCTGTGAATCCACACTAACCCGCCCGGCCGACCCCTCTATCACAAACCGCCCGTTTCCTCGTTGCTACACGTGACGCAGGAATGGGGTGGGCGCGCATGGAGCAGCTTATATGCCCTCCGGGTCCACTGGGCGGGGCTACCGCCAAAACTTTTCAAACTGGGGAAGTTTCCATTGGAAGCCTGCTTTGGCGCGCAGACTTCATAAGTGTGCATTCACAGGGCTCCACTCGAAGAAAGATGGTCACAGGTATGTAACCTACCATTATTGACAACGTAAGGAGTTGTCGGGTCCCGAGGAAGCCAGGACTGGCAAAATGGCTTGGCCCCAGACCGTCGACCCCAAAGTGCTTCGCTCAAGAACGCCGACACATTGTGGAATACAAATATTTTGTTTATGGATGTTGAAAAATAGACGCGTCACACTTTAAGACTCTATCATTGGGAATTTAATTTTGATGTCTTGGAAAGACGAATATTTTTCTATTTCACAAAAAATATAATATATAAAAGAAGCATTATTGGATTGCAATTTGTGGCTTGACTGCCTTTTTCTGTTTTTCATACGTGGTTTTCAAGAGAACTACTAATTTCCCATTTGCTATACCTACTACATTTGCCATCTTGATGAGGCCATGGGATCAGATTATACAGATTCTCCCCCTATTTTTCAGTGACATTGTTATATTTTATTTTTGTTAAATATTATCTGTTACACAGTAACTTGTGACTTGGCAAAAAGACGTGCTGTTTTTGGTCCTGTTTTCAGGTTCTGCCAATTCCATTTTCTGGGAAATTCCCAAAATCAGGAGGGTTGCCATTTTTGGTCTATTAACATCAGTCCATTGGTGCCAATGGGGAAATTTAGAGGCTCATTTCTCCATCAGTTTTAGGTCGACAAGGATAAAACTTGTCTCATTTGTAGGCCACATTTATTACTGCAAGCCTGCCAGGTTACAGAATATTTCACCAATCCATTGGTTTTTGGGAAGTTTTTATCATAACATATTTTTAAAAACCATAAGAAGAGGTTCTGGGAATTGAAGACTCCTCTTGTAACATTGTGCCACAAGAGGGAAGAAGCCAACCAGGCCTCCGATTGGCTGAAAGAAACTAGAGGAAAACTTCAACTCCTATCATGCCCTGGGAGGAAGCATAGAAGTTGCCAATGCCATGCAAAGTACTGCTGGGAAAGTGAGTTCATGGTGGGGCCCTCTCTGGAGGAGAGGCGTAGTGAAGTATTTCCCTCTCTCTCTCTCTCTCTCTCTCTCTCTCTCTCTCTCTCTCTCTCTTTCCAGCCATATTTGCCTGAAGCAGGTGCTCTGCTTGGGGCAGGGGGAGCTTTGGGAAGGGATAGAGGAGGCTGCCAGGGAGTAAAGGAGGAGCCGCCGCTGCCAGGCACCCACTTTTGTCTGATTTGTGAGGCTGCCCTCCCACCACAGCCTTCAGTAGACTGCCACTCAGCCCCACCACCCGCATTAGAAGAAAGATCCAGCTGCTCGTGATCCATTCTTGTTATGGCTTCAGTCACCCACTGCCTGGTCGATTTTTGGTGATCCAGCTGCTGGTTTGCCAAATTTCCCTGAATGTCAAATAGCCAAATGGAATTGTGCACATCAGTAGTAAATACGAACATGTAAAAGTAAGCAGTAACACTCCTTCAAAATAGACCACCCCTACCTTTTAAAAATAGTTTTTTCAAACACCCATGATGTCTTCAGTATCACCACTCTGTCTTGCACTTTACAAAATAAAATATAAGAGGATAGAAGATCATTGCCTCATGAATTCTAAAATATAAAAGATGCATGGGGACTTAGAGATAGTTGTAAACTGAGAAGTTTTGGCATGTTCTTCGTTACAATAGGCCATGATAGAGTCACTGAGTTTGAACAGAGCACAAGGACTATCCAAATCAACCCCAAGCCATGCAGGAATACACAAGCATAGCCCTCAAGCTTCTGTTTAAAAAACTTACAAAAAAAGACTTCAGCACACTCCAAGGTAGCATATTCCACTGCTAAAAAGCTCTTACTGATTGTAAC
Organism: Anolis apletophallus; assembly: GCA_030556195.1. Classification (NCBI taxonomy): domain Eukaryota; kingdom Metazoa; phylum Chordata; class Lepidosauria; order Squamata; family Anolidae; genus Anolis; species Anolis apletophallus. The sequence continues at coordinate 95,797,108 of JARBWK010000005.1, forward strand.
TTCTTCCTAATGTTTAGATTGAATACCTTTTTCTATAGTTTGAATCCATTGCTCCATACTAGTATTTGTAGCAGCAGAAAACAAGTGTGTTCCTTCTTCAATATAACATCCTTTCAAATATTTAAACATGGTGGCTATCATGTCATCTCTTCTCCAGGCTAAACATATCCAGTTTCCTAAGCCACTTCTTATAGGACATGGTTTCCAGACCTTTAACCATTTTGGTCATCCTCCTCTGCACATGTTCCAGTTTGTCAATATTCTTCCTGAATTGTGGTGCCCAGATCTGGACATAGTATTCCAGGTGAGGCCTGAAAGTGCAGGGTGACATTTACTATTTTGTAGCACTAAGCGATACACTAAGAGACTAGGTATAAAATGAAAGCACATTTTTCTAGACTCAGTTAGTTATTGTACTAACAGTATTTTTTAATAGAAAAGTAGCTTGAGTCTAAAATTTATTACTAAGAAGGAAAGCTGTTTGCTAAATGTTGAATGTTTGATGTCCTAAACATTTTCATAAATGTTAGATAATTGGAAAGCATTTACAATGGTTTGATTGCATTTGTGACACATTACTGTGAATTATTTAGAAAATATTTGCAGTAACAATTTTCGTATGACATACTGCTATATTGCCCATATAATATTATATTTATAGCATGGCATCTTCTTGTGTTGAAGATATTCTGTGCCACAATAATAAGCCTTGGCATTGAGCCATTCACATCTTGGCCAATCACATACTAGCTTTTTGCTGAAACATGGCACTATTAATTCAAATAAAAAAGCTGTAGTCTGTGAGTAAACCGATCCATAAGTGGCCAACCCACAACACAAGACTATTTCTGTGGCTGCCCACTCCTGTCCAATAAGAGAGCAACTGTTCCATGACTTTGCCAGTGTTTATCTAACACAATGACAGTTACTACATCATTAATCATACTGGGAGTAAAATCACAAAAATGAAACAGTAGTAAAATATACAAGTTTTTGAATTTAGGGAAGAGCCTTTTCAATGAATATTGCCATTTCTTTTTACCATTTTCATTTTTTTAATTCTTGAAAATATTTTTATTTCACCAAGGTCATATGTCAAAAAACATTAAATAAAGCATGCTCTCTTTGTATATCTTTATATCCAAAGCTTTTTTTAAAAAAACCCCCACAAATGTTAACATTAATTTCCATAGATTTTAAGATTCACCTTCACACCTTTTGTAATACTTTTTGAGCCATGAAATGTGTAGGCGTTCCATCACCTTTGTTTCCTTTGGAAAACATAAGAGTCAATACAAAGCATTCTTGATTTCTTCAATTAAGCCAGACAAGCTAACATCTACCTTCCTTGCCTCAAAGGTTATGCTGCTTAATAAAACATATATTTTACATCATAAAACCCTTGAAAATTGTAATTAAAGATGCAAGCTAGCTGCCTCTCCCAGCAACTTTAACAAAAAGAGATCTGAATCTTTTAAGTCTCTTTCCATAAGGATTATGGCTCCCCTGCTGTTTGGAAAAGATAATTTCACTTGTAACCCTAATAACTTGAGCATGGCAAAGGCTGGCTCTGCGAATGGCATGCACTTCACTGCACATCTTGGCTCAGTTAGAAATCGGAAACAGATGGTCCTTGCGGCTGGCTTCCCACTCGGGTCCACTCAGTGCCAGCCCACGGTTGCTGGCTGGTTGCTGCTGGCACTGTGTGACTTGAACATAGTAGGACAGTGGCAGAAGAAATCAAATCTTTTTCATTGAGCAGCACACTCTAATGTGGTTTGACAGATCTGACATTCTATCCCCAACATCTAGTTAGAATATATTAACCTTTTAGTTTTCTTAAGCGCTCCTCATACGAAGTTACGAAGCTGCACTTACAGAGTTTAGAAGCTGAGGAGGGGCTTTGGGAAACTAGCATGGGGCAATGCAAAATGCCCCCTGAATTTCTGAGAAAAATAAATATTTCTGAGAAAAATAAATATTATGGTCAGGGAAAAGAGATGATGAATTGGAACTTCTGCCGTAACCTGTGGCCATACCTATGTCTGGCAATGTCAACATCTACTAGTATTTCAACTCAGGAAGAAGACTGAATGGAAAGCGATAATTAATAGAAACATTTTTGTAAATTTACAGTGCAGTCTTATATTGTATACCTACATCTGAAACCTAATGCATTCAAAAATACAGACACCCAGATAATTTTGTATAGGATTGAAACCTTGGTATCTCTTCATTTTTTGAAAGTCATTTCTACCACATATAAAATTCTTTGTTTTGACTGACTAAGGGCATGTTCTATACTTGCTCTGGCCAGGCTTTCAGACCACAACTTGCTAGCTCTTATTGGCGAGTTGCCTCAGCTTGGCTGTTCTTTCTGGAATTCAAGCCTCGCCTATGATGAAGCCTTGATCCCATGCCCAGTTCATGCACTCTCAGAACAGCATAGTTTCTGTTTCCCTGTAGTTGGATCCCATGACACTTAGGTAATGACCAAATGATGGAATCATATGCTGGGAGCTACTCATATAAATACGTCAGGGCAGTGTATATATGGAGGCCGGGTGAGAATCAATGTTTGTGAAGCATGGGAAACTGCATCCTCCACATTGCTTTCACTGCAGTTCACATATTCCCTCACCATTGACTATGCTGGCTAAAGCTGATGGGAATTGTAAGTAGAAATACATTGAACATTCAACTGGTTTTGTTGCTGTTGTTGATGATGACGACATTATTTAGTAACAAAAGGTAAGTTGACTCATCTGAACAATCAGGGAGCCAAAGAAGAAGCAATTCCTTCCTTCTTCTGAAGTCTTTGCAATTTGTGGAGGTAGCCTCTGCCAGGACTATTGGTGATTCCATTTGTGTGAAGGAAATTAATCCACTTTATTTGTGTTAGCTCTTCTCACAGCTAGTTCACGTTGTACATGAACCATCTAGATGCTGATCAGTGTAATTGTTCCACCCCCGTGAAATCTTGGAGCACTTAATTTCGTGAAGCTGTAAAAGTCTTCATTTGAGAATTCTAATTACCCCTCCCTACAATCCAAATTCCAAAAATCCATAGGATGTTACCATGACCATAGAATCATACCACTATAACCGCATAGTGTGGAAGGGCCCCAGGAGAACTCCCATACAACTCAGAGGATCCGGTTTGACATTCTGCTAGCAGCACATCTACTGGCTGCCTGATCCTGTGCACAGAAGCAACTCCTGATCCAAAAGACACACGCAACGCATTTGATGATTTTTCCTTTCAAAATTCCATATTAAAAGACAAAATTCTAGTTTGTGTCAAGATCATTTGTTAAATTTGTACACAGAAAAGTTTGCATATGCTTCTTCAGAAATGTGCTAAAATTTTGGTAAGAATGAGGTGACAGACAATTTACATGATGAATTTTGGGCACAAATCAGATCCACCACTGTATCTGCAAGTCTCTGGTATAAGTATTCTGATATATTAGTTTGCTAACAATAACAACATATTAGTATTAGACAAAATGAATTATATTCAAAAGAAATTCCCTCAAAGATAGAATCGGTTTTCCAGCACCAGTGCAAATGGAGCTTACTTTCCTCCTTTTCCAGTGAAGAAAATACCCTTGTGTACACAATTTTTGCAAAAAGACATTTTTGCAAGTAGTTCCTCCTAAAATGAATCACCCTCCTCCAATGTACACATTTCTGCTTTTTGGTTCAATTTCAGGGGAAAGGAAAAATATTACATAAATAAATAATGGGGAGGGCCAGGGGTGGAGTTAAAAATGTGCACTGAATTCAGAAAAGTTTCAGAGTGGATATATGCATGTGTCCTAGCCAAGATCACGCATGAATTCAGGAAGTCCACACTCCTTTCTAATTGCTTATACAGTTGACTCTCACTTATCCAACCTTCACTTATCCAATGTTCTGTATTATCCAATGCAGTCTGCCTCCCGCCCAGATCCACAGCTGTTTCAATACATTGTGATATTTGGTGCTAAATTCGTAAATGCAGTAATTACTACATAACATTACCGTGTATTGAACTGCTTTTTCTGTCGATTTATTGTAAAACATGATGTTTTGGTGCTTAATTTGTAAAATCACAACATAATTTGACATTTTATAAGCTTTTCCTTAATCCTTCCTTATTATCCAACATTTTTGCTTATCCAATGTTCTGCTGGCCTGTTTATGTTAGATAAGAGAGAATCTACTGTACATTATTTCAATATGTCATCTGTGGCCAAGTGGATATCTTCTTTAGGATTATTCAGTGTTTTTAAATATTTCTCTCAGGGTCCTTCCAGATAGGGACCCAAAATGTGGGTCCTGTGAGACTTTTACCTCAGGGGTCCAAACAATGACTCAGGTAATAGAAGATTAATTTGGGACAGAGCAGGAAACCCCGGGTTTGTCCCGAATTAATTAGATAAGCCATTAGGCCCAGGCCTTCCTGAAAGACCCGGGTTTAATGGGGTATGGGCCCTGTGGGGAAAGACTCCTGGGACTGCAGAAGTAGTTCCAGGAGCCTATCCCCACAACCCAATTCACTTCTTTGGGCTCCATGAGCTCCGAGAAGTGAAAAGGGCACACACCTCCTCCCCAAACCTCTGAAAAAAGCCCTTAAAATAAGAAGAAAGTTACCAGGTGTCATGAGGCCTCCCTGCAGGCCTCCTGGTGTGTAGGAATGATGTGCCAGGAGGAAGGAGGATAGCTCCCCCCCCCTGCCTCCCTGGCCTGTCATTTCTACACACCAGGAAGCCTGACTGAGAGGTCTCATGGCATCTAGTAACATTCTTCTTATTTTAAGGGCTTGCGGGGGGCACCGGGGGGGGGGGTTCAGTGGCCTCATGCCAGTGCAAAAGTTGCCACTCTGGCATGGAGACACCAACCAGGAAATCCTGATTGTTTTGGGCAGAGCATGGAGACTTCAACCCGCTTTGGAGCGGGTTTCTTTAACCCGATCTGAAACAGCGCCCTCAGACACATACTGTACTGAGAACATGGTGGTCAAATGACAGAAAGCTCTTCTAGCTTTAATAGCTGGGCAAGATAGGTACTTTGGCAGGTCTAGTTTGTCATGAAAACTCTCCTGTAGAACTATTACATGTATGGGATCCTTCTGCAATCTGAGCACCTGACCTTGGACAAATTCCATGTACTTTGTGAACTAAGAACATTAATGTTATAGAATGTGGCATTTATTTACTGCAGATATGTTCCTAATATAGTTGGTTTGGCTTTGGCATTTTTATCTGGCGGAGCTCCTGTATCATTAGCAGATAGGCCAAAGTTCAGCAGATAAAGATTAACCTATCACTACATTAGCATTCCTTGAAGTGTACATTTGTTCAATATGGCTCAGTATGCATATTGACCTATTTGAATTTTGAACAAAACCCCAGCTCAAGGCTGTGCAAAGCTTTATGCATTTTAGGCTTGATTCTCTCTTAATTATACCTCTATACAACATTTATTTAGGGTTTGAGTTTACTAGCATATGTCACATAGTTGATTTAATGTATGCGATACTCAGTATTCAAACTGATGAAAGGAGAGCTACTCGCATTATGCCTGCAAAAAACTGGGCCCTAAGGCATCAGAGGTAGCACTTCGCTTGTAATTGAGTTGGCTGTCATTTATACTTTTTGGGAACTGAAAGTCCTTCCTAAAACACCATTGTAATCAAGCATTTGCTTAGAGGTAATTGCATGTGTACTTTGGTGAATTGGGACCCTATTGAGCTGTAGTGGGGGGCAGGGAAGAGAGGATAGAAATAAATACTAGAGAACAAAATACTTGATTAGAGAGACAGTAATGGCTACTACACCAGTGTAAGCAGTTATTTGGTCTCCTATAGCTAATAAGCATTTGAGTTTCTTTTGGAAAGCATTTTAAGAAAAAAATCATGTAGCACTCAAAAAAGTTATTGTTGTAGCTTATAGGCAGAGTTAGCCATTCAGTTCTCCCTTCCCAATACTGGAACTATGCCCAAACCTTAATTGCAACCTGACACACAAAGATTAAGCAGGTGGAACATTTCCTATCACTTTGAGCCCTCATCGGTAAAAGAAAATATGCATGTCAGATTTTACCTACTGGTAAGATGGTTGCTACTTGGAGGGAGCAGCAATGGCTACTGCTGCCTGGTACCACCCCCGCCCCACCCCCACCCCACCCCCCTGCGCTTCAAATACAATCAGTTTTTCATCATTCATATTCTCTCAATTTGAAAAAAAAAGTTAATCACTTCTTTTCTTCTTACATTTCAGCACTCTTAATTTATTCTTCAATGTTTTACACCCAGTTTGTATAGTGATGAGTGGCCTTTTAAACAAGTTCAGCTCTTTCCTCTGTTGCAGAGGTGGGCAATATGTCACAGTTCATACCTTAATGGCTCCCAGCTAGTTGTAATTAATGAATTGGAGCTATAGTCCTTCACCAATAGATAGCTATGACCTGATGGAAACTGCAATCCTACAACATCTAGAAAGTGATATATCTTCCTCCTTTAATATCTACATAAAAAGGGGGAAAATAGGCAAGCATTTTCTCATTACTATAACCTAGGCGTGGGCAAATTTCAGCCCTCCATATGTTCTGGACATCAATTCCAAGAAATCCCAGCCATCGTACCTGTTGTTAGGAATTGTGGGAGTTAAACACCAAAACACATGGAGGGCCAAAATTTGCCCATGCCTGCTATAACCCCGGTAGAGGGTACCTTATTGAGTTGCATAGAGTGATAAAAGTGAAGCCACTCATCATCTTTCCTCGACAGCTATAATCTACATTTCGTGATCTTTGCTTTCATCATAAGAACATAAGAACATAAGAAGAGCCATGCTGAATCGGGCCTCAGCCCATCTAGTCCAGCATTCTGTGTCACACAGTGGCCCACTAGTTGTACACAGGGATCTCTAGCAGAAAGGAGGGCAAAACCCTCACCTGCTCCCGACCCCCCACAACCAGTACCCGGGGAAATCCTGCCTGCCTCCATCAACACAGGTCATTTAACATAGGTGTGAGCTACTTGTGGCCCTACAGATATTGTTGAACTACATCACTCATCAGCCCTAGTTGCCAAAGTCAAAGGAGAACATCTGGAGAACCGTAAGATGGCCACCCATGCTTCCTTAATATACTATGTTTTATGAAAAATAGGAGATGTTTTATTGGTTTAATGTCAATGTACCAAATGCTGTTAAAATCAGAGAAACAATGCAACACATTATAACTATCGTACATGGAAGTACAGAGCTTTCAAATTTTCTTAACCCTTTCCTCATTTTAATATTCACTAAAGTCCTATCCTTTCCTATTGTTTCCCAGGTTCTCACTGAACAAGACACACAAATGAATGTTCTGTTCTGCTTTATTTACAGTGGTGTTAAGTATTGAAAGTTCTCTTGCTTGGGAGCACTGCTCATAGAAGCACAGTAGGTGGCAGCAACTATGCTGTGTGCCATGGAGAAAGTTGTAATTGAAGACAAAACAAATTCTTCCTCCTCACTAGGGCTGGATCTACTCTGCCATATAATTCAGTTTCAGAATGCATTGAATTGGATTATATGGCAGTGTTGACTCATATAATCCAGTTCGATGCAATTAATGCATTATTTTTATTGTGTCTGAAACTGCATTTATGGCAGTGTAGATACAGCCTTAGAGTATGGGCCCTATGTAACAAATACTACTTGTAGTATAGAAGCATAGAAAAATTAAAACAAATCCTTTGTGATAACACTACAAATATTTGGTATGCCTGATTGATCCATGGTTCTAAATGGTTCAAAAGTACTTACGAAACAAAAGTTCTGGTAGTGAACATTTCGGAACTCTAACAAAACTTTCAAAATTTCATTATAAATGGCAGTTCCTAATTGGTTCTGTCTTAAAAATCGCCAATAATGAAATAATAATGAAATTTTGATAGAGTTCTGAAATTTTAACCACCAGAACTTTTGTTTTGTAAGTACTTTTGAACCATTTAGAACCATTAATCAACCAGGCCTGGTATTTGGTACATGTTTTAAAAGCCCTAAGGAACTCAACACTAGATATGAAAGCATTCCTAACATTTTCAGAATTCAAAATTGTAGATGAGTAGTAACCAGCTTAGGGAAGTTCATAAATAATGCAAGATAGCCAGATACATGTAAGGTGCAACTTGCTACCAAAAATGAAATAAGACTTGAATGTATATGCATTCAAAGCATATAGTAATTTCAGGGAGAAAAATAACTGGAGAACCTATTTAAGAGAAGGATCCATATAATCAATATATCTAATAATGAAAGATGGTGGTTTCATCCCACAAATAATATTGAGAAGATACAGCTGAGGCCCAAAGCAATCTTAAATGCCCTCTTTCTATGGGCCCTTCCACACAGCCATATAACTCAGAATATCAAGGCAGAAAATCCCACAATATCTGTTTTGAACTGGAATATATGTCCACTCTGACATATATTCCATTCTGACATATATTCCACTCTGACATATATTACAGTTCAAAGCAGGTCATGTGGGATTTTATTCAGCTGCGTGGAAGGGGCCCTAGTCTTAGTACAGTTTTTCATGTCTGTTGTTTCCAGTGTTGGTCACTACTCTTTATCAGCAAAGAGAACACTAAAAAGCAAGATCTATGTAAGAGCTAATTTACAAAAGTCAACAAACCAAGCAAACAGGAGGAGCAAACTAAAGCAGAAGTATGCCGAAATTTCTCGCTACGTGTTTGCTATGTCATATGGACTATGTAAAAGTGACTTTTATTTTTATATTACAAATTTGTATACTTCTGCAGATACATGGAGAATTTCAGGTATGTAAAACATATTTTTGGCTGTCTACATTTGACTTCAAAACAAAACCATAAGTTGAGTGGGGAAAGATATTGGATTTTGATTTAGAAGACATTCATCAATCGGTCCATAGCAAGCATAACAAGTACAATGTTAAGGCATACATTTCAACTTTACTTGCTGTAAGAAAGGGGAAAAGGAAGTTACATGCATTTCTATGTGACTAATAGATTTGATATGCTTTACTGTTACATATTATAACTTAGTCGAGCAGTACCCTTCTTCCTGTTTCTATAATTTAAAGATATATATTCAGATATTTATTCAGTTCTACATAGCTTATTTTCAATTTTTCAAATATACCAAAATAGTTAAGGTTTTTTTCTTGTGATATGTATACATCACATTATAAGTATTACGTGATTAACATTATTTTCTGTTCTTACAGAAATGTCTTTACTGAAACCATTAAACCAACAAAAAAAACCTCAACCCAGGAATCTTAAAAGGTTCAATTCTTAATCATTCAGCAAGGTTATCCAATGATCATATCACTAATATTGATAATGCAATATTGTAAAACTTTGAATAATTTAGGTAAATTTGCCATACTAATTTTCAGTGTGTACATCTGGAGGATTTTTTTAAAACATGGGCTAAATTCCATCCTTCTCTCCCCTATTCATTCTTCCTGTTAATGCTTCATGGACAGAAACAAGATAAGACTTAATTCTCATACCAAGGATCCTTCCTAAGGCCACATCATTTCCCCATCCTTCACATGCTGCAAATTACTGACTTCAACATAAAGACAGACTTCAGACTTACAGAATCTACATGGCTTTTTATTAAAACATTCTCCAACCAGAACCAGGTGTGACATGGAGGGTAAAAAACAAAGTTGTAGGCAAAGAGGGCCTGAAGGTCTAAAGTCAATTTCTATTGCAGACAGTAAGCCATAGACTGGATTTATGCAAGTACAAATCTACATCTGACATACCGATTCACAAATTGCAAAGGAGAAGAAAAGGAAATCTATTTGTACCGTTATTAAATACCTGAGAATTAGAAAGCTTGGCTTCATCAAGAAAACTATCAGGGGATCACAGCCTCTATGTCCTTCTCATAGGATGCATCTACACCACAGAATTAATGCAGTTTGACACCTGTTCAATTGCCATGGCTCAATACTATGAAACCATGGGAGTTGTCATTTTATGAAGTTTTTAGTCTTCTCTACCAAATAGTGCTGGTACATCAATGTTATGACATTTATAACAGTGATCAGTGCCAGTTAAAGTAGTATCAAACTGCATTAATTCAACATTGTAGATGCATCCATACTCTTTCATATTATTTTATTTTGCAGGGTTGCAGGCATGTAGCGGGGGGGGGCTTAGGGGGCTTCAGCCCCGAAATTCTCAGGGTGGTCCGCGAGAAGGCCTTACGGGTACATTATTTAAACTGTTATGTTTATTCATATCATGATCTGATCACCATGCTCATTATATCCCACATTCATGGGGTTATTGGGATAACAATACAAAAGGTTTGCTAGGGTAGACCCTCTCTCACTCAGTCTCAGCCCCCCCCGAATCAAACTCAGCCCCTCCCGAATCAAAATCCTAGCTACGGCCCTGCAGGGTTGCATCAGGATTACTAGTGGATTAGCCAAAGAACATACACTGGTGAAGGGGTATATGTTTGTGGACTGGGGCCAGGACAAGCAAGGCCATGTAGCTCATGGTAGTGGCAATGTGGCTTTGCCAATGTATTTCAGACCAGCTGGCCATAAGAATGGCCAAAGGGTTCTGGGTTACTCCTGGCAGCATCAGTGGAGTCTGGAGCCCTTTACACCAGATTTATATAGTAGGTGTAGATGCCACTGGAGGCTGCTTCCACACAGCCACTTAATCCAGTTCCACTCCTGAGTCTCCACAGGCATCCCAGGAACCAGGAAGAAGTTCCTATGGCATCCACAAAGCTTTTCTCATACCAAATTTATCCAATATACAGAACTATTTTTTTTCTTACACAGTTGGGAAAAATGAGCTGAACAGAAGTAGCCCATTCAATGAGAATCAGTGATAGGAATCATGGCAGGGGGAAAACAAAAAGAGGAAAGGTGTTTGTTTATCTTCCTGAGAGCACCGTATTCTATTCCTGCATCCAGCTATTCCAGCAGTGACGTCGTCTCTATGACCGCTGCATATGTTGCTCCCTAATATCCACTCTGTAATGACTATACACTTGTAAACTGCTGTGCATTTTATCACCAATTTCAGACTTTCAAGTACGTTATTTTAATGCACTATGTCAGGCTAAACATGTGCTTCAGTGCACATTGGTGTTTTCTAGACCACCTCCTTTTCCCACATTTTCAGGCCTGTGTAGGTGGGGCTTAAATCATAAGGAAAAGTGGGTGACTATAATTCAGAATTTCTGTTTTCTGCCTCCAAACTTAGAGGCACATTGACGTGTATTGAAGTCTATTGTTCCACAATCCTTCTGCTTATAGTAAACAAAATGCTGGACTTGAAGGGCATTTAGTTTTGCCTAGCAAAGCTCTTCATTTTGCTATGAAGCTGTATCTATTTATTTTGGTCTTAAACACTTTGAAGTTATTGCAATAAAAATACATAGAACTGAAACCCAATGTTAGAGCAAGCTCTCAATGTATAATTGGTGTATCTGTTCCTATGCACTGATCGCTTAATTTCTACTGTGACTATTACCACTCATGCTGCATACTTGTTTAACAGAAGTTAATGTAACAATGGTATGTTATACATGTTTACTCAGAGGTAAGCCCCATTGAGCACAGTTAGGCAAGGGATCTATGACAGTTTTATTGTTTGTTGGAGAGCCCATCCAGACAGGGCACAAAATGCATGCCCTCCCAGATATTTACCTGGGATGTCCAGGCAACGCCGTAGGTAAATATGATGGCATTCAGCACAAAGCAGGAAAACCCTGCTTTGTGCCAAGATAATTTGATAGTGGTTTAGATCCTCATCTTCTTGAAAGGCACAGGTCGAACCCACTATGGCCCCTGTCTGGACAGCACTCTCAGGAGTTCTGGAACTGGGCTGAATCATCCTGGAAAACTCAGAGGGCTCACACCCCCTCCCCAAAACCTTTTAAAATGGGGAGGGGAGTAAAATCACTTACCCAGCCACCATAAAACTGTTGTCAGAGCTCTCCTGTCACATGCAAATGACGGACCAGGAAAAGGGGACAAAGACCGATCCCCCTTCTTCTGGCACATGATTTGTACATAACAGGAGAGCTCCAGCAGCAGTTTCATGGCAGCTGGATAAGTTATTTTACTCCCCCCCCCCCATTTTAAGGGGTTTGGGGGAGGGGATGGGGGTTGTCTCCCTGTTCTCCTGGAAGTGCATCTGGACCTCCGCCCCAGAAAGCACATGCTTTCTGGTGCATGTGTAGACTAGGACCCAGGATCATTTATATTTTTAAAATGCAATTGTTCCCAGGTTAAACTGCTGCCTAGAACCGTCCTAGGATATATCACTGACACACTCTCCGATCGCATGGCTTACAAGCTAAATCGTTCCACAGAACAGAATTTTATAGAACAGGAAAAGGGCAGTAGAAAATATACATTTTGAGCAAATGGTAAATGTAACGAAGCCAATTTGGTCATCACAGAAGATCTCTTTTGGTTTTCTGTTAAGGTGTGGTAAAAACAAGAACTGAATTCATGCACTATGGTTTTTCCATATTGAATATGTTGTGCCTTGTAGATGTTGTTACATCTTACAATAATTTTTTTCATTTTGATGAATGCTTATTAATTTTCATCCTGCCTCTATTAGTGTAAACATATGTGGTGTGATTTGCATATATAGAACTCTCAAATAATCAGAATAAAAAGAACCAGAAATTTCTGGGCATACTGGCTTCACTCACGTCATTTTGAGCTCACTGACTATGACTCACAAAATCTTGCTCCTGAAGTTTTTCCCCTGCTTTAAATAAAAAGAAATAAATAGAGGTAATGGGTCTCTCTGGTTTATTAGGATTATAATAGTATTATTTTGCATGGATGCCATTCACATGTCATGTTTTGCAGAAAAGTGATTGACAAGAGTTAAATTCAAAACATGTAGTCGTTTTCTAGCGTTTGGGATTTATTATTTCCTTCCACTGCTCTGTGATTGAAGGAAAACTGTTTAGATGTTTGTTTCCAGAACGGCATCTGTCAGCAATCAAAGGAGGAAAAAATTGCATAAAATAAATGCAATTGTTTAGAGTAGCATTTCCTGGATCATGTTAAATGCTTGATTTGCTCCCCATTATGTTCACTAAATAATTTTGTTTTCCACAATAATTGTAATATTTAACATGTTACATTTAATCTTCTTTCAAGGCTATTAGTAACAGCTCACTTAGAAAAGAAGTAGTTGGGTGACGGGGAGGGGAAAACCCACTGCCACCCACATCATAAAGAAAAATGGTAAAGTTAACTGCATCCTAATTGTTCTGGATCGAAAACACAGTTATTTCACATTGATTCTTTTCTTTGCATCAGACTACTGTACTGTCCAGAATAAAATAATTTCATGCTCCTTCTGGTACGCTAAAACTATAGTCTTCCCAAGTAATCACTGTGATGTTTGATACATTTTTCATGGCTAATTTAAAGACAGGCTCAATGGCAATAATCTTGTATTTCAAAGGCCCATGGGTATTCAACTGAATAGAAAACAAAGAAATACCTGAAAAATGTATTGGCCAATGTAGACTCATACAAGAACATGTTAACTGGCAGACAGGAATAGATAATCAAGGAAGATTTGAACCTTCATTCAAAGGCAGCCTGTAGCTGGTAGCCTTCAGCCAGTTGTCATTAAATGCACACCATTAGTTAGTCATTGCTTGCTTTTCATGGATTATGACTCAACTCTCCCAATTTTTGAAACATTTTAATAAAATGTAGGCTTAATACTCTTGAATTAATAATCAAAAGTGCAGACCAGGAAGGAAGAAATCCAATCTGATACTGGTTAGATGCTGATGGTTGGTTAATCATTTTACTTTTATGCAGCAGTCTTTGAAATCATCAAGAAGTCTAAAAATAATAGGTACTTTTAACGAAGTGGAGTGAAGTGACGGATAGGTATTCATCAAAAGCACTATGCAGATAACACCATATTCTTTTAGGATTCAAAATAGAACTATTTTGGATTTAGAAAGGAACTATTCACAAAGTTAGATGTCTAAACATACAATACACAATGATATGTCACACATCTAAAATGTACAGATGTTGACTTCACAGTGTATAACATACATGCACACATCAATACATATTTTGCTTTAAAGAAACATAGTCATGCATGTGCTTTGCAGGCATCACACTAAAAAAATTAAAAGTCTCATTCACAAATATAATTATGTCTACATATAATAATGAGAATCATGTCAGAAGAAAGAAGAAGAAGGGTTCCATTTGCCCCTTGGGTGTGATTTTAAAAAATCCCTCAGTACAATGAGTATTGTATAAAATGTAGATCTAACTTATAAAGACTGCTGTTGAAGTACAGATTTAGAAGAAATAGAGGGTTTTTTCAAGAAGCTAATGTGAAAATCTTGCTAATAAGAATTATTAAGTTCTTGCTTGTGCTGTAATGTTTTTCCATTGTGAGGCATATTTTTAAAAAGCTCACATTATTACACAAAGTATTTGTGTACCACACCAAGATATCACAGTTGTATCCTTTTTAGCAAGAAAAGTTATTTTTAACCATCTAAGAAATGGGAATGCCAATTGTCCTGAACATAAAGTAGTTCTATGAGCTTTCATTACCTATATTCCAACCGAATGAAGCACTCCTTATTTGGGTGGGGCAGAAGGATTCGTTCAAAGGTTCCTTCACTGATTGTTGAATGAAAATGCAGCCAACCCCTTGTATTCATAGATTCTGCATCCATGGATTCAACCATACATTACTTTAAAATACTTAATAAAACTCCTAAAGCAAGCATTGATTTGGGTACTTTAGATGAGGCATACCATTGTACATAATGGAACTTGGACATCTATGGATTTGAGCATCCATGGAAGGTCCTGGAATTGGTTCCAGGACTCCATCGAGATTCAAGTCCATGGATATTAAAATGGATACCCATGGCCCAGCTTTAAGTAAGTGTGTGGAGGTAAAAGAGCTAAATATTCCAGAAAAGTGGGAATAACAGTTTTAAAGTATTTCACTTAATAATCTACCTGTTGACCTCATGATAATACCATAGAGCTATGGGAAGTAAATTCCATTGAATCTAGATGGACGTATTTCCAAATAACCATGAATGAAATTCTGCTGCCACTCAAGTAAATAAGATAGATGGTAAAAAAAAAGATATGATTCACTAATTCTCTTTTAAAATTCCAGACATTTCATAAAAACACCATAAAACTGTAGAATTGTCTCTTTCCTCATGTGTTTGTGTGTGTTACTGTGCATCTTGTGTAGCCTAGGGGAAGTTTATCGATGGAACCTGCTGCAAAAATGAATAAAAAGCATATGTCAAAGACTGCAGACATGGCCAAAGCATAATGTTAAATACAATATTATTTCTTTATTTGGGCAGCAGGGAAAATGTATGTTCATAAATGTTGGGTCACTGGTATGCTATTTTTGTGTGGTATCACCTGGTGGGCAGATATTTGGAGGCATGTGGTGAATTTGGATAACTTGGTGTTTTTGTTAGTCAAGCTTTGGAAAATAGACCTCTAGTAGATTACATTAAAACCATACAGGAAATGGAGGGGGGTCTTATTCAGAAATGCATTGTCTGAGTAACTATTTGTATGCCAGCGAAATCTTTTATAACATGGTCTGTTTTCCAAAAAAGAATGAAAAGATGAGCGCGATGCTGTCAAATTTTTGATTTTATTTTTAGCGCAAAAGCATTTTTTAAATTTCTATGAAGAATAAAACACTTTCAATAATTATGGTGAAACAAAACTCTTAAGCTATTTAGAGTTACATTTTCCTTTTATTTCCTAAAACGAATGTGTACAAAAGATCTATCTATCCATATATCTACATATAGAGATATTGGGTGGGATTAAATTGAAGCCTTTATTCAAGTGTGTGTGTGTGCTTTTTTTTTCTTGGTCACGTTCATGGGAAAAGTAGCTGTGATAAACAGATACTGAATCAGACTGGAAATTCTCTTTTTCAGGCAGGGGGGGTGGAGAGAAATAAACCCAAAACATTGCATGATAGTCTCTAAGCAGTTCCATCTGTCAAGCAGAAATTTTAGGCTAATAGCCTGTGGCAATCTCCCTTCGCAGTCCACTACCTGCCTTTGTCCTACTAAGTCTCTATTCATTTTTTTAAAAAGCTAGTCGAGGGGGGAAGAGGAGAAAAAAGGAAAGGGGAAAATCTCACAGACTAAAATCATCTGAATGATGAGACCTTAATTTTATCCTCCTCTCTTTGATGTTAAGCGGTGGCTTCTTACTTTAAACGGGGGAGAGAGAGAGAGAGAGAGAGAGAGAAGAGAAGAAGACAGTGCTAGGAGCAGATGACTTTTCATCCCCACTTCACCTTGCCACTGGGTCTGTGAGAGATTGGTTCACTGTCAAGGAGACTTTTTTTTTACCCATGATTCCATATGGTATGGACTGGGCTACATGTTGCCCAACATGCCAGTGCAAATGTTTTCTCAATTAGGTGTCTTATCTCCCGTGAGTTAGCATCAGATGAAGCTTGCTGACAGCATAATGGCAGGGAAAACCTCCGACGGATCCATCAAATGGCAGCTCTGCTATGACATCTCGGCCAGAACTTGGTGGATGGTGAGTTGGCAGCACGGCTGCTTTTTTTTTCTCTCCTCCCTTCCTTTTTTCTACTTTCCCTCCCTCTTTGAGAAAATGTCCCAGACCTCACATTTATCAAATTAACATTTGATTTTTTTTCACACTCTTCACTGGAGCAGCCTTCTACTTGTCCCACTTGTGTATTTTTTCTTCTGTAACAAGAGACTGTTCATGTGCCCTACACTTAAGAAACTGGCAGCTTCCCCCTCCACCTCTTTTTGCCTTCCTTTAGTTCTCTTTATAAAAGTGTGTGGACAAGTAGTTTGAAAAGCTTTCTTTGCAAAGAGCAACTTTTCCTAAACTCTATTTGGAGGTTCTTATTGGTGTTGTACGTTGCATTGTGGAACTGCAGGTTCTTGTTCTGTCTTTCTGTGGACATGGAATTGTATGTGTGGAGGAAATGTAAAATGTGCCCATAAAGATTATGTGCCAGGCAAGACTCACAAGTAAAACGGTAAGAAAGCCTGGAACAGTTTCAGAATATACAATTCTAGTAAAACCCGCTAATGTTTTTTTTTAAGTGACACTTCATGAATTCATGACGTTTGAGTGTCAGGAGACCTAGTTTAACTTTTTCTCTTAATTGTTTACATTAGAATAGATTCCTGTCTGGTTATGATCTGTATCCGGGTGTTACAGATCCCATGTGAATGTCTTTTGGGTTCAATTAAAAGTTTTAATAAAGTTCCAACAGGCACTCTCAGAATGAGTTAACTTGCATGTCATGGTCACTCAGGCCAGACAACCTTTGACATCTTGAATCTATCAGAGGTACAGTGAGTTAGGAGGATGCACAATAGCCCATTGTGGCAGAAGATGCAAGCCCTGTTGTGTCAGTGAGAGTCCTCAAATCATTACTGCCCTTGTTAGCGTGCTGTCCGTTAGAGATTAATTTGTTAGCAGAGCTGCTGCTTTTCTTCTTTACTTGCTTTCCTTTTTCCTTTTTTAATTTTCTATAATTATAATTCTTGCGGCAAAGCATGATTTTAAAAAAAATGTTTTTGAGGAAGCGCAATTTTGCTGCTGAGACAATGCATGTATTATCTGCTCCTAACTGGACCGTGAACCTCTCTATTCAGTTCACATAGATATCACAGTTCATTTTTTGTTTTTGTTGTTTTTGAAGAGAACTGGTGAGCGGAATTACAATGACACTGATCACGCCGTTATTTTTCATGATATGCTCCAAGAAGTAAGTGGGAGCAGAGAGACTTTCATACATACACACACGCACCCATACACACATACACAGAGAGAAGAAACATCACCCAGATCAATTTTGATGTCATCCAGGGATGTTTCGGATGCCTGTGGACTAGGAAGACATGGGAAACTGAAATGTGGAAGGATTTTACTCTGCAGCATGGCGGTATTGGTTGCTTGCATCAAAAGGTGTTTGTTGGAACTTTTATTCATTAGAAAGGTTAAACTAGTGGTTGCCGGCTAAACGTTACATGCAGATTCTGGTTAACTAGAACAGAGGAAGTCTAACCACTTTATACCAATTTTCCAATTAGACTTTCCTCCAAGAGCAAATACAGAAAGGATGGTGTGGGATGCTTTAAACCTGACTGTTTGTATGACTGACTAACTTGTTAAATAATGAAATGTGACTATTATTGATCTGAAGCTGTTTGCAGGGAGAAACTGTAAACTGCATTTCCTTAATACATAAAACTGTGATTTTAAACTCTTATAATATTCCTCATTGTATTGTTTGATTCCCAAGATAACTGTGAAGTAATAGACTTTAAATATTGTTCTCCCTCTTTAAAATTATATAAAAAGGTTGTCTTTAGAAAAGTTATTTTGCCCATGTCTTGCCATTAAGAACAATACATACATTTATGTATTATATTAAATAATCCTGGAAACGTTTAGCAATGCACTTGACAAGAAAATAAACAAGCTTTATTACTAGACAGGCTGTTGTTTAGATGAAAAAGGATGGGAAGTTTTAAACTTTTAACATACTGCATAACTTATTTTCTAAAAATACAAGTTACAAAATCACATTGCTAAACATTAGTACTCTAAAACAAAAAGAAACTGGTTTTTTTTAAAAAAAATCCTAAAATAAACCACGCAAGATTCTCTACAAGCATGCCCATTTTCAGACAAGGGCTCAATTATTGGTACAAAAGTAAGCAATTTTGCTGTGCACACTTTAATACAAAGCATATTTTAAACCCCAAACCTCATCACATCTGTTAAGTTCTTTTAATCAAAACTTGGCTACACAATGAATTTTAACATACAAAGACAAAAAGGAAGCTTTGAAAGTTACCTCATGCATCGTCTGGCTTCACAAAAAAATCTCGGCTACTGCCTACTGCTAAACTTCGGTTTGGTACTGCCAGCATACAAAGAGATGAGTGAATGCCCCTTTTCCACCCGCATGGACTCAGCTGCCAACTGTGCGATATGCAATTTTGTTTTTTAATGAGTCGTAAACAATTTATGTGTGCCAATGAAGCAAGTTTGTTTTATTTCAGAGGAGCAAGTTTGGAATTGGTTTGAAGTGGCTGCCGTCTCTACTGTATGGGAATATGCTGTCCAAATTTAAAGGTTCTGTGTCATTTTGATGAAAAGACCTATTATAATGAAAGAAATGGCTGTATGAAAGGGTGGGCATAGTAATCTCTTAGCTCGGACACACTCATTCTCTCACTCTCTCCCCCTTGCTTTCTCTCTCTTTGGCATGATTTCAGCACAGTCTACAGTGTGTTTGTAGTTAGATAGTCACTTGCTTTGCTCTCTAGTAAAAATGAAAAATTCTCATTTACCTTTGGAACAAATGGCTTGTGAATGTGTGGATAAGCCTGTGTGCATGTATGTATGTGTGTAAGCTTTATTGATCAGATTTTTTATGACATTTTATGTCCGCTCCCATACATGATCTTGCCATCCACATCTGATAGAATCGTTTATCTTATTGTTATCTTCTACAATGGAATGAAAAACTTTCACATTTGGATCAAATATTAATTGACTGCAATTTTATTATTCCGGTGGGTTTTACTCTCAAGCCTCAGGTTCAGTAACCTCAGACACTGCATAGGACTGTAAGCAAGACTCAGTATCTGTGCACATTTTAACAATAATTACATTTGTTGTAATGACTTACAAGAAATCTTTTGAAATCTAACCCCCTCTCCCTCATGCTTTAATCATGCCATTCTTGAAACAGATATTAATTTAGGTTAATACTCATATGTCATCTTTGGTTTTAAAAGTTTGGGACCTACAGAAATTCAATACATTGGTGCACACACATATACACACCCCAAATAAACAAACAGTAAAGTTGGAAACTCAAAAACATTTCATTTTCTAGCATAAGTATTTATCATATTAAAATACATGTTCAAAAGTTATGTACTCCAGCATATGGTCTCAGTCTGCTTCATCAATATTTGTTCCATATTTATCAGCTTTATATTTTATTTATGATTATGACCCTATATAGCATTGTTATTATTATAACTGAACAAGTGATGTAGACGTTACAAATCAGGCAACAATACCAGTTTTCAGATCATTTTAGACTTATTTCTAATGTCAGATTGATGTATACATGAGTTTCTGAAGCAAAGTAAAGAGAATAAATCTCAATAATATGTAGTTATAGCTGAAATCAAAGCCACTGTTTCTTAAAGATGTTTCTTATTAATAAATGCAAAATTTGGACTCATGAGTATTTTCTGCTATAAAAATGAATATATACACATGCATTTAGGCATTAAAACATATCCTTTATTATGTCAGAACTTTGTGACAAGGACACCTATTTCACTATGTTTGTTTTTACCTGCTTTCATTAGCAACTCAGATAGCAAAGCTACCAATATAAACAGTCATTGTATCCCAATATGGTTCATTATGTTTCACAATCTTTATTTTTGGATGACATTCTCTTTCTTGTAAATACTAACTAGTATTTTAAAATCTGAAAGCTGTGCTATATGTCTTTAAAACATGTTCTTCTATATTGACAATTCTTTGTAGTCTGTAAAAGTGATAAAAATTATCCAGGAAATCTCTGAAATAACTAAAATATGTCAAAATGAGAAAACGGGCAATTCATGATTTAAAGATACTGTGCAAGTACTTGTTTGATGTACAGCTAACTAAAAACAGGAGCACTGTGTACCCGATTTTTGTGCTTTATTTTTAAAAAATACTATATATTTTAGAAATGTGATGCCCCGTATGTTGACCAGTTCTTTAAGAAAATAGTAAAATATTATATTATATTCAGATTTCAGTTATACCCATGATCAAATAATAGTTTTCTTCCAAAACAATATAGTACCGAATATTTATTTTCCTTCCCATACAGACACACAATAATAGATTAACATTGCTTGCTTTATGGCATTTGTCCAAAGTACATACTTTCTATGCCATTCACTCTGCAATCCTATATCCTTGAAGGAAATCCCATTGAGTCCAATGAGCCTCACTTCTAAGCAGGCAGGTCACACTATAGATATTTTGCTATTTCTTGTACTATTCCCAGTTAGTTTTTCAGATGTACATGCTACCTCCATTTCATTTCTATCCTCTTCCCTCACCTGTCCTGAATATTGTTAGGAATGTTTCTAATTTAAAACCGAAAGAGCCAGTGGCTGATTAGAAGACAGGAAATTGGAGGATTAAACTGTCTGGTTGAACTTCCTTTACTTATCAGCACTCAGTACCTTTTACTAGATTATAAACTCAACAACAGTTACAATGTTACTTTCCATGTTCTGCTTAATTTTAATTTCTTTAGAAAATCTGGACTTCAGGCAGTGGTGACTCTGAGCCAAGAACAGTTGTTTGCAGCATTGACTAAAAGAGATTTGAATCATTATGGACATTACAAAGATCTCTTCATCTTTTCATTTCAAGATTTGTTTGAATGTGTGTATTCATGATGTCCATGAGTGTATAAACAATTGACATTGAACCAAGTATCATATAATGCAAAACTTTATAAAGGAAATTGCATTATTTGCTAAGAGGGAAATGTCTCACGATAATCCTTATTAAAACCTTTCCGCCATCAGAAACATTCCGAATCTTTTGTAATGCCATAGTAAATCCATGTAACATGTTGTAGTTATGGCAAGATTACCAGTATAAACTTACAGAAACATCAGAGACTAGTGTTCAAAGTCATAGTTTGCCAGGAAAATGTTTAGTTTTTCACAGTTGCCCCATTGGTAGGAGGGAAGGGTGTAAAGAACATTGAGGGTGCATTTCTTTTTCACAGTTTAAACCAAGACTGTTCAAGCTCACATCAAAATTTTCCTGGTTTTTGGGAGGCACCAGAGAGCTTGACACTCTTGACTACCAAGTTATTGAAGTTGAGAGGAACCTTTCTGAAGGATGTGAGCCTTACAACATTGTGGTGCAAAGACTGGGAGAACCAAATATCCCTCTTCCTCTGAAGGTCTTAATGTCCCTCATCTTCTGAAGGTCTTAAAGTATTCTAGCTTTTAATGGTTAGAAATAAGATAATGGCAGCAGAAAGAGCCTTTGATGGATTCTTGATTGAGATATTATTAGATTTTTCTGTACAATATTATTTTACAATCGTTTTCGATTTTGGTTTTCTGGAAATATTTTAACACTCAATTTTAACTCTCCTGTTAATTTCAGGGAAAATACAACATGCAAATATATCCATGTAAACAGTGGTAACAAAGTCCAAAATCCGCAAGTAGCTGTACCTTTATTTTGCCACTGCAAAACACTAAATACATTATGCAAGCTTTCAAAAATTCACTCATTAGATAAAGATGTAAAAAAAATCATATCGGAGAAAATTGTTGACAATGTTAGTGTCACAGGCCAACATTCTGTCTGAGATGTGTCCATTAAGACAAAGGCTAGCCCCCTTCTTGGCCATGTGATGACTAGTGACAAAGGAATACGAAACAGATAATAAAATTTCAACTCCATTAACAACAGAAAAGATCCAGATGTTCCGATCCTGTGCAAATTGTTCCTTTCCTAGGCAAAGTATTGGATTTTTTTCTGCCTAGGTAAAGGTAAAGCTTTTCCCCTGACATTAAGTCCAGGCATATCTGACTCTGGGAGTTGGTGCTCATCTCCATTTCTAAGCCGAAGAGCCAGTGTTGTCCGTAGACATGTTTAATGTCATGTGGCGGGCATGGCTGCATGGAGCTCCGTTAACTTCCCACCGGAGAAGTACCTATTCATCTACTCACATTTGCAGGTTTTCAAACTGCTAGGTTGGCAGAAGCTGGGGCTGACAGCAGAAGCTCACGCCACTCCCCGGATTCGAACCTGTGACTAAGTTCAGCAGCTCAGCGGTTTAACACACTATGCCACCGAGACTTCACATGTCTAAGTAACCTGAAAAAAAGCTTTTAGGTGCAGTATAGGTTAAATGCGCCAGATTTTAGTATCAAAATATAGTCTAATCAAAGCATTTTACCTTTGTTATAGATAGAAAACTCAAAAGAGTTAAGTTTCAGGCCCCTTTCACATAGCCATATAAAATCCACAGTATCAGCTTTGTACTAGATTATATTGCAGTGTAGAATAAGGCCCCTTCCACTCAGCTGTATAAAATCCACATTGAGCTGGAATTTATGGCAGTATGGACTCAGAAAATCCAGATCAAATCAGATAATGTAGATTTTCTGCCTTGATGTTCTGGATTATATGGCAGTGTAGAAGGGCCATCAGTCTTTTAGTTCCCTCTTATTTAGGTTTCAAAAGGCCTTTGCTATGGTGCTGCTGATAAACTTCTAATGATACACCTAGTAGCTACCAAAAATGGTTACTGGAATCTATTGGCAATTCTTTACAGTAGCTATCATTAGGTATTATCATGCTATCCAGTAATTCTTGGCTACAGCAATTGCCCATGAGACTCCTACCAGTCCCTGAATGTCACTGAAGATCTAGAACTAATTGTGAGCAGTAGGATGTCTGAGCCAACAGAGGGAAAAATCCAAAGCCACTTAAAGGGAAAAATCTATAAGACCACTGAAAGATGTGCACATGCTTTGAGAGTTCCAGATCACTTCATTGTCAGCTTGATAGAGGGGGGTCGGCACTCCTGATACTCCTGGATCTTACAGCTGCATTTGACACTGTCGACCATGACCTGCTGATCCATCGACTCACCATAGCAGGAGTTCATGGTCGGGCCCTCAGTTGGTTTGACACATTTCTTCGAGGCTGGTCTCAATGTGTCGAGTACCTAGATCGAACCTCTGACAGATCTGCCCTCTCATGTGGGGTGCCTCAGGGAACAATTCTCTCTCCCCTCCTCTTCAACGTCTACGTGAGACCTCTTGCCAGCCTCGTGTGGAGCTTTGGTCTGGAATGCCACCAATATGCAGATGACACCCAGCTGCTTTTGCGGCTGGAGCCTGGAGTCACCTCAATACCAGACAATTTCACCTTATGTCTTGAGGCTGTATCGAGATGGCTGCGTGCCAGTAGGCTGAAGGTGAATCCTACTAAGACTGAGATTTTGTGGCCTGGCCGCCCGCCTAGAGTGGCGCCCTCCCTGCCCAACTTCGATGGTGCCCCCCTTCATCCATCTTCCACTGTTAAGAGCTTGGGTGTCGTCCTGGATTCACAGTTGACTATGAAGGACCAGATCGCTAATGTTAGTAAGCAGGCCTTTTTCCATCTCAGGCGGGCGAGACAGCTGGCACCTTACCTTTCAGAGGAAGCCTTTGCTACAATAATCTATGTGACTGTTACATCTAGACTGGATTATTGTAACACCTTGTATGTTGGCCTTCTCCTGTCGACTACTCGAAGGATCCGCATTACTCAGAATGCGGCTGCCAGGCTACTTGCAAAAACACCTTTGAGATGCCACATAACTCCAACTCTGTTACATTTGCACTGGCTTCCAACAGAATTCCAGGCCCTGTTTAAGTTGTTGGTTTTGACCTTTAAGGTGCTTTATGGTCAGGGGCCAGCATATCTCAGAGACCGCCTCTCCCCTCTTCGCCGCCAGTGGTCGCCATGACTCCTCCAACTAAACTTACTGTATGTTCCAGGCCCCAGGGAAGTTGTCACAATGCAGGGTCTCGGCCCAGCCCCTTAATCACACACACAGAGACGGTAATCAGCTAACTATTTATTGAATAATGAAAAACAGGTGAAAAGGTAAATTGTCCATAAAAGTATCAAAAAGTTCAATCAAAATGGTAAAGAGTTGGTAGGTAAATCTAAAGGCAAAAGCTTGGCAAAAGTTCTGCAAAACAATGCGGATCAAACAGACTTGGTCTGTGGCAATTCAAACAAGGCAAAGTTCAGGGAATCAAGGCCCAAGAAACTTCTTGGCAAGGCACGAGTCCAAATCCTGGCTCCGTGGATCTTCACTCGCTTCACTCCCTTCAAATCAGAAGTGGCCGAGCAACTGAGGATCCGTTCCCACGGATCCTATACTTAATCCCCTTGGTGAGATCTACGCCGCTCTAGACTTCGGCGCCAATCTGTACTACGGGACCTAACGCTCCTTTGGCGCTCTAGGCTTCGGTGCCATTCCCTCCTACTGGACTCAATGCTCCGTCTCCTATCAAAGCTCCGTCCTTGCCTCCCAGCACCTGGGTCGCTATCTTCGTGAGAGCCAGACTCCCTTTCAGCTTCCATTGGCTCATCCTTCGCTATCTCCCTGACCCTTTCTTGCGAACCGAAACCACCTGGTCTCTCATACTGATTATCTGAATCAGCACTTTTAGTGTCAGGCTGACTTTCCCAGCTTTCATACCCATCGGGCCAGCCATCATCCCATTCCAAGCTCTCTGTGGGAGATGAAGGCCCAGCTACCTCATCATCCCCTTCATCTATCTCCCCATCAGCTGCAATTGGCCCTAATGCAATCGGGACCCCTGGGGCCGCCCCCTGCCCCCCAGGCAGGAAGGAGAATGGGGTTGCTACAGAAGTACGTCTCGAGAGCACAAGACGTAGGGCCTTCTCCATCTCTGCCCCTGTCTTGTGGAACTCCTTGCCTCCCCACTTGAGGGCCTGTGACCCTTTGCTCAGGCACTCAAGACCTGGCTTTTTAGCAGAGCTTTTAATGTTTAATGTAGTCTATTTGGTATTGTGTATTTTTAAATGCTATTGTTTTATGTAAATCGCCTGGAGCATTTTAATGGAGGGCGATTAACAAGTGAGAAACTGATGATGATGATGATGATGATGAAAATGTTACAAATTCACATGGAAGAAAGATGGCATCATAATTTTAAAAATAATATGGTCTGCATAGTATCCTAAACAAAGAGAGACGAATTGCTTAAAATTATATGAAAGTTCCATTGGGTGGATTGATGTTTTCCAGTTGGAGTAATCCCTGAGCTTGTTGAAAAGAGTGGAGCATAATTTTTGAAAATACAGAATCCAGAAGTGAACACAGAACTGGGTTTTTGTAGGTTTTTCGGGCTGTATGGCCATGTTTTACAAGTATTCTCTCCTGACATTTCATCTGCATCTATGGCAGGCATCTTCAGAGGTAGTGAGGTGTGAACACAGAACGGTTCCTATCCTAATGAATACAGTTTGCTTTTTCTTTTGTAGTAAACAAAGGTGAACCAGGCAATCTCCATCTTAACAAAGCTGGGTATCTTTCTTAGACTAATTATTTTTTAAACAATCAATGGAAAGAAAGTTCCATTTCTGTAGCTAGAGAAGAAAAGTCCCAGCTTCAAGCTCCTCCTGTGACTGTTCTAGCACAGCCTTGCATTTTTTTCATACTTGTAACTATCAGTGTTTGCTAAAGCTTGAAACCAGAAGGATGTGACATTGGGAAAGCCTATTCAGGCTGTTTGCTTTATTTGAATGGCAGTCTTGCACACTGAATCTCATGCCTTTCTTTGCTATTTTAGACATAACAGGCAGTGGGCATGACTGAGAACCCAATGCATATGTCTCCAGCTATGCAATCATCAGCTACACAAAACACATAAATCTGTATATGAATCTATGATCAGCGGTGGAGAGGACTAAGTCATTGACAGAGTTCTAGACTATTCCTCTGATAAGACTCATAGAATAACTCAAAATACAGGGAAATTATTCATCTTTCCAGCTGCATGGGAAATAGCAGGTGAAAACAGAAGTTGAAAATATTTTGAAAGACTAATAAATTGCATTGGCAGCAGGATATTTTGAAACAGAAAGGAAAGGGAATCTTATTTTCTTATTTTCATGATGTGTCATATATATAAAACTACATGCTACATTATTAGCATTGTATTGTTTTGAAAAGACCAAATAAAGAAAGGACAGTCAGTGTATAAGAAGTTGTCTATGATTAATGCTTAGAAATTTGTATCAAAACTGTGTTTAAAGACCAACCAAGCACAAGGTTTAAAAGTGGTAATATATTGGAAATATTAGTGTATGTCCCAAAGAGCTTTCAATTTTGTGGCCACTGTAATCAAACTCTGGACTGTTTCCCATATACCAGATTGCAGGCTATGGGTAATCTATGCCTTCCTTGAAGAGACAAAACAGATATATTAACTAATGGGACTGAATTCAAACCATTTGCTGCATGTAAACATAGATTTTCCAGGGGACTGCTCAGGATAAACTTAACCACCATCTAACTAAAAGCATGTCATGAAATGTTATAATGCAGACACCGCATGCTTCATAAACTTTAACTTCCCCAAATGACCGCATGCTCGCTTTCAAAGATTCAAATGCTATTCTGAATTAGTTCAGTGTTTAATTCGAATTCTGAAAAATTGGGCTAAGTTGTAGTGATCATGGGACAAGATGTTTTTTCAGCCAAACCTTATTCTAGGTTGAGTTTCTTCTAGCCACAATTTTAAAAAAATTCATTGGCAGAGGGTTTTCTTTCTTCTCTTGCATGCTCTTCAAAAATGGAAGATTCTCTTAAGTGTAGTGATGATATACACTTTAAGGATGTGGACATGTGATCATTTATTCATAACCAATTGTACACAATTAAAAAATAAGCCGCACCACAATGTTATGTGTTCATTAGGCCACCTTCCTTGTGCAAAGATATATCAGGAATGGATCTCCATGTAGGTATTAGTGCTTTACACATAGATGCCAGGGGCATGAGCTAATTTCCTGTGGTGTTGTGTGGCCCTTACCCTACTCCCCATACTTGATCTAGTGAGACATTCAAACAGGGTTTAATCAACAGTTTTGTGGGTAGGATTACAATTAATACAATGTATTTTTGAACTCCCATTTTCTCATCAGCCCCCTGAATATCTGTTCTCAGGACTTTTGGTCCTTCCAGAAAGGCATGGTATGTGATATGGGAACTAGAGAGGGGAGAGACAATGAGAAAACACTCACTCCCCTTACCTGTTCTCCCACATTTCCATTACACATCACAGAATGCTCCATGCTCCACTAGATGAAAAGAATCATATTTACACAGGAAGTCTCCTTCCACAAATGAGAGCATGCCTATGGAGTCAACCCAGTTTCTCTGTACTACTGTGTATTTAAATTACATGAACTGTTCCCAATCAATGCAATCATTGTAAAGAGATGTCTGAAAGTATGTAATAGAAGGGGAGCATGTTAGGAGAAACTAATTTTGCCCTTCATTCCTTACATCATTCATTTGCTGAAAACTTTTGCAAAAACAAATGAACAAAAACCTACCAATATGAACATTGATCAATTACTTAGCAGGAAGTAAATCAATTAAAGCCAGACCCCATACTAGTCTTCCTACCACACATTTTAGCTGAACTAACAGATTTTGTGGTAGGTTTAATGTAACCCAGCACAACAGCTGGGCCTTGAGGAATAAATGAGTGAACTTATGAATGTAGGGGGACCTCCTATAGTACTTGCCTAAAGGCAGTAGCCACAGGAGAGACCAATTTAATTTTCTACAAGTTCTTGGAGTGATGCTAGGTAAGATGCATCTTGATTCCCATTAAAACACAAAGTACCCCTATAAGCATCAATTGCTGTTTCTGTCATGGTCCCAGGGGTTAGACAAACAGCTATCCAAGAATGCACATGCAAGTTTATGTTGTTGTTGCTGGTGTTCAAAGTATTTTCATGCCGCTCTTTAAATGAAACAAACTCCAAAAGTGGTTTACAAAGGTAAGTAATGAGACAGTGTGTGTTCTAGGGACAGAAAAGAATTACATTTCAGTTAATTGTTACATACATTTTCCAAAACATGTAGATTTATTCATATATACCATAATAAAAAATAAAAAAGTGAAAACATACATTGAAAACAATAATCAGATCCATGTTAATTATTGATGCTGACATACATGGTCTGTCAGTGGTTGAACTTTCTAGGAAATTGAACAAACATGGCGTTCTAATCTGAGTTGTGTAAATGGTGTCAGATTAATGGATCTATTGCATAAGTAGTTGCACTTTCTAGGAAGCTGCAAAGTTCTTTATAGTTCACTTGTAAAGTAGATAAAATAATTGTGGAACAGGTAAGTAGACAGTACTGTCCAATGTATTATACAATATTTATTTTTATTTTTTGGGGGGATTTATTAATCACCCATCCCATCTGGGCAATTTACAGTAAAAACATAGCTACATACCTGAAACATCTAAAAACATCTAAAAGTATCTAACATCTAAAAACATCTAAAAACAATTAGCATCTAAAAACATCTAAAACAAATGACAGTCTAACAGTTCTCAGCCACACGCCTTCTCAAACAGCCACGTTTTACAAGCCGTGTGAAAGTCTTTTAGATCACGGGTGGCTCTGATATAAGGAGTGAGGGTGTTTCAAAGTGATGGGCCGATCACCAAAAAAGTTCTATGCCGGGCTGATATCAAAAGGGCATCCTTAGGGCCTGAGACCTGTAATAGATTCTGATGGTCTGATTGAGGCGATCTCAAGATTTGACACAGAGAGAGGTGTTCCCATAGGTATGCCAGCCCTTGACCATGTAAGGACTTAAAGGTTAGAACCAGCACATTGTGAGTAATATGGAACTCGGCTGGAAGCCAGCACAGTCTGTATAGAACAAGTGTTATATCCTTCCTCACGGGGATTTCCATGAGGAGTCTGGCCATCGCATTCTGTACTAGTCGAAGTCTCCGGGTCACTGACAAGGGAAGGCCAACATAAAGGGCATTACGATAGTCAAGTCTTGAGGTTATAATTTGTCTCACCTCTTCTAGCGGCACATTTGTATAAAGAGAACTAATGTCAACCATTAACAAGATGTCTCCCTCCCCAACAATGGTGTTTTCAATTTTGTTAATAAAATCAGAGGTGTCTCTGATATAAGATGGTGCTCTTTGTACATATGGTTGTAATAAACCGTCCAAGTAGATTGCTATAGGTTCTAATATGCTATTACTGCCTGAAATAATGGGCAGAGGAGAAATGCCCTTGTGTATCTTCGGTAGATGGTAGAACAAAGGTATGCGTGGAAAGGAATTTGTCAAAAATTTGGCCAACTTGTTATCAATATATCCCATAAGATTCCCATGAGTGATGATGTCTGTAATTGTCTTTAAATATCGTCCTGTGGGATCACTATGCATTGGCTTATAGTAATTGGTGTTGTTTAATTGTCTGTATCCTTTGGCCACATATTCCGTTCTATCCATGCACACCAACACACCTCCTTCATCCGCTCGTTTAAACACTATAGAGGGGTGATTTCCCAATTTGCGTGATATAGCCAAATCTTTAACGGACAAATTAGCATGTATATGATCCTTACTATGATCAATTTTAGACACATCTCTGAATATGGTATCCTCAAAAACTTTGATCTTGTTGGAGACATTAAACAGCGTGAAATTGCTTTTAATATACATTCTAGAACGTGCATAATTCAACTGTTGTTCATCAGGTGTAGGTGAGACTGTTGCAAAATGTTCCTTCAATCTAATTGTACAGAATAATCCTGCCAAGTCCTTATGAATATCTATAGTGGAGCAATTGGGGGTCATCACAAAAGACAGTCCTTTGTTCAGGATCCTGAGTTCCGTTTGGGAGAGAGGATACTGTGATAAATTAACTATCAGGTTTGTTTTTCTTCTCCCCAACTCCCCAAAAATTTCCTCTCCTAGATGTATTTCTCGGGGTCCTTTTCCTAAAAGAATAGCGATCTTGCAACCCTGGGTCTACTCCTGAGCTAGTAGAGGCTTCTGCATCCTCGATGGAGGATGCTGCTGAATATAGGGACTTTTTTTGAGGAAAACCTCACTTGTTTATTCTTGCTACATAAATTGTTTCTACTGGACCACTTGTATACTCTATTATTTTTATAGTCTTCCTGATCCAATTTTATCCATTTGAGGTCTTCATATAGAGCATCACATTGTTGATTTATGTGCTTAAAGTCAACTTTAGTATTGGTCTCCTTGATCGTTTCCTTCATAGTAGCTACTTCCTTCCTCAAAGTCTCTAATTCTTTAGTTGATCTCTGTATCAATAACATCATTAGATCTTTAGAATACTTGTCCAGGATGGCATTCCAACACTTTGTAAAGGGTTCATCAGTACCATATGTTCCTGGTATCAATTTGACCCTCAACCCTCTCGGAATAATGTTATGGTGAATATAATCCGCTAGAATAGCTGCTGTCAGGTTCACTCTTACTATACGAAGCTCCTTATTGGTAAGATCTCTCACAGATCCTGATGTCTCTATTGAGTGACCACTAGATGTCCCTTCGCCTGGATCCACTATTGAGGACCAACTGTGCAATACCTCATTAACCTCTTGTTCTCCAAATGAATCAATAATATCATTGGAATCCATATTACTATCCCACAGGTTGAACACCTGTATAACCACTCACACACAAACGGGGTTTGCTACAAAACTGACTGTGCAGAGGTGTTTATTTTTTATTATAGGATTGAGGATTGAATGTGTATTGAAATGTTTAGATGTTTAGGGAAGGTGCACTTCTTCAGTAAAGGCCCACCTTGGGGAAGAGTTGCCATAGCAACATGGCTGTGAGGCAGAGGTGGGAGGAGTCAACAGCTTTCTGCCACAGCCAAGAATAGAATT
The DNA here is from genome assembly GCA_030556195.1 of Anolis apletophallus. Lineage (NCBI taxonomy): Eukaryota > Metazoa > Chordata > Lepidosauria > Squamata > Anolidae > Anolis > Anolis apletophallus. The sequence goes on from JARBWK010000005.1 coordinate 95,828,763, forward strand.
CTGGGGAAGTTTGAATTTTGACAGTTTAACTGTCAGTCCAGCTCTAGGGGAGTGGGTGCTGAGAAGCTCAGAGAGAGAGAGAGACCAGTTGTGTTTAGACCAACTCAAGGTCTATTTTAAGTCCAGAGGTTTGGCTGGGAGAGCCAGCCTGTAGTTTATGCTGAGACATAAACCAGGGTAGGGAATACTGTGTTTGAGACTAGTGAGATACTAGTGGAATAGACTGTAAACTGATTTGACAAGAACCATTTAAGAAAGAAAGTGTAACTGCATAATCTCATAATATTAACTGAAAGGAAATGAACTGAGTAACTTTGTAACTTCTTTAAAGAAAGTGTAACAACCAAGAATTGTGCCTCTAAGAAGAATTGTAACTTTGAAACCGTCAAGCTAATGCACTGATCCTCAAAATAAACTATTTACAGTTCTTTAACTATAAACCTCTCCTTGCCAGTATTTTGAAGAAGTCAAGCCTCATTTTAAAAGACAAAGTGGTGGACAAAGTGGTGGACGGCTGGTTGCAACATTATTAGAGTGGAAGAAATCCAAACACCTTCCTACAAATTGATGACCAACTAGTTACCTCATTTAGTGGCAGAAAAATATATTTACTATATAGTACATCCTTATGATTGGTGGAAGTTAATATATACTTCTTCATAATTTGTAGCAGTGGTAGGATTTGAAGAGTCCACTCTGTCCGAGCGGCCGGTAGAGTGGCCAGATGCTACTTTATGATTGGTGACAGACATATGTCACATCGTTACAAATTGGTGGCAGCGGTGGGATAGCCTGCCCTGCCACATTAAAAGGAAAAGTTGAACGGTGAAGAGAAATCTTTACACTGACCAACCCAGCAAAGCAGAAAAACTATGATATACAATGTACAACAATAATAATATACACAAAGCCTACAGTGTAGTGGTAATATAGACAATATTAGTATGGAAGTACTACTATAAAACCATCCCACTTCAACCTCGTAAATAGGTTAAATAATCATATAAGTCTCATATAAGCTGAGAAGATGATGTAACTCACGAATATCCATCAGGTCACGCTCCGTTCTGAAGTTGCTTTAGGTGAAAATATCAACGTTCCAAAGTCTCAGTCTGCAATGTGACCCAACGCTTGTGATATTCAAATGTCCCAGGTATAATCGCCTTCCCAAATACATTTCTCAATCACTCAGGAGTCAAATTTTGAATCAAATCGTGTAGTATTTTAATCCGGGATATATTCCCAATCGCATTAAATCCAGCAAATGAGGAGTCGGGTGGTAATTCACCACACACACAATGGATACAAATGTTTACAATAATTATGAAGGACGTTGCATGGTTCTAAGATATCTCACAGGGGCCAATGGGTCAGACCCGTAGCTAGGATTGGGGGTGAGTTTAAATTGGGGGGCTGAGTCTGAGTGAGTGAGGATCTACCCTAGCAAACCTTTTCTATCATTATCCCAATACCCCCATGCATATAGGATATATCGAGCAGGGTGATCAGATCATGATATGAATAAACATAACAGTTTAAATAATGTACCAGTAAGGCCTTCTCACAGACCACCTTGAGAATTTCGGGGGGGCTGAAGCCCCTCAAACCCCCTCCCAGCTACGGGCCTGGGTCTTTGGAAATTAATGACTGCATCTAAAGGAAAAAGTCAAAATGACAGCATTCATAATCCCAGTCTATCATTTAGCAGTATAGCACCATCCCTATAAGGCTATAAGGGGTGGACATATGAAGCACCTGTTGGAAGTTGAATGTTGTTCTTGTAACGGAAATCAGGGAGAATCTCAGCCTAATACAAGAGTGGGAATCATGAGGTCTTCAGCTGAACTCCAGTTCTCAATAGTCTCAGCCAGCATGGCCAATTGTGAGAAATGCTGGGAACAATTTCTGGTGGTTCCTGCTATTCTTATTCATGATCTAATACACAGTGAATATTGACACATGATAAGCAGGAGAGAAAAAATCTATAACTATTATGTCTGAACTCCAACACAACAAGTCAGTAACTCTACTCTTGGTTACACTTCATAATGCCACACTATTATGTCATACCAAAATATGGAAGCTCGCATGACTATATTTTTCTTTCATGTTTTTGTTTAAAAAATAAAAGGAGGGAAAAGTGGGGGGACACAGGGTGGGTTAGGCTGAGAACTGCCGTATCCAAATTTCTTAAATGAGTTTCCTAATGGTTTGAAAATTAGTGTGCAGACGTACTGTACTAGTATGTTGAACTAGCATTTGGGAGATTGGGGTTATAGACCATTTGATTGAATTATGTTGCCCTTCACATGTTCTTCAGATGCAATCCCTAGAATTCCTGATTAGTTCTGTTGGGTAGGGTTGCATATTGGCACATAAATAAGCCAACTAATACCAACTGAATGAATTTCCAGATAAATGGGTCCATGACTTCAGTTTTACATCTAATAAGCCATTATAGTGCAAACAAAATAAGAATGTCACTCTGGTTACTGGAAAATTGGCAACCTACTTCCTCACACATGATATATTTTTCCAACTTTTCCTTCTGTTTTTCAATGTAAAAAAAGATAATCGCAGCACTAGAGTATTAGCTCACTGGAATTACGTATGCTTTCTAAGAAGTGACACAATTATAGATTAGACCAGAATATCTCTTAAGAATGTCTGTTGTCAATTTATATTGTACTTTAGCATGGTAAGGAGGTACTATGGACCTCATCAGCCAGAGGTTCCCAAGACAGGCAACAGCAGGGGGATTCACCATGCAGTGTCACTGATCTGGCGGGCAGTGGGAGGGAAACTGTTGCTCCGCACTGCACATCACCTGTTGAGCAACTTTCCCCACCGCATTGCCACCAGGCTTCTTTCCATTCTTCCTAATGAGAACACAGGAAGCCTCCGATGTTCTCTGGTAAGCGTTCTAGCACACTACCACAATGCTTCCTTTCTGGAACTCTGACAGAAGTAGCCTTATGTTGTGTGATGGCATCCAGCAAATTTCATCAAGAAAGCATCTTGGAAGCATTCTAGAACGCTTACTCAGAGGCCATGTAATGAAGTGGTAAGTAAAAGGATATTTGTCAGAATATAAAAGTTAGGTATAACAGCAATGGTTTGATCTGGGGTGGCTTGTGGATCCATTACCATGGAAGAAGCTATCAGCTCTTGGTTATATGATCATGCCTATGGCACCTCACCCAGATTGTAAGGAAGCTCTCTTGGTGCTGATCCTCAGCTGGAATGGAATAGGTTTCAGTACCTGGATGCTTCCTGTACAGTGTGGAGCAAGTGCAAGAGGAATAATCATAAAGCTGAGAATAGATTTGGCATCTTAACTTGATCTAGAGTGCCAGGTATATTTAAAAGCATGCATGGAGCTCTAATTCAAACCAACTTTACATGTTCATTTCAAGGGAAATACATCTCTGCATGCACATTGTGCTTACAGAGCTACTTATGCCATATCATCCTTATTAGGGGAGGTCCTGTACTAACATGATGGCTCCTGTCCCCATATGTCCCCTGTTGTGTTAGAGCAACTGTAAGAGCTAAAATACCATAGCAGCTTAGATATTGACCTATAGTTATAAATTTACAGGTGCACCTTGACGAAGCAATGCACTCACTATGTTTGCAGCAAGCCGTGCTTTTAGATCCACACTGCCAATTTGCAAAACAATGTAGCAGAGAATGGAAAGTTACATTTTTTAAAATACTTCATTATAGTCTAAAAGCTCCCCAAAAGTAATTAGTTGTCAATGTAGTTACCATTTGTAAAAATAATCTCTTTGCTGTCTTGTGCAAAATATTACAAGACTAATCTGGTTGACAGTATGCCAAGTAATGATACTCATTGGGCATGGTTTCGAACCCAAAAATAGACAATCGAAAAACTGATGGGGGGTTATTAGTAATAGAAAGACTTACAAAAAAATTCCAAAAATTTCTAAAATGTAACTTAATTACTAACGAAATTTGTTAGTAGTTCTAAAGTAGGCAAAGCAGGGAAACAGGACTGACACTGTTTTAAGCACAGGCAAATCAAGGGGCAACATTTCCCTTGGTTTCCTTGCAGGGAGATATAATGCATTAATATATTATTAATAATATTATTATCAATATTATTAAAGGACAGGGTTTCCTTGCAGGGAGATATAATGCATTAATATATTATTAATAATATTATTATTAATATTATTAAAGGACAGGGTTTCTTTGCAGGGAGATATAATGCATTAATATATTATTATTAATATTATTAAATAAAATAGTTGTGCCCACCTCTGGTGCAGGCCTGGCTAATCTGTAGAGTTCTCCTCACTCCAGCTTTTTCCCATTCAGTTTTACCATAGCAGTCTAGGACCTCCGTTTGAACTCTATGGCTTTTCTTGATTCTGAACTCTTCCTTCTCCTCTCCGTGCTCTTTTCACTCCTGCTGCCCTTCTCTCAGCAGTTTTTATGACCTTCTGCTCTGTCCTTCTATCTAAACCCCCTTCCTGGGTGTTTAAATCGCTTTTTTCGTCAGTCCTCCAGCCCCTCTAGGAGTCCCGATCTGGATCTCTCTATGGTTCCGGCTCCTTTTTCACTTCCTGGAAGAGGCCTTTCACTCTAATTAGGCTCCAAGCATGGAAAGGCCCCGATTTGACTGTGAGTTATGTCTGTAAAGCTATTTTGGAGGGGGAAATTTTCCTGTAGGGTGGGCATCCGAAATATTTACTAATCTAATGAAATTTTGGGCCCAGAGAGTGCGGAAATGAAAGTCCACTTCCGGGATTGGCCCTGCGAATCGTATAAACTTGAAAGTCCCATACATACGCATCCCTTCCGATTTCTTTTCATTTTCATAACTTTTTTCTCATGCCTAATACTCATACAAACTCTGTAAATATAAAATAATACAAGCAATGCAATTATATTGCAAAAAGGTAACATTCTCATTGTATATTACAATTGTAGTGTAACTTTAGCTCTGCTTTTGATGTAGAAAAAAGAATTCATTATTCATAATTACTTCCATTATATACAAGATGAAGATAATAGAGCTGATCACAACAAATTCATCAAACTATGGATCTTAGAAGTATTTGTTATAATTAACCTGTTGTCACATGATAGCTAGATCTATTATAGAATATTTCAGATTTAGTATTTGCCATGTACTACCCAATTGTGGCAGATGCTTCGATTTCAATATATTTTAGTGTGAAGGTTAAAGGAACTATCCAAGGTGCAAAATTAGTTTTGTGAATTAGGTTTAGCACTTTATATAGTATCTGCAATAGTACAGATTTACCACTCCACAGGTATGGCTGTCATGTGTCACCACTGGTACTGACCTTTTTGAAATATAAAGTAATGCATATAGAGAGAGTTTGAAAATAATTCTATATATGTATGGAGATGTGCTTATCAAAAACAACATTCATTATCACTAAGACACAAACCGTTTTTCAAATTTGGGGTATATCATTGTACAAAAGGGGAATCTTCAGGAAGATATGAAAGCATCTTCTGAGTCATGTTCAGACATCTAATCTAATTTGAATTAGCCTGCCATTCACATTGTGTATTAAATAATTTCTATGACTAATCTGTTAAAAGAAATGAAAAAGGTAATAATTACAACAGGTAGAGTACCCCCTAGCTGGAAGTACAAAATCAAAATATTCCAAAACAGGTGACCAAGAAAGTAAAACTTTTGTTTTCTGACATTTCAATGTACATAAACATCGGGGGGGGGGGGGTTCTACAAAATTATTAAATATATACTTCAGGTCCCAAGTATAGAGAATACTCAACCTGGAGTTAAAATGTGACTACAAGTGACTATGTAATATGCAACTATAAAAGTAATTGCCAAATTACCTCCTATAGGACATAAGCCTAAATCCAATATTTACTCCCAAACATTGGATAAATTAAGTTAGTGAAATTTTACACGAATGTAAATAGTAAATACCATTAATGCAGTGTGTCTGTTTTAATTGAGATTGGCAAATTAATTAGACCATGTTCAGCAAGTTTATCATGGAGAATCCATTGCTTTTCCATATCTTGAACATGCTATATTTAAAGCATTGAAAGTAATCAAACCTCAAAAGAATTTAGTCTGGAATCCTTAGATGGTGAATCACTAACTACCCATTTATTTCCAGTTGTTGATTTCAGTAAAAAAAATTACAACGATTCTTTATGCTATCTATACTCAATGCAATACCCTTATCCAGATGCTAATTTACCTTAGTTAAAAATAGACATTCAAAAGTATATTAAGTTAAAACTCTAGGGAAAAGATACAACTGCATTCCAAAAGAAGAAGAAAAGGAAAAAGAAACCTGCTTCCTAGCTATATAAACACATTTTCATGATATCATTCCCTCTCTGTCTCCCTTGTTTTTCATGTTGCTGACTGCCATTGTGTGCCGTTGACATTTAGATCCATCCTAGATCTTTACCTTTGCACCATTGTACTTGTTGCTGTCTTACTCAGTTAAGAAGTACAAGTTACTGTGGTGCTGCCAGCTGCAATCCCAGCCTGGATCATTATTCAAGATCTGAGGTTAATCAACTGCAAATTCCATTAGCTTCATACAGAGTGAAAATCAAGAACAGACGGTCTCACATCCAAGCCAGACATCAGGTGCGGTACAAGCTGGCCTTCAGGTATAAGTTTCCTTCTCTCCCTCATCCCATGTCACATCCCTCAAAGGAACATTCTTTAAGACAAGAGGGAAAAGATCAGCTGGACATCTGGGGAAGGGAGGAGAGGGAGAAGAGGGGTGACAGCACGAGGAGCTGAATTTTCACTGAAACATCTGTAGAAATGTTAATACGCTTATACTCTTCCACTGTGAAATTAACCTCAATTCTTCTTCAAATATTCTTTGCATGGAGAGACAGGCATACCATTTTACAGCCAAATTCCTCATTCAGAGTTACTTATAGGTATCCCTATAGCTCCCTGTTGTGAGTGTGCATATGAATAAGTTGGAAATAAATTGCAAAAGCGCTTTCAGTGTCAATAGTTGAATCCTGTTCTATTGCTTTGCATCTCTAGTGTATTCTTCACAATTAATGTTGGCACACACTCCCTCTCTCCCCTTGCCACCATCACATCTAAAATAGGCCCTAACCACAGAATAATTTTGTTTGTAAGATTAATCTGTTGCACTTTGGGTTACTACTGCCTTTTTAACAGTATATGTGTGTACAATTATTTGTGATCAAAATTAAATGGAACAAGTGAAGGCATTGGCTACTAAAGTCAATGTTTTGGTATCAAAAGGTGCATAATGCCAGACAATACAAACAGTTACAATTAAACACCCATTTATTTGTGTGTGTGTGTGTGTATAGTGTGTGTGTGTGTGTGTATATATATATAGAGAGAGAGAGACAGACAGAGAGAGAGAGAGAGAGAGAATGTGTGTGTGTGTGTATTTCTGCCAGTGACAAGTCATTATTATGTTATACTTTAAGAATCGGGTGTTTTTCCCCCTCTAACCTTATGCATAGGTATATTATTATTATTAGCATTCGTATTATTTATTAGCTATGTGAGTGTTGTAAATAAAGAATCCTTGGAAATATTGCCACCACCAAAACAAAAGGCTAAATAATCCAAGCTCTGGGAATTGTAAACTAACAACTGCTAGCACAAATGTTCCCTTTCTGATCATAGTTTGTGTTGGAATGAAAGATGCAATTGTCTGGAAGTGATGAATATGGGATCCATGCTGGCAGAAGGGTCAAAGGTCACTGTACGCAAAAGACCTTTTCTCTCTGGCACTGCTTCTTTTCTATAGCATAGTTTGGCAGCTATCTTCTTGCACTTCGGCTACCAGCCAATGCAGCTGGTACTACGCAGCTCTCTGGTACAGACTACAAAGCATCACTCACCAACCAGCAGCTTCACATGGGGCCCCATTTGCAAGGTGACAAAGAAAGATGGGCTATATACATCTTACCATCCAAGCTCATTAAAAGGACTCTTAAACTGCTTTTCTCTGTGTTAGTGTTAATTATGAGGCAGTTGCTGGATCATTGTGATCTGTTCTGGGGGCAATGGTAATCTTTGTAATGTGCAAAATAGCTATCAAAAGATAAATCTCTGTGGGTTTAGAAATGTGAGAGTGTGTACATATGTATCTATATGTATATGTATACATCATGAAGACATAAACACACAATTCAGAGAGTATTGAATCATTCAAGTACTCGCATAAGTGAAACAAATATTTTTCCAGGTCATCTGCTCCTATTCCTGACCATATTCAATTACACTAAAAGGAAGCTAATTTACCAAATAATTTCTGAGTTTGCATACAGACAAGTTCTTATCCAAAACATACCAAAATAAAGATGCCATTGTAAACCTTAAATCACATTTCTTTAAAGAGGAGGAGTGGAAAAGAATGACAAAAGAACAGCCTGTGAAACTTCTATTTCATAATTATATTTTCAGTGGTTTGGATGGTAACTTCACTGCCTATCATGAAGACTTTATTGTTGTTGTTGTTATTTTAAATTATCTGTCATTAAAACTTTAACTTTTAATGGCGATTATAATCCTGATATCATGAGACGTTTCTGTATTGTTCTGTCCTATTCAACTTTTTACCATCTCTCATTTCCTTAGATGTATTTTGCTTGGAACAAATGAAAATACAGGCTGAGTAGTATCCCTTATCCAAAATCGTCGAGGCTAAAAGTGTTTTGGAATTCTTTTAGATTTTTGAATATCTGTATTTGCGCATGCGTACATAAAGAGATGGAACCCAAGTCTAAATATGAAGTAGATTTATGATTTTGTATATACCTTAGCCATATAACCTGAAGATAATTGTATAAAATATTTGTAATAATTTTGTGCATGAAGCAAAGTCTGTATATATTGAACCACCAGAAAGCAAAGGAATTGCTGTCTCTCCCACCCATGTGGACAATTCTCATTTTTGGAGTATTTCAGATTTTTTTATTCCAGATAAGGATGTTAAATTTATACTATCTCAGCTATTGTGACTCTCCATCGTGGAGGTCCAATTTATATCATCAGATATCAAGCATATATATGCATTATGCTGTTATAAATGAAGATAAAATTTTATTTTAACTCTGAACAATGTTAGAAAAGTTTAATTTTTTAATCTAATTTAATAATTGTATTGCTTTAAAACAAATGGCTCTGGATTCACAATGTTTCCCAAGAGATTGGATCATAATTTTGAGCAGTGAAAATGGTTGTTATTTATGTACACTCCTTCTGTAGGCAGATTTATCCTTGATTTAGTATACCGAATACTACTGTAGGCCTGGGGTAGTTCTCTAAAAGATGAACGTTTTCATAAGAGTATTGGAACAAATCTTCATTATTCCTAATTAGAGAATGTCTCCATTAACATTAATGATTTGCATCAAATGGGCAGAGATGATATGGATCCAATTTCTAGCTGCTTTTTCTATGATAGAATGAGGGGATAATTTATTTAAAGAATGAAAATCCAAAGAAAATAGTTTAGAAAATGTGCATTACAACCTATACACCTACAGTATTTCTTCATTTTAATAGTCTTCCTCCACAGAGAACCAGGTTCTTGAACTACGGGACAACTGTTACATAGAAAGAAGTGGTGACAATTTATTACAAAAGTTGAACTGCTGCTGTACCTCCTTTCCTTTTCCTTTTCACAAATTACAGGAAAATCTTAGAAAGATGAGACACAACAAGGGGAGGCCCCAAGTCTTTGGTTTCTATCTTCTTCCATTTGTCCTGATATTCCGTTTCCCTACTTGTTCCGGTATCAGCTACTTGAAATTGTTATATATAATTTAACGTTATACAGAAGCATTGTCATATCAAACATAGTGAAATGGATTCCAAAAACACCATCTGGTATTTGGGAATGCACTGTGAGTTGGGAACGTGAGAAGAGATATTCTTTGCCACTTTGCTTGGGACCCAGCCATTAGCAGTGTAATTGCCAAGAAAAGGTGACAGGCTTCAGGCAACTGGGTATTTTTCCTTCTCTGGCCTATTAACTCTATGAGTCCTAAACCAAACACAAGAAAGGTATTCTCAGGACATCATAATGTTTGCTTAAAGGAGAATAGCTCCCAAATTAAAATGAAGAACATTATAAAATTAAGGGAATCAGCTTGTTGAGATAAGAGAGGAAAGCTTAATAATGGAATCGTCCACATAAGAAGTGGATTTGCAATGATTAGATTTTTACAAGCTTTATCCAAACGCTCATTTAAAAGCCATCATTGGTTTCTTCTAATCCACCCCAAACTGCAAATCATGAAGGTCATCTGTGACCATTCTGAACATAGTTTATTAGATGCATTCTATGGCCAAGATCCAGGGCAGCATGAGACTACTTCTGGGAGACCAGAGAGCTGCTAGATTTGCTGGAAGTTTGTTTCTGAATCACTAACCTATCATCCAGTACTGACAAACTTCCTGAAATCCAAAATTGGCTGTAACAGAAATTTATATGAGATGGGACCGAGCTATTCAAAGAAAAGAGTTAAAAGAGTCTATACTAGGCTAGCCTTTTTGTGAACCTAAGCAATTCTTCAAAGCCAATATTTCCCAGTATTTTTCTTCTTTTCCCAATACACTGCATTTAGAAAACAATAAATGAAACCCATAGATAAACCATATTAAAAATCCATTAATAATAAAATCCAGAAAAGTTAAAACCACAATTGCAGAGGGCTGATGGAAAAGATTCTCTGATATGGATCTTAGAAAACTATCTTTCCCCCTGTCTTCTATTGCAAAGCCTAAATTGGCAAGAACAACCCTTTCACTGTGCCTTTTGTCCATTCTGTATGAATAAGGAAGTTTCATCCAAGCTGTTTCTCAGATGACTCACTTCCATTAAAAAAAAACCTCCCATTCGGAATACAATTCTGGTTAAGACTCATCAAACCTTGAACTTCAGCATGTTCTTCCACTAACTCATTAAGTTTACATTTCTGATTTTATAGATAACAAAATTATAACATTTTTTAATAAAAAATTATCTAAGCTGTTCTCAGATAATTTGTTAGATAATTTAAATTGTATGAATGAAATCAAAGCCTCAGTAATAAACATACTGTATATACAAAATATGTTGATTGTATGTAATATAAATTGTGCCTGTTATATTCTTTCCTACAGCACATGTGAATGACTCTACTTGAATCAAATGCCAGACATATGACTTTCCAGACAGTGTTTTTCAAAACTATAAAACTGTGATTTATTTTTAGTACTGCCAGTCCACACATTCATCAAACCCCACTTCATTCTTACATACACGATTTGTCAAAATATCCATAAGCATGAATCCACAAGTCCAGAGTCTGGCAAAGGTTCATGGTTGGGCATAAAAATTTCAGAACTGTAAATAGATCACCAGGTACCTGCAGGTACCTTCTCAATCCTCCCACACGCCCAGGTTCTGCTACCCCACAGCCGGAGTAGAGGTTCATAACAGCCACTCTGTTTATGAAATGTCTTTCTCATGAAAGGCAACTTATTGCAAGACAGATCTTATTTTGACACAACCTAGTTTGATTCACATTTGGAACCCAGTGAAGGGAAATCATGATTTGGGCCCTTCCATACAGCTGAAAAATTCCTACATTTTCTGCTTTGAACTGGAATATATGGCAGTGTGGACTCAGATAACCCAGTTCAAAGCAGATATTGTGAGATTTCTTTTACCTTGGTATTCTGGGTTATATGGCTGTTTGGAAGGGCCCTTGGTTTTCATTGTGCCAATTCATGAGTTTTGTTTCAAGTTGCCTAAGTTTTCTAAAGTGTTTGAATTGTTTTAGGTTGTTTAAAGTAAATCTATTCATTATTCTACACCTTGAGTTCTGCTAGTATAGGACCATGTGACTATGTAAATCATAAAAAATCATACTTGGAACTTGTCCATTACTTCCTCTGTAGTATTAGCTGTCAGTAACTGGACAAGAGGAAGAATGTTGTATGGTGGGTCTCAGGCCCTCTAAGAATTTGATTCCAGGGGGAGCTGCCTTTCTAAGTTTGATAATTTACAATTTCAAGGCCTTGTTATCAGAGACTGAGTCTTCCTTCTTTCTTAGTGATATAGCTAACTGTATTAGACTTATATTCCCACTCTGATGCTGTTTTAGGCATAACTCATGGCAATGTGACGGAATTGCCATGATAATTTCATCTTTGTGTTTCCCTCCATCCCTTGTCCACATGACTGTATAACCTAGGACACTTATTAAATAATCAAATGATGTATATCAACACATCAACCATTCTTAAGTAAAATTGAAATATTATGCTTTCAAGTAAGTAAGTCTACAATTAAAACACCACGATTCACTCTATTGCTCTTATCATTCATGCATGATTATCTTGAATAACTTGAAGACATACTAGCTTCATAATTTTATGCTAGTGCAATCATACTATTCCTCACCCCATATACAAATAAATTGGGTTATCATAGCAATGCATTGATTTACAGCTCATTTTTTTAAAAATGATCTCTGTTATTCTTTGAAGATTTTATGTGTGAAAGAGAGTATGTGCATGTAAAAGAGAGACAGAAATAGATACAAATAGGAATTATAGAAGGAGCACATTAAAATGAAACATTTCACATTTTTTATTTTCATGATTACCAATGTTTGAAGGATCCATTTAAATATGGACCTATGTTCTTTTTTAAAGTCTGCATTGATTTGTTTTGCTACATCAAAAGGTTGAGATGCCATATTGGACTTACTAACATTATATTAATATATTCAAAAGATTTTTGGTGAGTCTAACCTTAGTGTTTGGTTTGCATGAAAATTAACCTTCCCAAGCTTGTCCTTGTCTTGTAAACAGTTATATACGAGTACTCTGCACTATTTTCTGACAGCAGCTCATAAATCATTTATAGCTTATTATTTTATATTTATTATTTATAGCTTATTATCAAATGTTCTCAAATGTTCAGTTCAATATTCTATCATTAGAATTCTAACTATATTCATTTCAATGGACAAATATTTCAATTCTATTTTTTTTTTAAAAAAGTATAAACATTTGTGCCTTAGTTAGAAAGGGATATAGTTTTTTAAGAGAAGAGAACTAAATTGCAAGTACATTCAGGATAAGAATGGAACTGTCATGCCAAAAGTTATTATCCAGTCTTCCAGACACTGTATAAAGTCAAATTCATTTCATTAGGCAAAATATGGTCAAATATTCGTTTGATGCAAATATGCTAACTCCTTCCCTACTGCACATATTTAAAAAGAATCCTAGATAGGAGACAGAGGTAGTATACTACAAGACATTTATGGCTACATCCATCTTCATATGATTCCTACAGCCATTACAAAAAGCTGCCATAAACCAAGATGGTCATTCAACTGAATAAGCCTGCATCCCATTCCCTCCCTCCTTCCATATTCACTGTAGACTGCTTTGAACTGAAAATAAAAATAATTAATAATATTTCTGCCATTCTGTGTCTGAATTCCTGTTCCTCATTTTGATGGCAGTCGGATCGTGCAGATACTCAGCTGTGGAAGATATTTTTAAAACAGCAGCATCTGGCTGCTTGGCAGAGACTCAACAGGCAGTTGGTTGGGTTGCTTTGGAGTTGCTTCTGGATGTGTCACATGTTTTGGCTCTGAAAAAATATTCTGGGCAGCTTTTGCTTCTCTGGGCATATTTCTTCTTTGACTCACCTTTTGATTCTGAATTGTGTATTGTCTTTCATTTGCCAAAGAATGATGACTTCTATGAATACCTAGCTTTGTTTACAGGAAGAAAATTATTCTGTCCTGTATTCCATCTCTCTAGCTCTTGCATAACACACATGTACATCCCCTACTCATATTGCAGCTGCTTAAAACTTGCCAGCAGAGGTGACTAGGTTGTAAAGAAAGTATTGGCACAACATTCAAGTCTTTATCTGGCTTGGAAATTTTCCTTCATAGAAGCCAAGAGTTCTAGAAATTCTAGAATGAGTTCTCTTTCATTCCCTCCCTTATTTTATCTTTAAATTAATCTTATTCAGGATACTTTTATATGATGTTGGTGATTGCTTTCTTTATTTGTAGCATTCTTGTATCATTTCCCAGCTCATGAGTATTCCCAAGGCAATGAACAAATAAAAACAATAAAAAGATAAATGTATTTGTAAACACATTAAATACAAGTTGATTTTGGATATTTTCCAGATTGGAAATAGCTGCATTTGTACTTAACAAGTTATCTTAGAGATGGGATCCAAAGCTAAACATGACATTCATTAATGTTTCATATACATTTTATACACATAGATTGAAAGTGATTTTATACACAATATTTTCTATGCATGAACAAAACTTGTGTGCATTACACCATCTGAAAGCAAAGGGCTCACTATCTCAACTACCCATGTGGATAATTGTAGGTTTTGGAGTATTTCAGATTTCAGAATTCCTCATAGGAGGTGTGCAATCTGTACGCTTTAAACACTCCTGGAAACAATCTAAAATAATTCTAAAGCCTTAATTAACATATTTAAAAGAGAGCAATTTCAAACATAAATGCTTAAATGCTGCCCTACACTGCCTTGTCTCCCAGGATCAGATCCCAGATTATCTTTGAACTGGATTATATGTGTCTACACTGCCAGATAATCTAGGATCAGATCCTGGGATATAAGGCAGTGTAGATCCAGGTATAGTCTCTCTATAGATTCATTTAGTAAATGTTAGCTTCACCAACCTTTATCTGCTTGATCTCTTGAAGAATGCCAAGATTACCCTGAATTTTAACAACAATGAAGGCAATAAGGCGAATGGGAACAGTGTGTGTGTGCACCATATTTGTTCACATCAGGGAACAGAAATAAATTCTTTAGCACAAGTTCTACTGTTTTAAAATTCTAAAATTCTATCATGGGACTAAGTCTCATTGGACTATAAACTAAATAAAGTACATTTAAGTTAGGCATTATGTTTCCAGCGCTTTTCTTTATCAATTTTGTGTGTGTGCCATATCTATTTATTCATTGTGTTCTATTTCAATATAAAATATTGGGGAGTGTGAAAGTTACATTAAGTAGATTATTACATAACAAAGAATAATGGATTTAATGATTTAATGATATAGGAAGCCATCTATAATTGAGTAGTGGTAGGATGGTACTATACGTGGGGAAAATGAGGTTATTTGAAAAATGTTCAAAATATGTGTTTCCACAGATAAAGATAATTCTAGATTGATGAGGGCCTTCACAGCAAAATTTACTTTTCATAACCACATGTGAATTTTGAATATAGTCTGAAAATGCAAAAAAAAACCACCCCTCTTCTTATACTGTGCCATTTTGGAAGACTTACTCAAATGGGAAGAAAACTTTAAAAATGTTTGTTGTTTCTTTCGAGAAGGGAATTAGTGAAGAATTGTCTCTAAACCATATATATTACCACTGCTCCACTACAGTTGCTATTATTACATTCACCTTTCTTAAAAATCACTTTCTGAGTTCAGGAAGGTAGATGGTGATTCTAGATTTATTCATGGCTTCTCTTAAACCTTTTATTTCCTTGTGTGATTAAAACATTTTATGTATTTATGCCTTATGAGGGATTCGTTCCAATGTTAATGCTGACATGAGAAGATAACTGAAAAAGTCACACATTCACTGGAGTGCTCCATTGAGGAAGCAATAGTTTCCTATCTAATAGCTTTTTATCACATGCATTATTTCTGCTAAAAACCATGAATCATTCCAATGGTCAACTTCCCATTAGGCTCCTGATAGTATGCAGAAACAACAGAATCCTGCAATACCTTAAAGAGTACAAATGCACTGTGGCATGAAGTTTCATGAACTATACATCACCTTATCAGATGCCAGAAATGATTTGTAGTGTATTATGCTACAATGCATAATACCTTCAGGTGCCATCACATTCTTTTTTGCTAATATAGTTGCTCCACTGACAGGTGTATTTGATGGTGACATCGTTTTGAAACACAACTACTATGTCCACAAACAAGGAATGGTTCCATAATGTTGCTTAGATAAACTTTTCATGGAGAGAGTAGGATTTCTACTCCATTCATCATCAGGGTCCAAAGAGAAGACTTTTTTCTCCACCTTGTGTCTTATCTGACACACAATATATGCATTTGAAAAATCTTTCCCTTGGACCACGTTTAAGGAGGTCAGTTAGAGTTTCTGCCTTCCAAAGTGGTTTTTCAATTGTTCATTTGTCAATATGGTCAGTTCATTCTCATATGACAGTAAGGCATTGCCTTCACACATAAGTGCCATGACTCATCTGTCAATGACGTACCTGCTCTGGTTTCTCAAGAGATGAAGAAGCTTATGCACACCTTTTCAGCATACTTTAAACTAAAATACCTTGGGTGGAAACACAGCATACAAGCAAAATGGTAGTGGTACTGTGCAGAGTTCTGTTGTAATGAAATAACAGCCATTGCTCAAAATAAATGTAGGCAATTAGGCCATGGGCTTTCAAATGGAAAACTGGTACAAGCCAAGGTTTTGGAATCTTTTAATGACTAACAATTGGGTCCTACAGACAGCTGTAATATGTTTCCCCAGCTGTAATCAGACACTTGGTCACATCGTTCAAAATCTCTTTCTTTCCCTTTAGAATATCCCATCTGCATTCACAGTATTAATGTAGCAATAAACTGCTCTGCATACATATCTACCTATATCTCATTGCCAGAGGCAAAAATAAACACCTTTCCTTTGCCAAGTACTAAGACTCATCCAAAACTGACTGAAATTCTGAGGTAGACCCTCCTTTTGGCACAATATGATAACTGAACAGAAGCCAAAACATCAGTCAAGTTTATGGATTTTAACTATGGTTTGTGGTCCCAGTTTGGTAAGCTTATGTGGAATCTACACTTAATTGTGGATTTGGTTTGTGGTTCAGTGTAGATTTCAGACTTTTCCTCATAGTTGAGATAGGCTTTGCTAATGTGATGATAAACCACATATTGAAACAACACTGTATATATTATTCTTTCCCAGATACTCCACCAAGAACTATATAGACATAGGTTTATCCCTGCCCATACCAATCAGCTGAAAAGGAGAAATACCTATATTGCCTAGCAAAGAGCAAATAGATAGACAATGGTTTTAGTCGTCCAACATCTTCATAGTCATGTGTTTCATGTTGCTTCAATAACAGAGCAAAGCAGAAAATCCAAAATATGTATGCTGTAACAAAAAGATAACGATCTATTGTACCTAAGTTTTCAGATCACACTAGTCAGAAGACTAAGCATCTGAAATAAAGGAGTTTGGAATAGCTCATGAAGATACTACAGGGAGTAGAACATCTTTAAATTTTTTCATGCCATACTGGCATGCTTAATTTGCAGCATATACTCTGTTGGCTCTTTTTTTCCTTCTGAATTGAGGGACCACAATTGAGAGGAGTTGAAATAAAAGGTCCCAGGTTTCAAAGTGGGCCATGTGCCTGAAGTAGACCCATAACCACCCCTCTCTTGTTCCCATTGTCTTTTTCACATACACATATACAATTTGTATCTTCATACACAGCCCAAAAAACACCCAAATAGGTAGTAGTAATTCTTCACTTCCTTCAGAGTTTGCAGACGAATTCTTCTTGAAATTTTAATGGCAAGAGACTGTTACTTTTAAAATTTCAATTGAATATGGTTTATGAACCTGACTTAGTTTTTAGAAACAAAATTGCAATGGTGTTTTTTTCTGAAACTAAAAAGAGAGTCATTAAGCAAACTCAACATTTACAAGGCTTGCTAAACAAGCCTTGTAAATGAAGAATAACTGATGCATTTGCTGCATGTCATTGCTAATAAATTTGTGTAAATGTCTAAAACAGCCAGTAGGGGGCAAGCTATGTGATTTTTTTAGCCCCTACATTTATTTGAGGGACCTCAAATGTGGTTGTGACCCGCAGTTTAAGAAGCTTTAATCTAGGTCTAGGATAGCCATGTGGTAGCTGCCTATAACATTCTAGCTGACATTTTCTGATAGATTTACATGAGAGCTTTGAAAACTTGAGATCTTGGATGATAAGTTATCAACAACATTATGCTTTGATATGAATAATCCTGTGATCAGATAATTATAATGGGATTTTACTTGAAAGAAATAAAGAATTAATGGATTCATGAAAACTATCACCTTTCTTCCAGTTATTGGTCTTTCACGTGGAATTAGTCCGTTAGCAAATGGATGAACCTGCTGAGATGATCCATCAAGGCTGTTAAACTATGTAACAACATTTGAAAAAAATGTTCTGTTCCTGGTTTGAAAGTGTTATTTCCTGTTTAATCGTGCAATACTTACTTTGAAAGTAGTTGTGATACTCTGGAAACTTTGTTTTTGTGGCTGATTGGTGAAAAATTATCACAAAATGGGCTGCAAGATGTTTTTAAAACTACATATCCTTGATGCTCATCTTGGTAGATTTAAAGAAAACATGGGTGCCTATTCAGAGGAGCAAGGAAAGCGCTTTCATCAAGACATCCTACAATTTGAACATCGCTACCAAGGAAACTACAATGAAAACATGATGGGGGACTATATTTGGGAACTAATCAATGAAAGTGATCTGACATAAATCTCACAAAACTACACATTTCTAGATTCCTTTTTAACCATTTGTAGTATTTTGGTTAAAAATATGATTGGTTTGATATATAATGTTGTTTTTTATCCTTCTATTACCTGAACCCTACTTCGACACCACGTTAACAGCAGTCTCCGAGGATGTAACACGAGCATCTGCTTGTCTGGTTTTAATTGATTCATTTCAATTAGTTCAGCTCGAGGATGTGGACAAGATTCATGGAGAAGTGAGGCCTACCACATGCATCCTAGACCCCTGCCCATCCTGGTTGATAAAGGAAGACAGAGGGGGGTTGGCAGCGTGGGTTAAGGTGGTGATTAATGCCTCCTTACAGGAGGGCAAGATTCCAGTCAGCCTAAAACAGGCTGTTATAAAACCGCGGTTGAAAAAACAATGACTGGACCCCACTCAATTAGTCAACTTTCAGCCAGTGTCCAATCTTCCCTACTTGGGCAAAGTCATGGAACGTGTGGTGGCCTCGCAATTCCAGGGATTCTTGACAGACACTGATTATCTAGATCCGGCACAGTCTGGCTTTAGGCCGGGACATGACACTGAAACAGCCTTGGTCGCCTTAGTAGATGATCTACGCCGGGAGCTAGACAGGGGGAGTGTGTCCCTGTTGGTTCTGCTGGACCTCTCAGCGGCCTTCAATACCATTGATCACAGTATCCTTCTGGGATGCCTCGCAGAAATGGGGCTTGGAGGTACTTCTCTGCAGTGGCTCCAGTCCTTCCTGGAGGGTCATTCTCAGAGGGTGTTACTGGGTGACACCTGTTCCACTCCACAACCATTGTCTTGTGGAGTCCCTCAGGGTTCTATTCTGTCCCTAATGTTATTGAACATCTACATGAAGCCCCTGGGGGAGGTCATCCGGAGTTTTGGAGTAAGGTGTTATCTGTATGCAGATGACATCCAAATCTGTCACTCCTTCCCACCTGTTACTAAGGAGGCTATCCAGACCTTGAACCGCTGCTTGGCTGCTGTGTCTGAGCTAACAAACTGAAATTGAATCCAGACAGGACAGGTCCACCTGATCAGTCGAAAGGCCGAACAGGGCATAGGGTTACAGCCTGTGTTGGATGGGGTTACACTCCCCCTGAAGATGCAGGTTCGCAGCTTGGGAGTGAACCTGGATTAATCGCTGAGCCTGGAGCCCCAGGTTTTGGCGGTGGCCAGGGGAGCATTTTGCACAGTTAAGACTTGTGCACCAGCTGCACCCATACCTTGGGAGGTATCATCTGGCTACGGTCGTCCATGCTCTGGTTACATCCCAAATAGAGTACTGCAACGCACTCTATGTGGGGCTAACTTTGAAGACAATTCGGAAACTCCAATTAGTCAAACGGGTGGCAGCCAGATTACTAACTGGAGCAACATACAGGCAACATACCACTACCACCCCCTGTTATGTCAGCTCCACTGCCTGCCAGTCCATCTCTGAGCTCAATTCAAAGTGCTGGTTTTAACCTATAAAGCTCTATACGGTTCTGGCTCAGCTTACTTGTCTGAACGCATCTGTCTCTACGTCCCACCTCTTAATCTAAGATCATCTGGGGAGGCCCTGCTCTCGCTTCCGTCAACATCGCAAATGCATGTGGCAGGGACGGGGGACAGGACCTTCTCGGTCATAGCCCCCCACCTATGGAATGCACTCCCAAATGAGATAAGATCGACCCCATCCTCCTGGCCTTTAGGAAAAAATTAAAATCGTGGTTTTGGGACCAGGCTTTCAGACAACAGACATAAGTAGCACTTTAGCGGGAATGACATTACAGCTGATGATATTGCAATACTGTTTTATGGTTTTAATTAATGCTGTATTTACTGTTTTTAATTATTGCTGTATGTATTTAATTGTGATTTTACTATTGTAATTTGTTATGCAGTGGCATTGTATCATCTATATATATAATTTTGGTCAATCCGTTTAATGTCGTATATAGACAAAGAAACTATGGCTCGCAGAAGCACCAAACTTGGCAGCCTACTGGACCATTACACTCGCTACAGACAACGCCCACAAAACCGACCATACGTTCCTCGCAACACCCCCAAAACGGACCCCAAAAATCTGGCCACCAAATTCCCACCCCGGCCTCTCCGCTGCCAGTGCGAACGTTTAGAACGTTCGCGCATGGCAGCCAGAGCACAGCGGCCCTATTCCACAGACCACAGAGCCGGCTCTTCAAACCACCCCAAAAAGCCCGCGAAAACGGCTCTCCAGTCCCCCTCCTGATCTCTCTCTCTTTCTCCCCTCCCACCCGCCAGGCCTGCCCGGGAAGCGGCCCCGCGGCACCGAGGCCCAGGAGGAGGCGCCTCCCTTCCTCCTCCTCAGCCCCTCCTTCTCCGCCTCCTCCTTCCACCTCCGCCTCCCCGAACAGGAACAGCGTTGGGGGCGGCAGGGAGGGAGGGAGAGAGAAAGAGAGAGAGAGAAAGACAGAGAAAGAGAGAAAGAGAGAGAGAGAGAAAGAAAGAGAGAGAGAGAGAGAGAGAGAGAGAGAAAGAGAGAGCAGCACCCGCCAGACCTGCCCGGGAAGCGGCCCCGCGGCCCCGGAGGAGGAGTCGCCTCCCTTCCTCCTCCTCAGCCCCTCCTTCTCCGCCTCCTCCTTCCGCCTCCACCTCCCCCGAACAGGAACAGCGTTGGGGCGGGGAGCAGGGAGGGAGAGAGAGAGAAAGTCAGAGAGAGAAGAAAGAGAGAGAGAGAGAAAGAGAGAGAGAGAGAGAGAGAGAGAGAGCAGCACCCGCCAGACCTGCCCGGGAAGCGGCCCCGCGGCACCGAGGCCCAGGAGGAGGTGCCTCCCTTCCTCCTCCTCAGCCCCTCCTTCTCCGCCTCCTCCTTCCACCTCCGCCTCCCCGAACAGGAACAGCGTTGGGGGCGGCAGGGAAGGAGGGAGAGAGAAAGAAAGAGAGAGAGAGAGAGAGAAAGAGAGAGAGAGAGAGAGAAAGAGAGAAAGAAAGAGAGAGAGAGAGAAAGAAAGAAAGAGAGAGAGAGAAAGAGAGAGAAAGAGAGAGCAGCACCCACCAGGCCTGAAAGAGAGACAGAGGGAGGGGAAAGAAGGCAGGTTGCAAGCCAGGCCCACCCAGGCACCCACTCGAGGGATCCTGAGGTCAAGACCCAGGCCCAGGAAGGCGCCTCCCCTTCCCCTCTCTCCCCAGCCAAGGTGGGATCCTCACCGGGGCAAAGGAGGCGGCGTTGGCTTCTGCTCTCCTTCTCCTCCTCCTTTTTCCCGGGCCTGGGAGCCGGCAAAGGTGGAGGAAAAAGGCTGGGCCCAAGCCGGGAAGGCAGGCCTCAGGAAAGCCATGCCCTCCCCTTGGCTCCGCCCCTCTGTGGATTCCATAGGCCCTGCCCTCTCAGTTACCTCAGTTGGCCCCGCCCCTCCGTCTGCCCCTCCCCTCCCTTGGTTCCAGTGACCCCGCCCCCTCCATTGACTCCACCCCCTAGAGAAGGAAAAGCTGTGCTGCAGAGGTTTGTTATTAACCTTCTCCAAGGCCCTTCCTACTATATAAATATTATATTTATTATGCTATGATTTATATTATTATTGTATTTATTATTATACCATTATTATTTATATTACTGTTATATTTATTGTACTATTATGTATATTACTCTTACATTTATTATACTTTTATTTATATTACTAATATCAATTATAATATTTATATTATCATTATATTTATTATACTACTATTATATTTATTGTAATATTATGTATATTACTATTATATTTATTATACTATTATTTATATTACTATTACAAAATTATAATATTATTATTTACATTACTGTTATATTTATTATACTACTATTACATTTATTGTAATATTATTTATATTACTATTATATTTATTATACTATTATTATTTATATTACTTTTATATTTATTATATTTCTCTTACTATTATTTATATTACTGTTATATTTATTATATTTCCCTTACTATTTATATATTTATTATACTATTATTTATACTATCATATTTATTATACTATTACTATTTATATGACTATTATATTTATTCTTTTATTTATATGACTATTATATTTCTTATATTTCTCTTACTATTATTTCTATGACTATTACATTTATTTTTATATTTCTCTTACTATTATTTATATTACTGTTATATTTATTATACTACTATTATATTTATTGTAATATTATTTATATTACTATTATATTTATTATACTATTATTATTTATATTACTATTACATAAATTATAATATTATTATTAACATTACTGTTATATTTATTATACTACTATTATATTTATTGTAATAATATTTATATCACTATTATATTTATTATACTATTATTATAGTATTATACTATAAAATTATATTTATTCTATTTATAATAATATTATTTACATTATCATAAATAAAAAATATTTATTTATTATTTATACTACTATTATATTTATTGTAATATTATTTATATTGCTATTCTATTTACTATACTATTATTATCTATATTACGATTATATCTATTATATTTATAATACTATTATTTACATTATCATAAATAAATAAATATTTATTTATTTATTTATTTGCAGTATTTATATTTCGCCCTTCACACCCCACAGGGGACTCAGGGCGAATTACAATGTACATATACATGGCAAACATTCAATATAATATATTGTATATACATATTATATTGATACTGTTATAATGCTATACAATATAATACTACTACTAATAGATCAGAGTGAAGGGCAGGGCTGGGAAGGCAGTTCCATCTTGCCTCCACCACTGTGCATATAATGTAATACATTGTATATACATATAATATTGATACTATTATAATTTAATACAATATAATACTAATAATAATATATTATAATTATATATTTTGTATTACGGTATAATGTTATAGTCCAATCTATATATATATATATATATATATAAAGAGAGCTGTCATCCTAAGTAGCCTATAGACAGCAAAACCACACAAGGCAGACACACCAAATCAGCCCACAAAACGCACATACACACAAAACCCCACAAGGTATGTTTACCACCCAAAAAAATAAAATTAAAATTAAACAACATGACCAAAAACACAAAAAAACAATTGGACTACAACTTCCATAATCCCCCATGCCACCGCCCACTGGCAGTTTAGAGTGTCGGAATGTTGATGGTGCTGGCCAATTAGAGGCATTATGCAAATACTCCCTCAGTTAGAATGTAGAGGCTGGGAGCCACCCCCTCTGGCAGTTTAGAGTGTCGGACTATTGGTGGTGCTGGCCAATTAGAGGCATTATGCAAATACTCCTTCAGTTAGAATGTAGAGGCTGGGAGCCACCCCCCCCCTCTGGCAGTTTAGAGTGTCGGAATGTTGGTGGTGCAGGCCAATCAGAGGCGTTATGCAAATAATCCCACAGTGGAAACCAATCAGAAAGCTGGCACATATCCACATACATACAAACATTCACTTTGTTGTCCCAGGCCTGGGAATACAGTGGGACAGGACTACCGTACAACAAAAGGAAGATACAAATCCCAACTCATCCTGAGCGAACTGCTAAAGGTCTCTTAATGTTATCAACAAGAGGCAAAATGGCCATCTGTCAAGAGTCCTTTGATTCTGCTTTCCCACCATGTGGGTAGAAGAGGTTAGCCACAGAATATGGCACAGCAACGCGTGCACGGGTCAGCTAGTTACTATATATAAGCCATCCTGAGTCCCCCCTCGAGGGTAGAAAAGAGATGGGGTAGAAATACCAGAAATAAAAATAAATAAATAAACCCCAAAAGTTTGTATTTTCCTTAATGAAAATATGCCATTTTTAACCTTTCAGTGTGCAGACCATAAAAACAAAGTTTAATGAACATTATCATGTTTTTATGATCGACCCAATTAGGAAAATCATATTACATAGTGCTATTTCAGGCACTTTGCTGAGTCAGATGTTTCCAGTTTTTCTTTACTGAATGGCATGAGGATTCAGGTCCTATTTCACATTACCTAGCCAGCAACATGCTTCTGGTCCATGATAAGTGAGTGCATACCACTAAAACTAGCTGTGACATTTCTGTTTGTATCAGTGAATGATTCTGATGAATCCCCAATGGCTTCAGTCTATGAAATCTTGGGATTGGCAGTTTGGGGGGGAAACGTTTAGAATTCTTAGCCAAAGTATTCTAATGCCTCGCTAAACTACAAACTCCATGACCCCACATACTGAAACCATGAAGACAGTAAAATGCAATCTTATAGCTAATTCACATAACATCCTGAGCTGTGTCCCATCTTAAGGTTCTTCTTAAGAATGGAGAATGCTTATGTAGATATCGTAGGAATAGCTTAGAGTAAGGGCCCTTCCAGGCAGGCCCTAAAATACGGGACCTGTCAGACTTTTACTAGAGACATCCAAGTGACACCTCCAGTAAAAGTGAATTAATTTGGGACTGAATTAAATATCCCATTACACCCAGGCTTTCCTGAAAGGCCCAGGGTATAATGGGGTATGGGGCCTGTGGGGACTAACTACTGGGTCGTTCCAAGGGTCAGTATCCACAGCCCTCTCAGGTATTCAGGCTCCATGAACCCAGAGAACTGAGTGGGCCCCCACCCCTTCCCCAGCCCCCCAATCCTTAAAATGTGACAAAAACTTACCGGGCCACCATTAACCTCCTCTGGCAGGCCTCCTGGCGCATAGAAATGATGCACCAAAAAGCAGGGGTTTAAGGAGGAAAATCGTTTCCCCCCTCCCTTCCCAGCCTCCTGGCGCATCAATTCTATGCCCCAGGAGGCCTGCCGGAGGAGGTTAATGGCAGCCCAAAAAGTTTTTGTTTAATTTTAAGGCTTTTGGGGGGAGGGAGTGGCCCCATGCCATCCCGGAAGATACTGGAATGGCATGGGGACCCCACATACTGAAAAGTCTAGTTTATTTGGGCAGGCTGGGGACTTAAACCCCACCTTAAGCATGTTTCTTAGACCCCCTTTGATGTGGGTTTAAGCCCTGTCTGGAAGTGCCCTTGGTGCTTTCCAGATGGTATAAGAAGGTTGGATTAATTGTTTGCCGCTGTTTCGGAATTTTTAAAATGATCTTTCTTTTGGCCTGGATTATTTTCTGTACATTCCTGGTCTCAGTATTAACATAGATTCCTCCTCCTGAGGTGGCATTATTTTTAATTACAAGACACATTGAAAAAAATATTCTCTTTTCTCTGTCTCCTTTCTTCTTCTTTTTTAATGAAGTTATTGTGCTATAGTCCATGTGTGTAATTCCATTTTTCCACTATAACTCTATGATGCTAAAAAATAAAAATAAAAATTCACAGAGAGGAGAATTTGTCTTTCAAGCCATTTGCAGTGTGTTTCCAACATATGGTAATATAAACTTGTTGTGTGGTTTCTTTGACAAGCTTTGTTCAAAGGGGATTTGACTTTAAGATTGAGAGAATAAGGGTGAAACTATCTACACTGCAGAATTAATGCGGTTTGATATCACCTTAACTGTCATGGCTCAGTGCCATAAAATCATGGCAGTTATAGTTGAAATACCGACAACATAATATGCAAAAAAAAAAAAACCCTGCATAGTTAGTTGCACCTATTTGTTACTCATTGCTCTGATGCCAACTCTGCTTGTCTCATTACAATGGGTTACCATTACTCTACTTGATTAGATTTAATGGGTGGTTTAAGCAGTCTTTCTCAACCAGTGTGCCGTGGCACACTAGTGTGCCGTGACGGACCTCCTGCTGTGCCGCGAGAAAAGCTCTCTGCCCCCTTCCTCCCCCCTCCTGCCGAATTCCTGCTGCTTGGGGGAGGAGGAAGGGCCGGGCAGTGGCGAAGAAAAAGAAGAAGGGACCGGGGCGCCGCCTCCTTCTGTCATTTCCCCAGCCAGCCTCCAATCCGCCATGACTCTCACCATGACTCTCGCCCCTCGCTCACTGAAGCCGCGTGGAGGAGGAGCCCCGCCCACTGAAGCCCGTCCACCGCTCATGCTCCTCCTCTGTAGGAGAGCTGAAGCTGGGGGGAGGGGGCGGGGCATGGCGCGGCCTGTAGGAGAGCTGAAGCTGGGGGAGGGGGTGGGGCATGGCGCGGCCTGTAGGAGAGCTGAAGCTGGGGAGGGGGTGGGGCATGGCGCGGCCTGTAGGAGAGCTGAAGCGGGGGGGAAGGGGTGGGGCATGGCGTGGCCTGTAGGAGAGCTGAAGCTGGGGGGAGGGGCGGGGCATGGCGCGGCCTGTAGGAGAGCTGAAGCTGGGGGGAGGGGGAGGGGCATGGCGCGGCCTGTAGGAGAGCTGAAGCTGGGGGGAGGGGGTGGGTCATGGCGCGGCCTGTAGGAGAGCTGAAGCTGGGGGGAGGGGGCGGGGCATGGCGCGGCCTGTAGGAGAGCTGAAGCTGGGGGGAGGGGCATGGCGCGGCCTGCCTCTGCCCCCTCCCCCGGCTTCGGCACTCCCAGCAGCTGCTCCAGCCTTGAGGGGACAGTGCCAAGCCAGCATTGTGCTGGCTCTGGTACCGCTGGCTTGGCACTGCCCCCTCAAGGCTGGAGCAGCTGCTGGGAGAGGTGAAGCCGGCGGTAGGGGGCGGGGTATGGCACAGCCTGACTCCGCCCCTCCCCGGCTTTGGCATTTCCAGCAGCTGCTCCCAGCAGGCCACCAACCCCCAGCCGTGCTTTACTGTCTTAGAGTGTCATTTTGTGTCATTTTGGTTGGTGGTGTGCCCCCGGATTTTTTTAATGTTAAAAGTGTGCCGCGGCTCAAAAAAGGTTGAGAAACACTGGTTTAAGTGTTAATTCTGAATTTACTATTTTTTACTGTTTAAAACAGACTCCTTACATCATTTATGTTTCTTGTTTTCACTCGGACTGCAAACTGTTTTTATTAGCCAAAGGGGGAAAATATTTAATGTGGAAATACATTTCTCATGGAAGTGTTGACATTACAAGGAATCCTGTGTGGGGTGTATGCGTCTGTGGAAGGTATATACAAACATGTGCACACTCAAATAAATAAATAAATAAGTCAAATCCACAGAGATGTCTTAAAATCTGATAGCGGGGGGGACGACTTTATAAAGATTAAGAGTCTGAAATATTCTTGTTGGCTAGTAATTAGGAAGTTTGCCATTAGAGCATGTTTGTGTTGTAGGTAACAATAGTGACTACACTAACAGAAAATTGGAATGTGGGCTGTGCACACAAAATATACACACTAAAAAAACCTGTAACTACATCCCTATCTGTTGTAATGAAATATATTAATCATATGCGACAATAAATCTTAAACTTGTAATTCATTGGACTGTAATAGAAACTGAAGGGATTTTAAATAAATGAATAGAAAATTTCCAGCTGTACTTAGCTAACAAGGCAGCCTATAACAGCATTCCTAAGTTACTTGCCAACTTTGGCCATATTCCAATTCCTTCCATGCCTAGTTTTTGGATTTATTCTCAAATACAGACATCAATTGTAAACCAAATGTAAAAAAATTCAAGATTTTCTTTTTTTTCCTTTTTTACTAAAAACCAACTGAATGCCTTTCCATAGTTAAACTAGATGGAAAACATAGTTACCTTCATAATTATTAAGTATTTAAGCAAAAAGTATTATTTATTCCTATAAAAGAAGCATAATTAAGTTATTCTAGTCTATGCTAAGGATTTCCAATTTTTGATCCTCCAGCTGTACCTCAACTCCCATCAGCCCCCATCAGCATGGTCAGCATGGTCAATAATGACAGATTTTGGCAAGTCCAAAACATAAAGGGAACCAAGGTTTAGAATCTATACAGCTTTAGGACGCTATGACACAAGTCTGATAAATTGAAAACACCAATTTCAATTGGATCTCGACCTAAATGGAAGCACTCAGCAGCCCTAATCCGTTCCCAAACCATGGCCCCATCTACACTGCCCTATATCCCAGGATCTGATCCCAGATTATCTACTTTAAATTGGATTATATGAGTCCCCATCTCGAGATAATATGGGGGGAAAGAAAATAATCTGGGATCAGATCCTGGGATGTAGGGGCAGTGTGGAAGGATCCAAGTTTCAAGCCATGTTAAAGTTAAATTAAATGAAAACAGCAAGGATTAGGAGGAGTCACACCCCTGCATGTGCAGTATTATTTATTTATTTAAAACTTTTATATCCTGATCTTCTCTACTTCCGTAGAGGGACTCAGACTGGCAATGCACTCTGAGCTTTCTCTAAGCACATACAATAATTATTTGTCTGGTAAAAAATGGGTAGAGAGAGCCAACATGCTCCCTCTCAGACAAGACAATTTTCAACAGAAGTCAGGTGTGCCAGTGTTTTTTAGATTACTGTTTTTTAGATTACTACTGCCATCTTGAATAGAGCCTTATCTGTCTATATGGCTGCTCTTTGTGCTGTTTTACATAGACAAATATTATTTTTATATCCTTTAACAACTAATAGCTGAAGTCTAGCCCTAGGATTCTATCCATCTGTGGACCCTTCTAGACAGAGCCAGATCACGAAAGGAAACAGGATTTAAATTCCTGATTCCTTTGGAAATTTAGGCCTACAGAGAGCCCAAAACCCAGGTTTTTCTGAAGGAGGGGACTATATTTCCACCTGGACATCTAGACAGCCCCCGGTCCACCGTTTCCCATCTAAATTTACTGGAGGTACCTGGTTGCATTCTCAGGCCCCTCAGAGTAAGCTCCTGACACATCATTTTGACACATCGGAAGTTTACTCTGAGAAGCCTGAGGATGCAGCCAGGCCCCACCTGTAAATTAAAGGGGGAAATTGGGGTCTGAGATTGGAGTGTGGGGTGCCATTCTGTTTCTTCAGAGCCCAAAGAACTAGTATGGCAATGGGGTTTGGCCCTTGGGATTATGAAAGACAATCCCAAGCATCAATCCCAAAAGGTCCAACACCTGACAAAATCTAGACCTTACTGAAAAAGTCCAGATCTTTTGGGTTTTATAATAGTAATAATAGTAATAATAATAATAACATTAATAATAATAGCAGAAATCCCAGGGGCCATCCAGTCGAACCCCCATCCCTCTGTGATGCAGAAAAAATACAAAGAGTCCCCTGAATGGTGGGAGCGAAATAGGGCTTTGGAAGCAAAGAAAGCAGGGAGGTGGGGGTGGGGTCTGGGCAGCAAGGAAAAGAGTCTGTGTGGTAGAGATGGGGAAGAATGGGTCTTTTCCTCAGGAGAACACTGCTACTGCTGTTTCTGGCAGCTCAAAATTTTAATTTCCCTGCATTTCCCAGGAGGAAAGAGAAGGAGGCGAGAGGCATCATGGCACTGCAGAGCCCCTCACTATCACCTATGGAGCCCCAAGGGCATGGCAGAGCACAGTTGGAGAACCCCTGATATAGAGGAATTTGAGAACACTGAATATTCCAAACCTGACCACTGTCTTCCTTCTGATGGATATGAAAGTTGAGAGAGGCCTGCCAACCAGTGAATGAAGATGGTACTACAGGTTGCAGGCAGGTGCTAATTAACTAAAATTCATTAAACCATTTTCAAAGCTAAACAACCCCAAGGTGCATACTCCTAGCATCTGCTTATTATCCATGCCAAGTTTTAGGTGTCTTAAATTTCACTGTCTTGGAGCTATGTTGGAAACCTGAGCATACCTGGACACTTATTCTTTTCCATTCATAGATTGATAAAGGCACAAAACAAGCAAGCACAAATGACTCCCTAATTTCCCATATGGAATATATACTGTGTGTGTGTGTGTGTGTGTGTGTGTGTGTGTATGAATGTGGATACAGATATGAGTGTGTGGGTGTGACAGATGAAACCAAGTTAAAATGGCATTCTTTCTTGATTCTGCTACGAAAAGCCACAATTTCATATTGCTTCATCATAAGGCTGAAACCTAGAACCCACTTCTTCCTGCCACACTGCATCTTAATATACCCTTGTTTCCGATTTTTCTTGTTAATACTGACACACTTAACTGAGGGAACATTCAACCATTCTGATATATTTATGTACCAAGTCAAAAATGTGTCTTGCATCTTTCAAGCTTTCATTTATAAATTAACTCACTCTCTCTCTCTCTCTCAATGCCTTGTAGAAATGACAGTATTTATAAAGCTGCTGATAATAAGGACTCTCCTTGCCCAAGTAACCATGTTTCCACAATGAGTGATGACACTTAGAGTTTTGAAACTATCACTTGCTTAATAACTTTCCCTCCATTATTTTTGGATCCCATCCATGGAAACAGAATGTGAGAAGTGAAATCTAACGAGTGTCTCTGAGAAAGGATAGAGAGCTTCTGTTATTTCATTTCAATCCAGAGAGTTTTTACTTCTGGCAGTTCCATCACATTTACAAAGGGTAACAAAAGGTTTGTTAGGGGTTTTCTTCTCTCCAATTTTGTCATACTGCATAGCACATTTCATCAATTAAAACACAACTTCGGCCTAATGATTACAACAGGGGCATGACTAAAAGCTGTTGCCATGCGATTTTTCAGGATAAAAGAGATTTGATTTGATGTAGGTAGGATTGATTCATTGCATATTATCTCCACCAGCCTCACAAGTTGCCACGTACTCAACACAACTTGTGTACAACATCTAACAACTCCGTTATCATGTGACCAGAGGTTTTAACGAGTTGCATTGGATAGGTTGTACTGAAAAATTTGTTTCTTACTCTGGAGTCACCCTTACTACATTAATGGAAGAGGGATAAATGAAAATAAAACTCCAAACCCACATACTAAGAGTATGATGCTCATTTGTATAAATGAGGGTCAAACTGGGTATGATGGCAACACAACCAGAACTTGGAAATGGCTACTTGTAAATAATTAAATTATTAAACACTAGTCCTAATTGAGGGATTGTTCCTTTCCAGTGTAATGGAATGTAGTTCATTCCCAGTGTAAAAATAACTAACTTAACTGGCATTGATTTCTTGGGTGTTCCTCCTCAATTGAGATTATGACTTATGCAGATTTGGTTATTCATGGATTTGATTGAAAATGTTCGCTCTAGCAATCTATAGGTCTTCTGATGAAATTATGTGGTCACCATCCAGCAGAAGTTGACCACAGAGATGTACTAGGACACCTAGAAAAGCCTAGAGAGATCTTCTCTCAGATTAAAAAATAACAACTTATTTATTTTTTGCACTTTCATGAGAGACTCTTGTGCCCCTAACCTCAGTGAATGTGGAGGACTGACTGTACCAGCATTTAAATGAATATAGATTGGCCAGGAAGATTTCCTGTAGACCCATCTCTTTTTTCTAATTCAGAGCAGCACTGGTTCTTTTATGCTGGTTGATCAGTCATAAAACTGGATGATCTACCCCAGTGTTTCCCAACCAGTGTGCCGGGGCACACTAGTGTGCCGTGAGCGATCATCAGGTGTGCCATGGGAAATTGGAACCTCCAATACCCTTTCTTCCCCCTCCTGCCGAACACTTTTTCTTCTCCATTTGGGAAAACTTTGGCCCTCTGGGTGCTTTGGACTTCAACTCCCACCATTCCTAGCAGCCTCAGGCCCTTCTCCTTTAACCCACTCAGCCACTTAAGCAGGAAAGGGCCTCAGGCTGTTAGGAATGGTGGGAGTTGAAGTCCAAAGCACCCAGAGGGCCAAAGTTTTCCCATGCCTGTTTTAGGGACTTTAAACTTCCAAACTCAAGGTCAATTCCCAAGCAAACCCTTTCAGTACTTTCTGTTGGTAATGAGAGTTCAATATGCCAAGTTTGGTTCAATTCCATTGTTGCAAGAATTCAGGATGCTCTTTGATTGTGTGTTAACTATAAATCCCAGAAACTGTAACTCCCAAATGTCAAGGTCTATTTTCCCCAAACTCCACCTGTGTTCACATTTGGGCATATTGAGTATTCATGCCAAGTTTGGTCCTGATCCAACATTGTTTGAGTCCACAGTGTTCTCTGGATATAGGTGAACTACAACTCCAAAATCCAAGGTCCATGTCCACCAAACTCTTATAGTGTTTTCTCTTGGTTATGGGAGTTCTGTGTGGGAAGTTTGTGTCTTTCTGCCATTCCTGCCAGGATATCTATGTTGTGTTCATGGAAACAGGTCCAGGTTTCACACTGAGTGTATAAATACATGTAAAACATATTAACTATATGTATTACTGTGTTAGAGTGCAATTTTGGTTGGTGGTGTGCCTCAGGATTTTGTAAATGTAAAAAATGTGCCACGGCTCAAAAAAGGTTGGGAAGCACTGATCTACCCAGTGCAGGAAATGTCACAAAAAGCTAATGAAACATCATGTAGTGGCTATAGTATCAGATTGTTCTGGATTAAGCTGTACTATCTCTATAATTTTGAAAGCACTTTTTATAGTGTGTCAAATTCTGGGCACTGCAATTCAAGAAGGATATGTGAAAGCTAGAATGTGTCCAAAGGAGTCTGCAAGCCAAATATTTTTAAAGATGCCACATTGAGAAGGGGGCAAGATGTGTTTCTGCTGATCAAGAGACTAGGGATCTCATCATACAGATTGCCCCCCCCCCCCATTTAGTTCCATGTGCCCTCCCTCCTTCCCCCATAACATGGGGGTATTGGGGGAAGGCATGTTTTCTCCTGCCCCCATCAGATGGGGAAAAGGGTGGCAACATGTATTCCCACATTGCCCTTTCCCCCAATCTGATGGGGGGAAGGCACAAAAAATGTGGGTAGCTCCATCAGAGCTACCCAAAACATGTCTTCCATTCTGTTGTTGGGGAGGAAGCATCTTTCAACATTTCCTCTCCACTTCAGTCATCAATGAGGCAGAGCCACATCCTGCATCATGATGGCACTCAGCAGACCCCATCCCCAAAGAGGAGTAAGGAACCCCAAACTGTGAACTGCCCTGAGTCCCCTTCAGGGTTGAGGACGGTGGTATACAAATACCACAAATAAATAAAATAATAAATAAAAACCCCAATGTAATGAGGTGGTAGGACACAGAGCAATGACTTCAAGCTATAGAAAAAGAGATTCCACCTAAACATTAAGAAAATAATCCTGATGATAAGAGCTATTCAATAGTAGATATAATATGCTGCCTCACAGTGTGGTGGAGTAAACATCTCTGGAAAACTTTTTAAACACAGTCTGGATGGACATCTATCAGGAATGCTTTCATTGTATATTCCTTCACTGGATGCCCCTTGTGATTTCTTCCAACTGTGTGATTCTTTGCAGAAATCTACATGATATTTTCTTCATTAAAATGTATTATTTATTCACAGAATAAATTCTGGAAAACAAACAGCACTTGAAATTACTGCAGTTTTTATGAACTTTTCCACCATGGAGAAAAAGGATTCATTTTTCTCCTTTGTTCTTATAAGAGTGAAATTTATGAAGACTTGCATCATTATGAACAAGGAAACTTGGTTTTTAAAAAATGATGGTTTAAGCTATAAACAGAACTTTTCAATTAAATTTGGACAATCATATATAAAATAAACAGCAAGAGGAAAGTCCAGTTGTAAAATAAAAAGGCATGTACAAGAAAGGGATGATGAACTCTCAACCTCCCTCAAAAAACCACACACACAACTACCTCCCTACAAACTATTTCCCCTGGACTTTCCCCCTCAACTGATCTTTCCTTCCATGAGAGCCAGCATGGCTTGAATGTTAAACTTAAACACTAGAGATCAGGGTTTGAATTCCCACACAGCATGGAAGACCATGGGCAAATCACATCTCAAAGGAAAGGAAAGGCAAATCTTTCAAAGAATACACCATGATAGCATTTCCTTAGGGTTATTATAAGTCAGAAACAGCTTAACACTAAGAACCAAACTGAGAGAAAAGTAACAATGTAGTACTGGCTGTGTGGAAGTATAAGACAGATGGGGTAGAGTTCAATACTCCTCTCCCACATACATCCTTTTTCTCTTAAAATAGAGTCCCCTATCTTCATTTTATATGTGACTGGGGAAGGGCAGCATTTAAGGACACAATTGTGCCTCCATCACATCACATTAACTTTGACAATATTTCTGTTGATACCTCCTTAAAAGATGTGGGGTTGGCCCTTTACATGAATATAGTTATTTTCTGTTTCCAGTTATTCTGACAACATCCCATCTGGCCTTATTGAATATCTTTAAGTTAACTATGGATCTAACCTTGACACTAATTAACTTGATGACTATGAAAACATACTTACTCCATGCAAGTGCATCATGAGTGCAATAAATAGTGACAACTTGCAAAAGTGAAGCAGCTATTATAGCTCTAATATGACAGACAGAACTTTACTGTCACCTCAGTATCTTGAACATCTATTCGTAGTATCCAGTATATGCAGTTGACAAGTTCTAGTCATTGGGTTGTAAGTCATTAAGTGATAAAGCTGCATGGGTAAATCTGTCATTAAATGTTTTCTTTTCTCCATCAGGAAGCTGGTGACCCTCAACTAGCTTACCTTCACTTCAAGCACAAAGGAATAGAAAATATTGTAGTATTGTCCCTTGCTAAATCTTCATGGTGTTTCATTTCCCCATTGTAATAAATCTTATGACCTCATTAGGCAGGGCTGAACTCAGTGGCGTATGCCGCTTCCCCTTCCCTTTTGCCATGGAACCCACTGGCTCTCATCCCACAGTGTACAGCTACTTCCGTCAGAGCGCCATGGTAAAAGGGAAGGAGAACCGGCACATGCTGCTGTGGCAACACGGGAAGCTTCCCATGTTGCACAGAGATTAATGGGAGGATGCTTCCCTCATGAGATGAGGTATGAAAGAGGCCAGGTGATGCATGGTGTGGGGTGAAAGGTTCTCCACATTCCCTGTCGGGCACCACAGGATTCGCCACAATGCATTACAATTCTGGTGGCAAATGGGATGAGGTCCATGGTTTCACTTTTTTAAAAAACGTTCCCCTTAAGTGCTTGTGAGACTCTCTAAGGCCTCAGGTGTGATTTTATAATATGCTTCTGGCCCAAGTATAGTCAAAATACAGGATTTCCTATTATCCATGGGAGGTGGAGGTTCACACTGCAACATGGCCCCACAGTCCCAACCATAGTGCCTTGAGCCTCACTTTACTACTTATCTATTTTTAAATGGAGCACATAGGTTTAGTTGTAGAAAATAAAAAGTAAAGATTAATTCTATAAGAAAATGAGCTTAACAAGAAATCCCTCAGCCCTTCATTCATGCTCCCAAAACCATAATCAGATTTTCAACCATCCCTCCTTAATAATAATAATAATAATATCAACAACAACTTTATTTTTATACTCTGCCTCTATCCCCCTGAAGGAACTTGGAGCACCTTACAAAGGGATGAGCCCAGAGAGCACAGAGTTAAAAACATAACGCAGTAAGATAAAATCAAAACAAAACCAAATAAAAACATATCACAATAAAACATTACATCATAAACAACCTTGGAGGTGGCTAGACCACCTATCTCCATCACACTACTATGGTGGCAGGATGTAATTCTGCTTATTTAGTCAAGCTGAACCTAGTTCATCCTCTTACCTATGCCATTTTTTGATCCGCAGCAGTAGTTATGACGTGTCAGTAAACTCCTGGCTGTTGCAAAAAAAAAAAAGGTTCCCACTCCGTTCCCCAGGTCATGCAGACACCTTTGATGTCATCAGCAAAGGCACCCAGAAACACCCAGGAGCTTTCTGAGGTTCTGTGACTGCTCCTGCAGTAACAAGGGACAAAAAAGTAAGTGGCATCTCATTTTCCCTACCCTGCAAAATGCAGGAAAAGCAGAATAGTGGCAATGACCTGTGTGAACAGCGGGGCTTTAGAGGAATTTCCAAGCATCTTAATGCGGGGCAAAGCTGTGTTAACAGCCTTACCTACACCAGAGTCTTGAAAGCCCTATACATCATGAGGACACCCAGGAATGACATTGTGCCCACTTTGGGGTTTGTGGCCCATGTAGACAGGGCCTTACTCTATCAAAAGTGATATTACAAACATATTTCTCTTACTCTCAAAGATACTCCAAGATAGGAATTGCATACTGATCCAGACTAACATGAAAAATAGGCTTCTTCTGTGCAATTGCAGCATTTCAGGAGAGAAAGGCACTTGCACAAATAAGAAGTTTAAAAGAGTTTGTTGTACTCCCTCTAGGCCTGGTGATGAAGATAATGATAGTAGCTGGAGTAACTAGTAGATGCTAGCCAACAGTGTAGTCTAAAATGGAAATGAAGGCAGTATGTCTATTTGCAATGACATTTTATGAACAATTTTATGAACAATCCCTTTTCCATTAGGAAATGGAAATGAAGGCAGTATGTCTATTTGCAATGACATTTTGTGAACAATTTTGCTTCTGTAAACAGGGCTCTGTGCTACTTTACCCACTTTTGATTTCTACCCTTCCTGAAGACAATGCCAAGATTGCAAAGGAATGGCATATTGGCAAGCAACCCAGTGAATCTTGCAACAAAAGCAAATAATATACAATTGCTTCATTCATCTGAATGACCTGGGATATCCATTCTTTCAGTACTCAGACATCTGAATGAAATAAGAGTACTATTCATACAGGATTTCTTTATGACAGGACTACATGGGAGGAATACTTGAGAATGGGTTCTGAAAATGAGCCACATTTCTAAGTTATGTTTGTCATGCAATGTATTTAGGTGATGTTTTGTTAGAAGTGCACATGCTTTATCCATACTAACCATAATGAAGTCAAAGAACCTTTAAAGATTCTTTGTCTTACTTCAATCAATGTCTTACTTCAACATCTAACTTGTATCCATTTACAAAACTAATGAGCCTTAATGAAGCACCAGAACACCAGGAAATTATAGTCAGTCTTGTTCATATACAAAAATCTATGTGAGATTGTGCTTGCCATAGGCTTGTTGTTTAGTGACATATAACCAAGTCATACAGATAATGAAATCTCTTTTCAGAGTTAATCTGAGTGATCGGTCAAGGTCAAAATGTTGCTGAAGTCCCAGCAATGACATTCAGAATTCTGAATATCTGTCTAGCGTCTTCCAAAGAAAATAAATCCTATTTGAAGGTGGCAATGATTGACCCATTCATTTTTACATTATAGGCAACTAAGCATCCTCTTAAATGAAATCAATCAATAAGAGAAATTGAAAATAATCAAGGAAATAGGTAGCTACATAACTTGTTAACCTAAAGATTTTTCCCCAAATGCATTGCTATTTGTGTTGTTTTCATTCACATTTTTAACTCAAGATTGAGCACCAGAAATTAGAAGGATCTGAGAAGGGGCAATCCGCACACTGCCTGCTGGATTTGCCATGATGCATGGTGAATCCACCCACTATCACCCAGAATGTTGACCTCAATGTGATGATATCCTTAGTACAAATCCCTTGCTGTTTTCATTTCCATGTTACATAACAACTTCAAATCTCAGTGCCCTCTCTTGTGATGAGAATAGTCGCTGGCCTTGTAACATTAACACACTTTGATATCCCATCAGTGGTTTTCTATCTGTCTTAAGAATTAACCATGACATGTGGATCCAGAACAATATCAAAATTCCATTAATGTCCTCCCTTAATTAAATGTTACAAAGACATAAGAACTGCTGGACTAAATTATCTGGTCTATACATGAACTTTAAATCATGTTATCTTTGGCTGAAAATTTTATTTTGGGTTTTTTAACAACTGTGTTGTATTATGTTCCATGCATTTCTTGTGGCGGTGGTCTCAGAATAAACGGGATGCAAATGCAGATGGATGTAACCAGAATAGGAAATATGAGCAAAGTGGTTACATCCTTTTGCAATCAACTGTTAGAAAACCTGGCCATCATCTGTTCAATTAGTTGGCTTTCCCAGTTTCCACTGAGCTGAGTTTTTAATTTACTTAATTGCAACCATCTCGGCCTGGCAATTAAAATAGAATGTTACCTGTGGGATGGGATCAATTAAAGGTTTGAAAATTCAATTTAGGATCATGATTAGCCTCTTTTCCAAGGATTGATTTTTCCCCCTATATCATACAGTTGTATAATTCAACTATGCTTGGTACATAATGTAAATGTACCCTTTATTTTGTTTATGGTTTCTTTTTTTGTTTTTCTTTTATTAAAAAAAACCCTGAAAACAGATTTTTGAAGTCCTGCTAGTAAGTGGATAACAATCATTATGAGTGCATTCACTTTTTGATTAGGAAGATATGACAGGACAATTTAGAATCCCAAAGACACAATTTGTTGCAGTATTGGCAATCTTAGTTTGCTGTAGTCCCTGTTTTGCATTTTATGACTTCAGCTATCCAGTGTGCTGAGGATAGCATCATTCCAGACACCTAGGAGAGTTTGCCTCCATTTTGGTGCCCAGCAGGCACCGCTAAAGTAAGTAAAAGAGGGACAAGATTCAGGTGACGGACAAGCATTGGCAAACCAGTTTGGCTGCCACTTGGCCATGTAGCAGTCCTTCAGCCACCAGTCCACTTCAGGAGCTGCTGATGTAGCTCCCATGTAGTAGTCCACTCCAGAACAGCATCAGAATAACTGTCCTTTCAAGATGCACTTATCTATGAGGCTTCACAACAAATATTTTTATTATCATTTTGCTTTAATTTGGAACTACCAGAAGCAGCAGCTTTAGGATGGTGAAATTATATTTTCTGTTGTTTTGGCTTTGGTTTTGCAGAAAAGGAAGTCTGGCAGCAACTCAAAACAAATGTTCAACCTCATATGGGCATTTTTTCTTACTCAAGGAATTTGGGTAAGGTAGAACACCCACAAAAAGACCTTTTCTTGGTATAGGGTGATTTTTATTCCCTGAAGTACACTGGAATTCCCATGTGTTCAGGAACTAACCCAAAATCCATTATTATCCATCTGAATACATAAAGAGAATTAAAGACTGTATGTTTGAAAGTTGTATAAATTCAAACCCATCTGTCCTATTGCAGTCCCCCATGTGTTTTTATATATCCTTTAAATTATAATCTGAAGAAGAAAGAAAACAGTCAATGCAGCATCATATATTTCATTCAAATCTCTGGAACCGTCTGAAAATAGACAAAGG
This sequence comes from Anolis apletophallus, assembly GCA_030556195.1. Lineage (NCBI taxonomy): Eukaryota > Metazoa > Chordata > Lepidosauria > Squamata > Anolidae > Anolis > Anolis apletophallus. The sequence goes on from JARBWK010000005.1 coordinate 95,868,371, forward strand.
ACATCATGTTCTGAAATGGAAAATTGATAGCAGCACAATGCAGGGGTTTTTTTTGTGCTTCTTCCAAATTTTTCCTTACTCAAGTGCTTTTCTGGCTGTGGCAACCAGGCTGGTTGTCTGTCTGATGGAAGCTGGTACTTAAAATAAACTCACTAGGGGCAATAAATTTGGAGATTCCTTCTAAATATCAAACTAATAGGAGATATCAAACAAATGGCCTTTTGTCCGATCTTCATTGTTTCTGTCCAAAAGTAAATATAGATGATAAGTAAAATACTAAGTGAAGAAAAATCCATGCCATTTCATATATTAGGAAAAGAGAACTAAAAGGCAAATAGAAGAATTCAAAAGTGCTTCCCTTGTACTCATCCACTCTTGTTTGGACTTCCTGCCAAGTTTGTATATGCTACAGTCTATTCAAGTATTGCTGAAAGATGGGAACCCAAGATGCAGATGGAATGCAAATTAAGCATGGGCTTGTTTTCCAAAGCCTTTTGTATGTCTAAATGTAGCCGTAAATCCATAGCTCCTAGATGTTCTCCTTTTTGGTTATAGATGAATCCAACGGTGTCTGGCAATTTTTTTTAGCATTTTTAAATAAGCACACCCACTAAAGCAGGGGTGCTCATTACGGTGATCGGGAGCACCTAGGGGATCTTCGGCCCTCTTCCAGGTGATATTTGGGTCTCACCAGCTGGATGGCGCACTCCTGCCATGCCATGCGTGCATGTGCACTCCCGCCGCTGTCTTTGCGGGGCTTCTTTTGCCAAAATGAGGCTTTAGTGGGTGGGCCCTGGCGCTCGTCTTGCCACGCACGGTGTGGTGACATGACCGCCCATTGGTTGCTGCTGGGGGGGGGAGCAAGGCGAAGGCATGCGCACGGATAGGATGCGAGGCTGTGGGAGGGATGGAGGGAATGTGTGTGTGTGAGAGAGAGAGAGATAGCCAAGGAGAGAAGAAAGAAATCCGGAGAACTTTTTCGGATCCTTTTGGCAGGCAGGCAGGCAGGCAGGCGGGCGGGCGCTGGAAGGAGAGAGGGAGGGAGAGAGAGAAAGAGGCGAAGGAGGCCGGGCAAAGTGGGGCAAAGCCAAGCAAGCCCCATGTCACAATGCAAGGACTCGGCCGGCCCCTTAATCACACACACAGAGACGGTAATCAGCTAACTATTTATTGAGTAATAAAGAACAGATCAAAAGGTGAATGTCCATCAAAATATAGAAAAGTCAATCCAAAAATAGGGTATGCGTAGTATAGTCCAAAAGCAGGGTTTAGCAATAGTAATGTCCAAAGGCAAAGGTCTTGGCAAAGGCTTGGCAAAGGCTCCGCAAAACAAAGTGGATCAAGGAACAAAGCAGGATTCAAAACAGGGCCCAAGAAAACTTCTTGGCAAGGCACGAGCCGGCAACTAGGCTCCGTGATCCTTCGCTCGCTTCACTTCGCTTAGATTAGAAGTGGCCGAGGTACTGAGGATCCGTTCCCACGGATCCTATACTGAAACCCCCGGCGAGGCCCCGACGCTCTAGGCTTCGGCGGTAGTCTGTGCTACGGGATCTAGCGCTCCTCTGGCGCTCTAGACTGCGGTGCCATTCCCTCCTACTGGACTCGATGCTCCGTCTCCTATCAAAGCTTCGTCCTTGCCTCCCAGCACCTGGCTCACTATCTTCATGAGAGTCAAACTCCCCTTCAGCTTCCAGAATTCCAAACAGCCTTTCCTCAGACCAGAGCCTGATGGTGTTAGGAATTGTGGGAGTTGAAGTCCAAAACACCTGGAGGGCCGGAATTTGCCCATGCCTCAATAGAGCAAGTGATGAAGGATACAGAGAATTATAGGTTATTAGCCAGAGGAGCGCTAGATCCCGTAGCACAGACTACCGCCGAAGCCTAGAGCGTCGGGGGCCTCGCCCCGGGGTTTAAGTATAGGATCCGTGGGAACGGATCCTCAGTACCTCGGCCACTTCTAATCTAAGCGAAGTGAAGCGAGCGAAGGATCACGGAGCCTAGTTGCCGGCTCGTGCCTTGCCAAGAAGTTTTCTTGGGCCCTGTTTTGAATCCTGCTTTGTTCCTTGATCCGCTTTGTTTTGCGGAGCCTTTGCCAAGCCTTTGCCAAGACCTTTGTCTTTGGACATTACTATTGCTAAACCCTGCTTTTGAAGGGCCACATTAGTCTATACCTTATATATGTATCAGTCCCAACTGACCTTTCCCATTTTCCTTTGGCCCCATTTGTGTCCTTGGTCATGTTCCTGTGCACTTACTCCTACTTGCTGCCTCCAAGAACTTTTCAAATCGAAATCCATCCCCTGGAAAGTTTTTCAAATTAGAATTTGGTCCTCCGGGCTGAAGTTTGCCCATGCCTGCTCTATTGGATAGGGTTCATATTTGGAGGCCCATACAATTCCCATCTCTGAAAAATTGCCACCTTTTTTGTCTATCCCTAGAAGCAAAGTAATTACTATAGTTAAAAAATGTTATTTATTGTTGTTGTTGTGATGCAATATATATTGCCTACTTTCTTCTTCTGATGCCATTCCTTCATTCATAAAATATGCTAAAATGTTGAAATAAAACTAAGATGATGGTGTCTATTTGGAAATCCTGACCTCTTTGGAGAGAAAATAAAGCACAAATCACAGACTAGTCTTTGGTGGTCATTTCTAGCTTTGTTGCTCCATGGTCAGCAATAAAGACAAACAGCTGCATTTGCTTCAAGCCATGTTCTCTTTTTCCTTTACTCCGCTTGGATGAAGTTCCAGCACATTTCCTCTAGCTAGAGGCTAATGAAGCCGTTTCCTTCTCAGCATGATAGCATGTGCTCTCTTAGCCAGCCTTAGGTGCTAATACCAAAGACAACCAATCCAGCTTACCTATGTTTCCTCTCCTTTTTTACTTTGGCGGAAAAATAATAATATTTTCTATTTTTCTTAAGCTTGATATAGTACCGCATCTATTTTTCTCCTCTCAGGGAGGAGTCATTACTATGTTAGAGTTTCCTGTACATTTACATGGCAGCTTTCCAACAATGTTCTGGGAAATCTGGGGGTTCCATGGACATTTACAAGTCATTCTTCTGGTGGTAGACAAACTTATAATTATTAATCTCCTGATGATTGGAAAAAAAGATTCAGAGATTATTTAAATGTGAGCTTTTGTAGGTATAATTCACCTTCTTGGGTACATAGAGTATATTTACAATTCAGGTACATATACACAGTGCAAATGGCTGTGGTGGTATATAGTGTGAAATGGGATATAGAAAAGGCAAACTCTGTAACCAAACATCCTGACCATATTCTGCTGCTGCAAGGGGCAGCTTAGAGGAATTCGGGACATAGCAATTGTGTGATCAAAATTGATTGGTCAGTTTCCCATGCAAATTGTACTGAAAGGACTTGTTGCAAATTGTTCTGCCATATGCTTGAATTCTGTGGCCATGTATCAATGTAGAAACATTCAACAAAGTGGCCTGTTTGACATTTTTTTCTTGAAATTGATATGCTATCAAACATTTTAAATAGGCATGCCATCAATACCAAAAGTGGTACAACAGAGCTTGTGAAAAATTTATTTTTGGACTATAACACCTAGCATTCTCTAGCTAGGACAGTGGTGTAGAATAGAGCAGCAACTTTGGAAATAATAGCATTTAACTGCACTAAATGCATACAATCTCCTGTAGGGTTACTGCTTAATACTGCTCTAATTCCAAAGTATAATTTGCATATTATAGGTAAGCTATTAGTCAGCAATCATTTGATGTACACATTCAATCCATGTATATGATGTAACATAGAGCACATTTCCCTCTCCAAAGGTTAGCAATACAAGAAGGATAAAACATTTGGACCACCAAACACATGGGGGAAATTCATGTTCATTACCCTTCTAGATAAAAGATGTGCAATTTCTTCTAAATAGTCATTTGAGCATTACACCTTCCTAAGTGGTATGTCTTTCTCCAGGAGAAGTCACAGCTTAAAAATGTTTTACATTACTCCCAGATTTTCCAGTGGCCATGGAAGATTTGAAAAACTGCAGTCCCAAAAAGTAAGTGGATTGCAGTAGAAAGAGAAAGGATGCATTACAGATGGGTTGATACATTCAAGGAAGCCACAGCCCTCAGTTTGCAAGATCTGAGGGCCCATCATGATAATTATTTATTATTATTTATTTCATTATTTTATTTATACTTTGCCTTTTAAACTTTGTAATGTGAAAATGGGATGAAGAAGGGCAGTAGTCCAGTGATCATATCCCTTCCCCTTAGAGATTGTGAATTGGCATGGATGGAAATGCAACTGTCCCCTGACCAAAAAGACAAGGTTTTAGCCCCCGGTATGGGCATCAAATGTGCAGGGAACAAGAGGTTTAAACTCCAGTTCCCTGTGCATTTCATACTGCTTGGAAGTGCCCTGAGCTAAGGATTTTGACAGGGTAAATATGTAAGAAAGCATGAGTCAATGTCAAATGTGCTCTCCTTATTTGTAAAAATACCTCAGATGCCACAAATGAAAATTGTGAATGCATGAACACCAAGCTCTCAATTAGACTGAGTTCAATAAACCAGATGGTTGCGAGGGATTTGCCACGCAGCTGCACCCCTTACCTTATCCCATGGAGGGAAGCATTACCACCTGGCTTGCCCCTGATCTTCTTAATGAAGCATACTGCCAGGGCACTTCCTCTATGAAGCCTCTTTGGAAATAGTCTTATATTGTGTGATGCCACCCAGTGGGCTTCATTGAGGAAGCAAACTGGCAGCATGTTAGGATGCTTCCAAGTCTCTGTGGGATGAGGTGGTAGGTCAACACTACTAAAAGAATGATCTACCAGGGTCCATCCTTGTGACTTGCTGAAAAGCATAATAGGAAATAGCATGTTAACAAATTAAATACTTTTCTCTTCATTCCATCCTCCAAAAAGTTTGGAAAACTTAAGGACTTGTGGTTCTTATTGATGTCAACCAAGTATCTTCATGTTTCTTCCGTAGCTGAAGGATGCCCTCCTTCTTTATTTCCTGATTCTCAGTAGCACAGCCAGTATAGATTTTTTCAGGGAAAACATGCATATACATTGGCATAATCTCATATAGACAGTAACACAAAATATAGCTATGCATAAAATTGACCAGTTGGGGTTTCACTGTAAATTCAGAGGAACAGAAATCCCCACCATTACTACTGTCATAAAATCTTAAGGAGGAAACAATCCTTTTTTTCCTGACCTAGCATTTCAGGTGATTTCCTTCTTCACATTCCTTGCATAGCTTTGTAAGGACCATGTTTTTGTAAGAGCACAATACTGTTATTCATACTTCTTCTGTGCTTCACCGATCTTTATTGTATACAAGAAAGCCTAGATAATAGGGCTCTTGTGTAGTTTGCAGTACCTAATAAGACAATGACATTGATTCAGTATCTATAGAAGTGAGGCCATGCACTATTTACTAGGTTTAGTAAGTCTATGCCAATAGGTGCTACAGTACTTCTCTCCCCCCAAAAAACACTGCTACTCTACACAGTCTTTTACGTGGTAAGAAAAATGAAGGAAAATGCAATAGGAAAACACAGGAGGACTACAGATAGACCTGATGACATTAGAAAACAATCTCCCAATTCCTTAAATAAGTAGGATAGCTATACAATATAAGCCCCACTTATATTGTGTAGCTATCAATCCATTTCAGTTTAGTTTTATTATCAAATTTATTTGGGAATTTTATTTTTCCAGCTGTCTTTTGTTGTGTATGTTTTGCATTACAATACAATTTGAAATAAAGTTTAAGCATCTCTTATCTAGAATTCATCTATCTATCTATCTCATTACACTTGTGTGAGTTTTATATTTTGACTCGGTTTTCATTCCCAAGACATCTCATTATGTAAGTACATATCAATGCAGACTTTCCAAAATCCAAAACACCAATGATCCCAAGTATTCCACATAAAAAATGCTTGGCCTGTAGTAGGCATTTAAATTTCAATATCAAAAACTATTGTTGAATGTTGACTGTTTTATAGTCCACATGCTGTTGAGGAGAGCTATCCCTTGAAATATTCTAGACAATATTTAAGGGACTTTTTCTGAATAGCTGTGATAATAAAATTGAACATTTCAATGTACATCTGGCAGCTCTTGTTATTGTTGCATTTTGGTGCTTCCCTTCTTGATTGTTGGCTATCCCTTCAAGGAAGTCCTTTTTCTAAAGGTACTTTATAGTTTCCATTGAATTGAACAGTGCTGAGATAGATGTATAAGCATGTACAATGTTGATGGGCTCTTTGTATCAAAGAAAACTGGTACAAATAATTTAAATAATGTGTGGCTAGATAAGTACTGATTTGAGTGTTTGACTGCAATGCCAGATTTTAAATCCCTGCTAACCCATGAAATCCACTGGATGACTTTGGACACCCTCTTCAGTCTTAGAGGTATGCAAATGGCAAATTTTCTCTGAGGAAATCTTGCCAAGAAAATCCTACATTAAGGTCATCATAAGTTGGAGTCAATTTGAAGGCATTTAACAAATTTAAATGAATATACTATCTGAATATGTGAGAAATATGAATAATTCAGGTGAAACAACAGAGGCTGTTTAGATAAAAGGCAAAAAAGAGAATACTTTATTATGAAAATCCCACCTGGAGATGTGTATGCTACTATGAAACTACAGTTACGGCAAATAGAGAAGCAGGTTCTGAATGGGAAGGAAGTGAAGTCATTCCTATGGGAGATTAATCTATAGGTGAGGACAAAATAGAACATCAGCTGTGCACATATCTATTATTATCACTCCTGCCCCTCTGCACATGCAAACATTGTTGCACCTTTCTCCACTTCAAAAAGTAGAGTAATCCAAAATGTTCACCTCCCAATCAAACATTTATTGACTTCCCTTTTAGCATGCAAATGTTTCTTGGGTTAGAAGGAAAAGGTGAAGTAGAGTTCCAATACATTAACAAGTTCCGATAAGTTAACAAGACGTCTATTAACTTCTTTATGCATTCTCCTCTACCCTATGGCAGCTTGGGCAAAGAAATGTCTTTCCTTTTAAAACAGGCTTTGACTAATTAATTTATTCCATCTGTTCTTTCCTCCACCAATACAACCATAACATAGACATTTCCGAAACAGATTTGGTTCTTATATTGATAACCAGGTCATAGAAGAATGGAAGGGTATGGAGGGAGGGAGGGAGGGAGGGAGAGAAGGAGAGACTGAAGAGAGAAAAGTGGGCAATTATTTTCATTCTGAATGGCTTTAATCCAGAGTGCTGATGCTTACAAGTATGGTGAATACATTAAACCAGTCCATTTGTCTGGCCTAATTCATGCAACTTTTTAAAAAGCAGGAAAATCTGGTATGCCCTAAAAAGTAGTTAATATATATATAGTTTTGTTTTGCATCTGCAAAAGTTGGCAAGTTGATGGATATGGCTCAATGCTCCTGTTATGGACGGAACACTGTTTTTAACTTAAGTGAATGTGTATGATATGTTAATGTTAATTGTATTTTAATGTATTTTAATGCTGAATGTTTTTGGTTTTATATTGTATTTATATTGTTTTGGCATCAAATTGTTGCTTTTTGTTAGGCCGCTCTGAGTCCCCCCTCGGGGGTTGAGAAGAGCGGGGTAGAAATGTTAGAAATAAATAAACAAATCTGTCATAAGTCTCATGTTCTGCGTTAAAATCAATGTCTAACCTTCAGCAACCCAAAACGTGCTTTCAGCCACCAATTATTCATCCTATGGTGATGACAATCCATCACAAAACACATGGAGCAGTTGTTTCCACTTGGCTACTGTTTCACATCATTGTATTCACATTATCTTCAAATGTATTTTAATTTTTCCCAAGGGCTGCTATGTAATAATGGGCACGGAGTATTGGACTTGGACTGGGGAAATCTGGGGTCAAATTCCAATTCAGCCACGAAAGTCACTGGATTAACTACAACAAGGCTCAACCTGTTAGTCAAATCAAATCAAATTATATGACTGCATATACTGATGTCCTCCAAAATCACTGGATAATGGGTGAAGCATACAATATTTTTTCCATATTTATCCTGCAACAAATCAGTTTCATTCATATATGTCAGAAGTAACATCATGGTTTGTAACCCAGAAAACTGAGTCTCATTGACATTGAACCATGGAGGTTAGTTAGCTTGTGTATCAGAGTACAGATAAACAAATTCCAATCCAGAACACACCCAGTCTATCTTTTATGGCATTCTCACATGCTTCACTCATAAATCCATCTCATCCCATTTCCCCATTATTCTGCACAGGGTGAAGTCTGAATTAAAAACTGCATATAAATATGTATTTTACATTTATTTCCTTAACAAATAACATTTCTAAGCATATCCAAAGTCCATATCTTTTAGAAAGTCAGTTCTGAAGTACAGCTTTCAAACTGCACATAGCTGTACATCTTTTGAGAATTGTGTACCATAATACTGAACCTCTACAAGTCTAAAAGCATCCTCGAAGTGGCATGCTAAAGTAATTATCCTCATTGGTCAGCATTAAAATACTTATGTTCCAAATATTTGCTTTGGTTTACTTGTATTGTTAAATAGGCCAAAGTGATGGAGATTTCTATGAGTTCCGCCATACTAAGCAGCATGGATTTGGTGGTAGAAAAGGTTGTCAGTTTAAATCTAGGCGCTGTTCATCAGAACTGAGAGCAAGTAACTGAATATTGCTGAGGCTGCCTTTAGATTTGTAGTGCAGGAATTGTTTTAATTATATGGTATTTTAATGTTGTGTGATGCTGCACAGCTAAACCAAGCAGTATAAGCGGAGCATAATGCAACACGACAGAGAAAACTCTAGCTGTCTTACAGCAATTAACCACCTTACAGATGCAGCATAGAATTACTGTCCAGATCACTTCTAGGAATCTTTAAAACTAATCCCCAGACTAATTTTAATCTTTTAAATGTGTAGAAACAAGGTTTGTTTAAACTGATCTGTTATTTGATCCAATCTCTGTGCAAAACTCCACCAAAGCTAGTTTTTCAAAAGTAATCTGATGTTGGAACCATTGTAACAAGACAGCCTCACCAAAAAGTATTTCAAAGCTCTATGGTCAGGCCCGTAGCCAGGATTTTGATTCAGGGTAGGAGGGGCTGAGTCTGAGTGAGAGAGGATCTACCCTAGCAAACCTTTTGTATCATTTTCCCAATACCCCCATGCATATAGGATATATTGAGCATGGTGATCAGATCATGATATGAATAAACATAACAGTTTAAATAATAAATGTTATTTATTTACTTTCATTGACAAAATGTTTAGAATACTTTTTGACTTATTTTTTACTTTACAGCAACAGTTTTCTTTTCTTCTCCCCAGCCATTTTGTCAATTACCTTTTCTGGTTTGATAGTGATGTCCCGATGGATGGAAATCATTGCTAGTCCACTAAGTCTCTGGTCTGTCATTAAACCTCTAGATACACTTTTGACTCTCTTCATGGTTGAAAATGATCTTTCCAAACTGCATGTTGTTACTGGTAGAGTAGCTAACACAGTCAAAAGGAAATTTATTGACTGATACTAGGTTTTGTCACATGGTTCCAACACTTTATGTACCTCAGTATCTTTCTTAATTAATGGTGTAATATTACACCACATTATGTACTCAACCTTGATGGAAGCAAGTGCTGTGTCATTTTCAAAGTTTTCGGACAGTTGCGCGATCCCTGGGGAAGGCAATGGCAAGCCACCCCAGTATTCTCGCCAAGAAAACTAAATGGACCAGAACAACCAGAGATATGTAAAAAGTGGCCATGCTCAAAAACAAAGATGGCAGGGACCTAACATAAGCTGAAGAGATCAAGAGAAGGTGGCAAGACTATACAGAAGCTCTCTATAGGAAGGATAATAATATCGATGATAGTTTTGACGATGTGGTGAGTGAATTAGAACCAGCCATCCTGAGGAGTGAGGTTGAATGGGCCTTAAGAAGCATTGCTAACAACAAAGCAGCAGGAGATGATGGGATCCCAGCTGAACTGTTTAAAATCTTGAAAGATAATGCTGTCAAGGTGATGCATGCCATATGCCAGCAAATATGGAAAACACAAGAATGGCCATCGGACTGGAAAAAATCAACTTAGATCCCCATACCAAAAAAAAGGGGAAATGCTAAAGGCTGTTCTAACTTTTATACAGTGGCACTTATTTCTCATGCTAGTAAGGTAATGCTCAAGATCCTGCAAGGAAGACTCCAACAATACCGAGAGAGAGAGAGAGAGAGAGAGAGAGAGAGAGAGAGAGAGAGAGAGAGAGAGAGAGTTGTCAGATGTACAAGCTGGGTTTAGAAAAGGCAGAAGGATGAAAGTCCAAATTGCCAATATCCGCTGGATAATGGAGAATGGCAGGCAGTTTCAGAAAAACATCTATTTCTGCTTTATTGGTTATTCTAAAGCTTTTGACTGTGAGAATCATAATAAATTGTGGCAAGTTCTTGGTGGTATGGGAATAATCACCTTGTCTCTCTCCTGAGGAATCTGTATAAGGACCAAGTAGTAACAGTAAGAAGTGACCATGGAACAACAGACTGGTTCAAGATTGAGAAAGGTGTATGGCAGGGTTGTATACTCTCACCAAACCTATTCAACTTGTATGCAGAACACATCATGCAACGTGCGGGGCTTGATGAATGCAAGGCTGGGGTAAAAATTGCTGGAAGAAATATTAACAACCTTAGATATGCAGATGATACCACTTTGATGACTGAAAGTGAGGAGGAGCTAAGGAGCCTTCTAATCAAGGTGAAAGAAAAAAGTGCAAAAGCTGAGTTGCAGCTAAACATAAAAAAGATGATGGCAACAAGAATGATTGATAACTGGCAAATAGAGGGAGAAAACATGGAGGCAGTAACAGACTTTTTATTTCTAGGTGCAAAGATTACTGCAGATACAGACTCCAGCCACGAAATCAGAAGACGTTTACCTCTTGGGAGGAGAGCAATGGCCAATCTCGATAAAATAGTGAAGAGTAGAGACATCACACTGGAAACGAAGATCCGCATAGTAAAAGGAAGTGTATTCCCCGTAGTCACCTATGGATGTGAAAGCAGGACCATAAGGAAGATTGAGCAAAGGAAGATAGATGCTTTTGAATTGCAGTGTTGGAGGAAAGTTCTGAGAGTGCTTTTGACCGTGAGAAGATCCAAGCAGTCCAGACTCCAGGAAATAAAGCCCGACTGCTCATTGGAGGGAAGGATATTAGAGGCAAAGATGAAGTATTTTGGCCACATCATGAGAAGACAGGAAAGCTTAGAGAAGACAACGATGCTAGGGAAAATGGAAGGAAAAAGGAAGAGGGGCCGATCAAGGACAAGATGGATGGATGGTATCCTTGAAGTGACTGGCTTGACCTTGAAGGAGCTGGGGGTGGTGATGGCCACAAAAACACAGTTGGGGTGCCTTATCAAAAGACAACAAGAAAACACAAAAAGCTGTACCCGCAAACAATTAGAAGGTGACAGCAAAAGTAAGTTGATTATATCAAATGAGTATCAAATTGAATGTGTCAGACCTGTGTAGCACTATAAATCATGGGTATTTCCATGCCAAAATCCACTATGCGGCTATCTTGTTCAGATGTGAGATCTACATATGAGCAATAATAACATTTAAACGTACTCTATATGTCAAACGTATTAGATGAGTGGATGCAAATTAAACAATCAAGGAAAAACAATCAATTTCTAGCGTGGACTAATAAAGCTATATACCAAAGATGTGTCTAATGTTATCCATCAAAACTCAAATATAAGCATGTACTGGGATATACTATCTCAAAGCATATCCATAAAAGGGCAGTATACAGTACTAGATGGAAATAGGGCAAAACCACCAATGAGCAGAAACATACACGGAATACAGGGTGATATATTAACTATAAAGGCTAGTGCCAGTCTCATGGATAGTTTACAGATGTGAAAAGTCTGGTCCCATATAGCAGCACGGGTCGCCGCGTTCCCTTCGATGTCTTCTGCAAGGCTTGATGAGTGGATCGCCGATATCCTGAATCCCAAGCCGCAGGGCCAAGCCTAATAAGATGAATGCCGATAACCCAGAACTCCGTTTAACGCGGGCTGATGTTAATACGGCGTTTGGGGCTATGATGCCAATGGATTGCGTCCAGTCATGGGTGACGATGTCCCTCTACTCAGCATATTATGCCCGGCTTAGTGCGCCGATATCTGATGGGAGGGTCCACTAGTTCTTCCGTAGCAAAAGGGATGCGCTCTGAGGCTGCAGGCCAAACTAAACACGGTACTCATTTAGTTTGGCCTACAGCCTCAGAGAGCGTCCCTTCTGCTACGGAAGAACTAGTGGACCCTCCCATCAGATATCGGGACACTAAACCGGGCATAATATGCTGAGTAGAGGGACATCGTCACCCACGACTGGACACAATCAATTGGCATCATAGCCCCAAACGCCGTATTAACATCAGCCCATGTTAAACGGTGGTGATGGCCAACAGGGAGCTCTGGTGTGGGCTGGTCCATGAGGTTACGAAGAGTTGGAAGCAACTGAATGAATGAACAACAACTGAGTTGTTCCATATGGTGAACTTTGTCTAGATGTGAAAACCCAGGGAGGAGAACCTGGAAACTGGTTAAAATGTCTTCATTTGACATGAACCTTTCAATAATGTTCTGTATGAGTGAATCGATACATGGTATGAACACTGCAACTCTGAAATAATCTTCTACATAATTAGTCCCTGGATTTGCCCGGTGCACCTCTCTTGAACTTTGCCTTGGAATAATGAAGTTGCTTTGAAATATTTTTTCAGATGGGTTGTTGTAGATTTTCATGTCAAATTTATTTATTTATTTATTTGCAGTATTTATATTCCACCCTTCTCACTCCACAGGGGACTCAGGGTGGATTACATTGTCACATACTTGGCAAATATTCAATGCCATAGACACACAACGCACATAGACAGACAGTCAGAGACAAAAGCATGAGCCATAAACAAGAGATGAGGGAAGCTTGATCGTGATGTCTTTTTCTAAATGAATCCTGAAAACGGAGATATGAGCCCTCCTTACAATCTTAAGTAAGAAGAAATTAGTTTCACTTTGTATCTTTTTGCGGAAGCCTACAGCTACGCCAAACACCCTGGGAAACTTGCCTTCTCTCAAGGATATTTGCCTTGCGATCAAAAGGCATTTCTACCTCCCTCGCCTCCCTTTGGTCATTCACATTTTCAGCTGCATCAATATCTCTATCAAGGCCTTCTGATTCCTTAAAGAAGGAATTTTCATCTAACAGAACCCTGGGAATCAAACTGTTTTCAGGAGCAGGGGCCTCATCTGGAGCTTCACTTTACACATCAGTATTCTCAATGGCAATTCCATCATCCCCATCATGCACAAGAACACCAGGCTGAAACACCACACCTCTGTCCCCTCCTTACCCCAGTTTCTCAACCTAGATATGATGAGGTCCTTAAAGCACAGACACACAGAGGAAAAGTTTCTATAGCTGAATTTACAAAATATCACATTTGAAAAACGTTACTTTTCCTAAGCTGTAGGTCCCAAAATCTTCAAGGCAATGTAAGCAGTTAGTATATTGATGGGGAGTTTATCTTGGGAATGCCACCCTAGTGGGAAATTTTGCCATGTCAGTTGAAGAAAGTGAATTGTCCAAGTTCTAGAATCTGTCTTCTTTGTGCCAAATAATCTCACAGAAAATATATATTTGAAATGCATAGATAATTTCAGAAACCTGAAATGGGTTTGGAGAATGACCCCCTGTGAATAACGGTAAGCACTTGAGACTGTACAGAAACCAGAGATCTGTTGCAATTTTCAGACTAGGCAAAGCTATCATTTTAAAGTTAGGATGATCTAGGTAGGATATAAAAATTAGGGGGCAGGGGTAAAGCGTATCTGCCAAATCTAAACCTTGTGCCAAGATTTCCAGGTGTTCTATTGTATTACCATACAGAGCTAACATTTTTTTTCTCCTTCATTTCTGAAGAGATGGTCCAAAATGTTTCAACTACATTTTGTTGCAACATGTCTTGCTGGGAATTTATTATCTCAGCCCCAATAGGTCTTAATAAGCCTTACACAACTGTTTAGGCGTTTATTCTATTAACGGCTGTTCATTCCAGTCACTACACCTGAATATTCATGATTTTACTATTCCCAGTGCTTCAGTGTAGCAGCTGTTTGAAATCCACAGCAAATGTTCAAAAGAGTTCCACAAACATAAACACCCTCACAGTTAAATGTTTGGAGCCTGTGCATCACCAAGATGTGACATGAAACATTTATGTGAAGTGAAGTGGGTTTTTTTAAAAAGAGGGCAGCATTTATAAAGCTTAAATAGTCCTTGCCCTTTTGGGAGCACTTTAGTGTGATTTGGGAGTACTTCATGATGGCAGAAGAGGGATCTGGAAAAGCTATCTCTCCCTAAGATGTTACTCATTCATCTAAACTATAATTCAATGTAATAATAGGAGAATGCATGTTTAATTACATATTGAATTAGTGGTATCCATTGCTAGGGGTTATCTGAGAGTTAATTGAAGTGGGATAACGGAGGAAAGTGGTAAATTTGTGAGCTTACCCAAGTGAAATGTTCTTATTTCCTTAATATGAATTTCCTTTATTCCATTGAGTATATCTGTAATTTGGGTGTAATTAGGGGGAACACTGGTCTTAACAGGACAAATATGATCACTACATATTCATCAGTATCAAAGCATTATCTTCCAATATTTTCATTTTGACATATACAGTGTGGATGACAAAGTACTATGGCAGGTGGATGCTATTTGAGGATCAGTTCAGTCCAAGACATTCTGATTCATGAACAACATGTATGCATCCCAGGTTATGATAGTTTGTTTGTTTATTTATTTATTTATTTATTTGGAACATTTGTACCCTGTTCTATCTCGACCTCCGAGAAGCGAATCGTGTCGGCTACCAACAGGCAAGAATTTGATGCCGAAACAATAAAACACATCATAAAATATAATCAAATGCCTAAAAAATAAATATCAATATACATTTAAACAGTTTGCCAAGTTAAAACGTCATCCAAATCCATCCAAATTGTGGTCCAATAAAATATCATCATTGCCAGTAAAATCAATCTAATCTGAAAATACTTGCTTCCATAACCAGGATTTAAGTTTCTTCCTGAAAGTCAAGAGGGAGGGGGCAGATCTAATCTCCTTAGGGGGAGTTCCACAGCCGAGGGGCTATCACAGAGAAGGCCCTGTCACTCGTCCCCACCAAACACAACTGTGATGGCAGTGGGACCAAGAGCAGGGTCTCCCTGGATGATCTTAAATTCCTTGATGGTTCATAGAGGGAGACACGTTCGAACAGGTAAACTGAGCCAGAACCAAAGTCCTCAAAAAGTTGATACCAAAGTCCTCCAAAGTTATTTTGAAATCTAATTCCAGGCAGATCAAGGTGAACTCCCTTTTCTTTGTGTTCCCACCATGTCCTCACTATGACCACTCAATGGACATCAGAAATGCTCAGGTGACAAAGAGAGAGGTTGCATGGGCAGAGGAATTTTTCTGGACTAGTTATCTCCATAAGAAGGATTATGGAAGGACATATACAACCATAGGTCCCCCTGGGGGCGCAGTGTGTTAAACTGCTGAACTTGGTGACCAAAAGGTTGGTGGTTCGAATCCGAGGAGTGGGGCGAGCTCCCACTGTTAGGCCCAACTTCTACCAACCTAGCAGTTTGAATACAGGCAAATGTGAGTAGATCAATAGGTACCGCTTCTGTGGGAAGGTAACAGTGCTCCATGCAGTCATGCTGGCCAATAACCTAAGAGGTGTCTATGGGCAATGTCTGCTCTTTAGAAATGTTTAGAAATGGAGATGAGCACCACCACCACCACCCACCCACTCACCCCCCCCCCCCGAGTCAGAGATGACTAGACTTAATGTCAGGGAAACCTTTAACTTACCCTATACAACCATATGTCACTAACAGGAATCTGACCTATGCCTTTTGACAACATTGTTTCTGCTTTTGAAAATTCCAATTATATCTGATTACATGTTCAAAATTCTTTACAAACCAACATAAACTAACACTGTTTGTGTAACATCAGAGAATACTATGCAATAAAAATGGTTTCCAACACAAAACTACTTTTTCAGCCACTAGAATCAGAGTCTTTGAGATTCCCATTTAAACTTTGCTTTCTTCATAGGATGCACTTCATCGGCTGCAGTTCACTTCTCCTTTGATTCCATGCATACTTAACATCTCACAGGTATACAACTACACTGGGCCCCTGGCATCCACTCGGGTCATATGTCAAAATGATGTATTTATTTTAACAAACTTTTGAATTTCAGCCTCGGGAAGGGCGGTTTATCAAATCGAAATAAATAATAATAATAATAATTTCTGAATGCCGTATCATTTATATTGAAAAACTGTGTTAGGGTGTTCGCTGTTTTGTTTTTGTTTGGGGGGGGGGGTGCTGCTAGTGAAAAGAGCCATTTGGGAAAGTTAGCTGCTTTGCTGATCTCACCAACAAGGGTTTTAGCGTCTGGAGCAAAGTTTATAGCAATCCTGGGATTTTCTGCAATACACTAGGGAAGGAATTGTTCATACACAGACCTGATCTCTGTGAACAGTAACGGTTCCAGGCTAATAATGAAATAATCCATTTTTACCAGATGAAAGAAGGGGGATCAAGAACGTAACTTGAGCTGAAGCTCATAATGGTGCCAAAAGCTTATAATGGAAAATATCTAAAGAATCCGAGACTCTCTTTGTTGGATATGAATGAATTCTTTTTTCTTGTGAAAACTGTATGAAGAACTTGAGAACAGGGACTGAGTGGATTTTATGAGAAAAACCTCTATAGGGAAAGAATGGCTAGTGTCAAGTTGCAGGTCTGAGTAAACAAATCTCACTATTACATAACAAGAGGCACAGATGAAAGATGTTCAAAGAATGATGCACTGCAAGTTTGAACTTTTTCATCTTTTTTCTCTATTACTACCACAATGTGGGGAGAGGTGTGAAAATTGGATCATTCAATATTTAATGAGAAGTGCTTAGCAAATCTAACTTTCCTTCAAAATAAAGTAGAATGTAGTCATTCATGATACAATGTTCAATGAAACATACAAGTTCAATGCCTGCATTTTAACCTGCCATTCTCACTCATGTGAATAATTCTTATTCAAGCATATATCACACTGAACTTATTCAAACTGTTCCTTTTCTGTTTACGAGGTGTTGTAGCCACACTTCATGTGATCATTTCATTTTGCTTCCTCTTTCTGAATATTTCTCATCTGGAAGAAAAGAGAGGGAGACAAAATATTTCTGTTTCAGTACTTAGTTTAAGCTTTTTAAAAATGTGTTGCTAGCATCAACAGTGATCAAGTCATCTATTTTCCAGGTATTGTCTGAAGCCTCAATGTGTTAAATGATTCCATCCAAAACTGGCTCCATTATTAAAATGAATGGAGCAACTTAACCATTAAGCTTGGTCCCAAATTAGTTTAACCAAAAATGATTTGCAATATTCAGTGGTCCGTGTTGTGTAATCCCCCCAAAACAGTATGGAGAGGAGGGAACTGAAAAGCTGGGCAAAATGGATCAAGAGAACTGGATTTATCGGCTACTGGAGATGATGGAGTTAAGTCTCCATTATACCTGAGTCAGGGGTCTGCCGTGGGGCTCCTGGAGAAGATCCTGCAGCATCTTTTCTTCCCTTCCCGGCACTGTAAAAGTTCCCAAGGCTCCTCCTCCAGAGAGGACCCTGCTGGGAACTTGCTTTTCCAGCAGCACTTGCATGGAGCAGGCATTGAAAAGTCTCTGAATTCCTCTCGGAGCATGATGGGAGTTGAAGTTTTCTCTGTCTCTGTTTCTCAGCCAATAAAAGGACTGGTTGTGTCCATGCTCTGATAGGCTGAGAATGGACACAGCTGGTGACTACAATTCCCAGAACCCTCTCTTTGGTTTCACTTATTTTAAAAAAATGTTATGGTAAAAACTTCAAATAATTCTTAACAATCGGTAGATTGGTGAATTGTTCTGAAACTTGGCTGGCCTTCAGTTGTAAATGGGGTCTAAAACTGAGATAGGTTTCAAACAGACAACCCTTAAAATGACTGAGGACTGAGGCTTTAATTTTTTCCATTGTAGCCAATGGGCCAAAGCTTTGCCAAATGAAAACGGCAACACTCCTCCCAATTCAAGTAATTTCACAATAATGGTAGGTTACATACCTGTGACCATCTTTCTTCGAGTGAAGCTCTGTGAATCCACACTTATGAAGTTTGCGCGCCAGCGCGGGCTTCCCAACGGAAACTTTTCCAGTTTGAAACTTTTTGGCGGTAGCTCCGCCCAGCCAACCCGGAGGGCATAAAAGGCGCCTCCAGCGCGCCCACGCCATTCCTTACGCCACATAGCAACAAGGAAAGGGTGGTTTGAGAAAGAGGGGATGGCCGGGCGGGTCGTGTGGATTCACAGAGCTTCACTCGAAGAAAGATGGTCACAGGTATGTAACCTACCATTCTTCTTCGAGAGCTCTGTGAATGCACACTTATGAAGATTTACCGAGCTGAGGTAAAGGAGGTGGGAACAAACCAGCCAGATTGTAGAAAAATGAACAGGTTTATTGCAACCAGCAACCTGAATAAATAACACGTTAACACATAGAATATGAGTGGGAGGCAGGCTCCCACTTGTAAACACAGTGCAACAAGCACCATTCATGTCAGGCACGCAGGCCTCAAACATAAGTGCAATCATAGCAGAAAGTGCAACAAGCACCATTCATGTCAGGCACACAGGCCTCATAACAGTGAGTGCAACAAGCACAACCTGAGAACAAAGGGTGCACAACTGGTGCACCCTACCCGAAAATGGGTAAAGCGCGCGTTAACCGGTAGACTGTGCCCCTACCTGGGGCACGGCATACTTAACATTGACAGTGCAATGAACAAGAGGGGTTCGAACGACGCAACTGTCGATCGACCAGTGCAAAAACAAGGGAGAACTGGGGCTGACTACTCTGCAGCACCTAGAGGGGTCCTTGGGTTAAGAATCGACCGCCCAAAGGCCGCCTCCCTCCCAAACAGGGTGTCTACCCGGTAATGAGATATAAAGGTAGAGGGGTTGGCCCAGATGGCCGCCCTGCAAATTTGGTCCAGGGGAATCCCTTGAGGAACGCAGTTGACGTGGCCACTGCCCTAGTCGAGCCGCCCCTTAACCTTAGATGGGCACGGTTGACGGGCTATCTGATAGCACAGTTCAACCAGGGATGCTACCCAATTAGAAAGTCTCTGTGCCGACACCGGCAAGCCCAGCTTGTCGGTGGCGTACGACACAAACAGTCGGGTCGATCGGGCGGTAGTCCGCCGACCGGTTCTTGTAGGTCAGAAGGGCCCTTCTGACGCCGAGGCCGCTTGCCCTCGAATCCGTGTCCCCGGTTTGGGCCAGTCCCAAGTCCGGAAGCACGATGTCCGTGTTCAGGTGGAACGGAGACACCACCTTCGGCAGAAAGGTGATGTCCGTCCGCAGGATGGCCCTATCTGCTAAAAACAGCAGGTAGGGTTCGTCGACACGGAGCGCCGCCAGCTCGGAAGGGCGACGCGCCGAAGCAATGGCGACCAAGAAGGCCACCTTCCAGGATAGGAGCCGCAGGTCGATGGATGACAGCGGCTCAAACGGTGGGGATGTCAGGCAGGACAGCACCAGGTCCAAGTTCCAACCCGTGTGGGTGGATGCACCGGGGACGAGTGTTGTTAACACCCTCAGGAACCTCTTGACCATCGGGTACTGGAACAGCGAGGGACCGCCCCTCTGCTGGTTCTGCCAGGTGAGGGCCGCCAAATGGGTCTTCACCGAGGACATGGATAGACCCCTGTCGACCAGTTGTGCCAGGAACTCCAAGACCGATGAGACTACCAGCGGGAAGACGGTGGTAGACCGGGAAGCCTGGAACCTCTCAGAAGGGCGATGCAAGCCGCGTACGCCTCGACGTGGCCGGCTTGTGGGCTGCTGCCAGGATCGCTGCTACAGCTGGGGAGACCTCTGGTGCCGGCGAATCCTCCACGCAGTCAAGTGCAAGGACTGAAGGTCCGGGTGGAGGAGCATCCCGTTCTCCCGAGTCAGTAGGTCTGGTCGGTGAGGGAGCGGCATGTAGTCCTGACCCGCTAGGTGTAGCAGGGTCGGGAACCAGACTTGTCTCGGCCAGTAGGGAGCGATGAGGATGCAATCGGTCCCTGTGAGCTGGATCCTCTCGACGATCCGAAGGAGGAGCGGGACGGCGGGAACAGATAGAAGAACCCCGTCGTCCAGTCGAGCAGAAGGGCGTCCCTCGAGGCATCCCCGGTGTGCATCCGGGCAAGCCTTGCACCGAAAACTGGCAGTTGGCTGTTTTCCGGCGATGCGAAGAGATCTGCGTCCGGGAACCCCACCGCTGAAACACACGGTGGAGCTCGTCCGGATGCAGCATCCATTCGTGGGACGACCAGCTGGTCCTGCTGAGGCAATCCGCTTCCTCGTTCTCGACACCCGGGAGATGGATCGCCCTGGGAGTTACTTGATGGTGGACGCACCACTCCCACAGGTTCTGGGCTAGGGCCAAGAGTTTCCTCGAGCCCGTCCCGCCCTGCTTGTTCACGTAGTACATGGCCACGATGTTGTCTGTCCTGACCAGTACTACTTTCCCAGTGACGAGGGGGGGCGAAGGCCCGGAGAGTCTTGGTGATGGCCAGAAGCTCCAGATAGTTGATGTGATGAAGCTTCTCCACCGCCGACCACTGTCCGTTGACAGACAGGGCGCCCGAGTGGCCTCCCCATGCCTGTAATGACGCTGGTCGGTCGTCACTGTGATGGCTGGGTGTACGGTGTGGAAGGGTACGCCCCTGCACACGTTGCTCTTGGACGCCCACCATCGGAGGGAGTCCTTGACCGCCTTTGGCAGGGATAACCTTTTGAGTGGTGCTCCCTGACCGGGTCGAAATGGTCGAGGAACCAGCGCTGCAGTGGTCTGAAGCGCAGTCTCGCCAATGGGGTCACAGCTACTGTCGAGGCCATGTGGCCTAAGGTCACTTGGATTTGTTTCGCCGTGATGGCGGGCCTGTTGCAGCTGTGTATCTCGCCGAAGAGCCTGGAATCTGACGTCTGGCAGATAGGCGAGCTGATCGACGGAGTTGAATATCGTGCCGATGAACTTGATGGTCATCGTAGGGACCAGCTGGGACTTTTCCTCGTTGAGGCGCAGACCCAATGAGGAGAGTAGTTGTAGGGTCGTAGAGACCTGTTGATTCAGAAGTTCTGGAGACTGGGCCGCCAGCAGCCAGTCGTCCAGATACGGAAAAATCCGGATTTTCTGCCTCCTCAAGTGCGCAGCCACGACCGACATGCACTTTGAGAATGTTCGAGGTGCTGTCCCGAGGCCGAACGGGAGGACGTTGAACTGGTACGCCTCCCCGCCACCTTGAAGCTCAAGAAGCGCCGATGAGCAGGTCGAATCGAGACGTGGAAATATGCGTCTCGAAGGTCGACGACGCCGAAGTGGTCGTTGGACCGAGAAGTGGGAGAATGGACGACACTGACACCATCCTGAATTTCCTCGGCGAAACGCACGCGCTTAAGTCTCTGAGGTCCAGGATGGGTCGCAGGGAACCGTCTGGCTTCGCACGGTGAAATACCGTGAGAAGAATGCCCTCTTCCCTGCTCTTGGGGAGCTGTGAAATCGCTCCCTTTTGAAGCAACGCGTCGACCTCCTCCAAGATCACCCTGGACGGCTGTGTCTCGACGATGAACCCCGTGGGTGGAAGTTCGTCGAACTCCAAGGCATAGCCGTCTTCGACAATCCGGTGAACCCATGCATCTGAGGTGATGCGCCGCCAGGCATCGATGTAGCGGGCCAGGCGATCTCCGAATGGCGGGTGTGGTGGTGGAGGCCGAAGGATGGGAGGAGGCATGGTGGTGGCAGCGGTACTTTGCGACAAGGCGGTGTCGTCCAGCGCCCCGTCAAACGCGACGGTTGGATTGTCCATTGCCATTGCCATGGCGAGGTCGGGACTTGTTTCCCTGTCGGGGTCTGTTGGACTGTTGTTGCTGCCTCGGCTGCTGCTGTTGTTGTTGCTGAGGTGCCGAGTACCTCGGGCTTGGCGGTACTGCTGCTTGGGCTGAAACTTGGCCCGTTGGTAGTACTCGGCCTAGGTTGTGGTTGAGGCCGGTCCAATTTTGCTGTCAAGACTCTAAAGTCGTGAGTGGCCTTGAGTCTGTCGTCCGTGCCCGCAAAGAAAAGTCCCTGGGCATCGAACGGCAGATCCTCGATCGTCTTCCTCGACCCGTGGAAAGGCCAGAGGATTTGAGCCACGCGTGTCTCCGGATGGCGACACCGTGGGCCAGCAGCTTCCCGAAGTGTCCGCTGTGTGGCGGGCCATCAGGATCTGATGGTGTGCTAGCGACTCTGCCTCCTGGGAAATGGAAAGAAGCGCCGTCTGCTGCTCCCGAGAAAGATCCTGGAAAAAGGGTTGAGCCCTTTCCCAGAGGATCTGGTGATACGCTGCCATACAAGCGCCGTAGTTGGCCATCTTGGTCAACAGGAGCCCGGCCTTGTAAATCTTTCGACCCGTTGTGTCGAATCTCCTTCCCTCCTGATCTGAGGGCGCCGCAGATTCTCGGCCCGAGGTTTGGGCGGAGGTGACGATCATCGAGTTCGGCACTGGATGGTCGTGGAGCCAGCTCCTCTCCCTCTCGTCTATCTTATACCATGCCTCGATGCGACTTGACGTAGGAGGGATGGTAGACGGAGTTGCCCATGATGCCTTGACCGCCTCCTCCAGCGGTTCTAGCATAGGAAGGTGCGGTTGGGCCGCATCTTCGATCTGCACCCGTCTGAACACTGGGCAAGCGCTGGACCTCGTGGGGACATAGGTTTGCATCCCCAGGGATCTCGCCATCCGGCCCATCTGCTCCCCGAAGGCCTTCACGTTGTCCGTCGGCGAAGAGGAGGGTTCGGCGTCACAGCCCGTATGGGAGGGCGTTCTGTCCATGTTGAGGGACAGGATGGATCCTGATCTTATCGATCGAGGGACCTCGCCATCCTCCATCTCGTCTCCCGACCAAGGCTGGACCGTATCTGGGATCACCGGCGGTTGTGATTGTGGAGGCGACCTGGACGTCGACGGGATGTTTGGCATCTCTGACGACACAGGAGGAGGTGTTCGCTTGGCCGGGGCCAGGGCGAGCCTCGTGGTCTGCCTGCCTTTGTCTGGCGAAGTTATAAACAGTTGTCGAACCGAGGTCTGTCCCGGAGGGGGGAGGACGACGGTCTGGGCAGAGTTCTCTGGCGACACATAATGCTCTACCCCTGTCTCCACAGCGAGAACAGGGACAGGCGAAGAGTCGGGGCAGGAGACTGAAGACGATGACGTCAGTGTCCTGCGCCTTTTCGGTGAGGGAGGTCTCGAGGCAGCGGCCTCCAGAGACTTGCCCGGAGTCACAGGAACCAGGCCTCTGGTCTGGGCTCTACGGGCTTCTTCACTCGACCTCCGGAAAGCTATCTCCATAGCCCGATCGGAGGGAGTCCTCGAGATGGCCGACCTCTGGGAGAGGCCCGACGCCATTGAGCTTGTCGATGCTCTTCGAGGAGGAGGCAGCTGGACCGTTTCGGTGGTTACGGTGCAGGGCCTCTTCGACACCGAAGTCTTCGAAGTCTTCGAGGAGACAGACTTGGTGGTATTCTTCTCCTTGTGCGGACGCTTCCCAGCCGGGCGAGCGGTCGACGCAGCGGGAACCGAAGCAGCCGCCTCGGATCCCAAGGAGGCAGATGGGACAGCCGTCGCCATCTGTGGAGGGCAGAGAGCACGCTCCGTGAGGTAGGCCTGAAGCCTGCGGGCTCTCGCTCTTCGTGGCGGTCGAGAAGGCCTGGCAGTGCCGGCAGGCAGGAACGACGTGTCCCTCCCCGAGACACCGAAGGCACTTCGAGTGACCGTCACAGTCCGGGATCTTGCTACCGCAGGATAAACACCTTTTGAAACTGGTTGTGGACATGCTATGCTCACACAACCAGCCGTATTTCCGATGTTGCCCAAGTGGCGGAAAACAAAGGAATGGCGTGGGCGCTGGAGGCGCCTTTATGCCCTCCGGGTTGGCTGGGCGGAGCTACCGCCAAAAAGTTTCAAACTGGAAAGTTTCCGTTGGGAAGCCCGCTGGCGCGCAAACTTCATAAGTGTGCATTCACAGAGCTCTCGAAGAAGAAACACTAATAACCATTTCTTTAGTTGTGAGATATAGATTGCGTTCTACCATCATCTAGAACAGGGGTAGGCAATTACCGGCCCTCCAGGTGTTTTGGACTTCAACTCCCAGAAATCCTAACAGCTGGTAAACTGGCTAGGATTTCTGGGAGTTGAAGTCCAAAACACCTGAAGGGCCGGTAATTGTCCACCCCTGATCTAGAACATTCTCCTGCCCTCAAGTATAGCGGAGACTCTATTCTATTGCATGTGGATTGGAGCAAGATTGAAATGGTAGTCAACTCAGTTTATGGACAGAAGCATGAGCCAGCAAAATATCTTGTCTCAAGATGGCTGTGATCTCAACTGTACCAACAGCCTATTTGTGTGCCCTCATATCAAAGATGTTTCATGCCATCCTACTAAGCTCAGATGTTTGAAGGCTGGTGATAATTAGAGATAAAGGAAAGACCTCTGCATATTTTTCAGGGCCATTGCCAACTTAAAAAAAATTAAATGAAAATAAGGCCACAGATAGCTTTGGAGTAAATGACCCATCTATAGCTGGAGCTAACTCTATATCTTAAAAAATGTAATTCTAGTAGTACACAGCTTTTATATACATGTAATAATTTGGCTCATCTACTCTTTTAACTTTTGCAATGAATATTCTTTTTCCCTATACACACACATGATTAAGAAATCATAGTTGCAACATATCAACAGATATTTGTTTCAGAAGGATGGACAGAAAGAAATAAAGACAATTGCGTATGTCCATAAAATCTAACATATACAATTAATTTGTGTGGCTATCAAGCTAAGAATAACTGCCTTTAACTATTCTTTCGACTGCCATCTGTTTGCCCTTCATTGTGACACAAGGTTGTACTCCCACCTTTCTTCTGTTCTGTCTTCAGCACATTTTGTGAACACTTTCAGTGACCTCTGGCTCCTTCAGTGACCAGTCTATTTGTCTGATGACTTTGCCTTTGCCTTTTTTTTATTTAAGACACTGCAGTTTTCAGTATCTTAACTGAGAAGTCCATCCCTGTCTTCGCTATCATTAGCTTGTTGACCATGCAGTCTGACTGAATGCCCCATTAATCTCAAGTCTGACTGTCATTGATGTTTGCTCTTCTTGCATCTAGGTTGGTGGATGTCTGTGGAGCAAATCAAAAGATTTTGCTTACTTTGTGCATTTTGAATTCATGTGTCCTGTCGTCATCTTCTTGGCTATTTTTCTGGCCAAGCCAAATTACAGTGTTGGAAATATGCTGCAATATACAAGAAACATACAGCTGAGATTATTTATAGGGAGAAGTTCCCAGCTAAAACTCTGGTTTGTGCTCTGCTTATCTTCTGTCTTGACTGTTATAGTCTTCATATTTCTGGTCTTACCTTGTAATGCCATAGTAATTTTGTCACCTCTGTGTAAAATGCAGCAGTGGAAATCACTCACCATGATCAGGGCTCAGGCTTCATAAACCATTAGGTTGACATCCCATCCTTTACCACCCGATCTTGTATTTCTACCAATAAACACACTTTAATTTCACCAGTGAAACTCTTTAGAACATTTTCCAATCTTTTCTTTTATTATATCCTATAAGAATCTACTGTATAATGTTTAGCAGTATTTGGAAAAAGTTGATTTAGTGGGACTACAGCTCCCCCAATATCTCCCTAGTAAGCATTCTGGGAGTTGTCGTTTTTTAAAAAGTAAGCTCCCAGTTCAAAATTCTCTTAGTCACCCCCCCAAAATTAATTTTACCTTAAGCCAAAGGTGGGAATAATTAGCCATCTAGATATTGTTAAATTACAACCCGCTGAAGATTTACCAATGTTGATAAGGAACTATGGTTGTTTTGGCTAAAAAGATCTACAGGGTTCTACACCTGCTTTAAATTATGAATGGGAAATAACTTTTTTTCATCTTAAGAGCCTCTTGGTTAGCTTTTCTATAGTCCACATGCCAAATTGCCATGACTACTTTAAGTCCCATTGTTTTTCATGAATTTACTGGATGTATGACCAATCCAAAATGTTAAGGAGAGGGGATATGTGTGTTATTTTCCATCAGAAGTGGTCTTGTTGTTCAGATATTGTTGGACCACATCTACCCTAGACAACTTTTTCCATGATGAAGGATCTGAAAGACCACACATTGCTGACTCCTGACATAGAGAAAAACCATTTCACATTTCTTTATTAGAATACCCTGATTGCATCACAAATTAAAGTCAAAAGTTACCCAAGATGAACAGATATCTGTATGCTTGCCTGTGCACACATGTTTGTGAGTACAAATCTGTGTGATTTATATGTACGTAGGGGCAGATAAATCTTTTTATTTCGGTGACTACTGCAGAGAGATTGAAATAAGAAATAGGCTGTTGATTACTAAAGTGATTAAAAGGATCATCTTATTGATTCCCGCCCAGCGAGGCCCGGACCTCAATAATGAACACTGACTAGTTTAATAAGAAGAAAAGCAAGATTTACTAGACACATGTGCTTTTCATTAGGGAGAGCAGAAAGGAAATAAAAAATGCTGACCTATCCAGTCATGGGCCACTGTGCCTCTTGTTCCAATAAGGAAGGAACAGACAAATACTAGGAAAGTAGGCTTACCAGCAAAGCTATGCCACTTGTTGAAATCGTTGATGTAAAGTGTTGTTTCACTTCCAAATATTTATGTTTTTTCATTCTTTATTCATCTGGTGCATAATTATCAAATGTCTGCAAGGACATACTCTATGGACGCTGAGTTTTCTCCACCTCTCTCTCTTGTTGGGAAGCCTCGGGCACATTCAGAATTCTAACTTTAGACACAATGCAGAAAGTTATTCAAATGAAGAAAGCAGGAAGGTTTTAGAAGGAGAGATGGCATCATGGCTTCTGCTTAGATAACTTGTCAGCATATTGTTGGTGGAGTTCAGAATGCTCTTTGATTGTAGATTAACTATAAATCCCAGCAATTACAACTCTCACCACCCCAATCCCATCAGTATTCAAATTTGGGTGTATTGGGTATTTGTGCCAAATTTGGTCCAATGTATGAAAATACATCCTGCATATAAGATATTTACACTATGATTCATAACAGTAGCAAAATTACAGCTTTGAAGTAGCAACAAAAATAATGTTATGATTGGGGGTCACCACAACATGGACTTTATTAAGGGTCACAGCATTAGGAAAGTTCAGAAACACTGGTCTATGGAAATATTAAGGGCTTCAAAAGAGGTTAAGCAACCCTATGAAGCACACACTTTCCCTATTATATATTTTCTTACTATAGTTAAAGAGAAAAAGGAGAAAAGGAGGCCCCAAAAGTGATGAGATGGTAACCTATAGCAGAGGCTCTTTTACACTACATAACTATAGCACAGTGCATCCTATTGAATCTTGGAACTCATCATCTCATGAGGCACTAGAGCTTCCTAGCTAACACTTCTAAATACCTCTTCCTCACTTGCAGATCTCAAGATTCCGTAGTGGAATCATATCACTATATTTTTGCTGTGTGAAAGGACCCCAGACCCAGGAATTGGCCTCTAGAACTGCAATAGCCTATCCTGTTTTAAGGGTTATTATGTATTATATAACATTCTTATAGCACAAACATTCTTATAGTGCATTACATTACCGTTGATATAACTGCTTTTTATAGCCGCACATCAAGTCTGAAAAAAGCATAGGATAGCCAAGGCTGAGCATTGGGGGTGGGATCTGGATTGCAACAGCTCAACAATAAAATCATACGGATTGCTTCTCCATGATAATCCCATATCTAAAATATCAAAATCATCACTGATTGCCATTTCTATTTACAACATTATCAAAATGATCACCA
The DNA here is from genome assembly GCA_030556195.1 of Anolis apletophallus. Taxonomy (NCBI): domain Eukaryota; kingdom Metazoa; phylum Chordata; class Lepidosauria; order Squamata; family Anolidae; genus Anolis; species Anolis apletophallus. The sequence goes on from JARBWK010000005.1 coordinate 95,896,485, forward strand.
CTAAACAATAATAAATAGAAATAAATGTATATTTGAAAATCTGGCATGCAAATTCCATCCATTTCAGAATCTGTCTTTAAAAAATCCATAGCCACTTCCTTCAACCTGCCAAACAACTATTAATAAATGAAACTGAATTATGCTTTGCTCTAAGCTATTTCAGCAAAGCAATGAATGAGCAGTTTTGTATGCACACCCTCTCTCACATATACAACATGGTATGATATTGAGACTGTTATGTGATATTCAAGGACAGTCCTTCCTGTGAAACAAAGATGTTACATACACACATACCAACAATCCATTTAACAGAAGGAAACTGGATTGGCAGTTAACTTTTCATTCAACAATGGGGATGGAGCCCATGTCCTCCAGTAAATTTGGAGTAGCAAGTAGTTTCCAGAGTGCAGGATCTGTTCTTGATCAAAGGGAAATGGTTGGAGGCCATACTGCTGAAAAATACATATGACTGTACTTCTGCAGCTGCTGCCTGAGACTACTGCTTCATACTGTCTAACAGTACTGGTGAACCTTACATATAAAAATCTAATTTCAAAAGTAATAAGAATAGCATTTTACTTATAATGTGTTGTATAAGTGTGTGAGCAAGCTATGGCTGTTCTTAATGTATGTGTTCCTTTTGGTTTTCATTCTCACTTATTGTAAATCATTGTACAAATCTGTGTGTTATCCTTAAAGTTTTTAAACATAAGTGTAAGTTGCTTATTTTAAAATAAATAAATACATTGTGGTCTTCTTATGTTTATGCTCTTGTCTTTTTCAATAAAGATTCTAGAATGATGTGAATTGAACTTGATTTGATAAGAAGGATTGTCCAGAACATCAACCAGATAGGCAGCCTTTTCAACATTTACAACGTTACTAATGACACTCCATGCAGTCATGCTGGCGACATATCTACGGATAACACCAGCTCTTCAGCTTAGAAATGGAGATGAGCACTGTCCCCAGAGTCAGACACAACTAGACTTAAAGTCAGGGAAATCTTTACCTTTATCTTTTAAGCCTGATTTATAACATCATAAATATTACAACTCACACTTATGTTTGTGGTACCATTCAATGCCCCACCCAAGCACCCAACATTGAAGCTATATAGCAGAACCGACCTAGCTAGTTCCAAGGTGTTGAGGAGCAGGCACATCTTCAGCACTTTCTCATCAGCAAGGTGTGGTGTGGAAAGAAGTCCTAAATTAGCATTGCTGTTTGGCTTTGAAGATGGGTTTCGGAGATCAAATCAAAAACATAGCTATAACAGTGGAGCAGCTCTTGAAGATTTCCTAACAGTGCAAATAAAATTCATAAAATAACTCATTGTTTCCATCAAGAAGAACATGACTAAAGAATCACATCCCTGCTCTTTAGCACAAACTAATATCTGTTCTGTTATTATTCTTCCTCTGCTTTATAACACTTCCCTGCTTTACAACCCTAATTATTAAAACCTCGCTTAGCATTCTTGATCAGGTTGGGTATCCTTATCTGGAATTCCAAAATCCAAATTATTCCAAACTCTTTAGTGGCTGAGACAGTGATAACTTTGCTTTCTGATGACTTAGTGTGCACAAACTTTATTTCATACACACAATTATTTTAAAATATTGTATAAAATTACCTTCAGACAGTGTGCATTTGAAAATAAATGAATTTTGAGTTTAGAACTGGGTTCTAGGTATCTCATTACATATGTGTATACAAATATAGGTACTCAAAAATCTGGAAAAATCTGAAATTCATAACAGTTGTGGTTCCAAGCATTTTGGATAAGAAATATTCAATCTGTACTTGAATTGGCTATATCTTATACCGTGTCCCATGAGACTTACATATTACACATTGCTTCATATCCCAAAAAAATCTGTTCCAATCTCACATGGTTTTTCAGAACTCCTGAATGAACATGGCATGCTATCTAAATGAGCAAGTCTCGCATTACTTCACAAACAAAGATTCTTAGAAGGACTCATCCCACGCTTTTTACAAGCGCTGCAATGACTAAAAAGGCCAATCTGAGATAGGCAAGTTCAGTTGCAGAAAGCACAGCAGAAAGTCTCCTTGGGTGATGTTGCTTCCAGGTTGCAGTTCTTTACATTGTCGTTTCTCTTCTAGACCCATTCGGTGTGTCTTCTCGAAAGAGGCCGCAGCATTGTGGATAGTGCGCCTCCATGCTTCCCCGATGTGAGGCCAGGGTGACCATTGTTAGTGATCAATCTGGCCGAGCCTGAGATGTTGTTTCAGGGAGTCCTTATATCTCTTTTTTGGGGCGCCTCTCTTTATGCCTGACCCATGGCGAGTTCACCATAGAGTAGTATCTAGGAGGCGGGGGTCCTCCATCCTAGAGACGTGGCCTGCCCAGCACAGCTGTGTTCTCAATAGCATGGTCTCAATGCTGGTGATCCCCGCTGCTCAAGGACAGCAACATTAGTCACATAGTCGGTCCAGTGTATAAATGAGCAAGTACTAATTTTTTTTAAACCTAACCTGACTTTGATTCTTTATACTTTCTGGCAAGTGTGTCCTTGCATTTTTCATACAATTATATTACCACCATTCCAGTTGGTGTCATCTTGATGAATCTTGCTCAAACTCACCAAATATGCTGACATTTTCCTGCATATAATAAAATAACTATTCTGTGGTCTTTCAAGCTGCATTATGCATCTCTGGATATCTGACCTTGTCATTCCTTGGCATTTTTTAAGAATCCCGGAGAAATCGGTTACCTGCAGAAGCACTAGGAAATTATATGCCACTATAGTAGGCTCTCACAATGGTCACCCCAAGAAGAACGACTCAAGTATTAAATCAGGGGAAACTAGGGAAAGCTCAACCACACATAACAAGG